>VZQC01008599.1:283036-304955 GCA_009823505.1 Rhizomys pruinosus | reverse complement strand
GCAAGGCTGGATGTCTCAGTAGTCCCAATCCAGTGCTGAAGGCCCAAATGGGTTCCAGGAGATCTGCCGGTCTCAGTACATGCTGGGATCCGAAAGGTTGATCACAGCAGCAAGACAAACTCACCAGATGAGAGAGGCAAGCCGCAGGAGAAAAAGGGACCAGCCCCCTCTGCCATGGCCTTAAATACTGCCTGCCGGCAGAAGGTAACACCCACATTTGGGGTGGGCCATCCGGGTTGAGGTGGTCCAATCAGAAGACCCTTTTTCTCTTATTTGTTCCTTAGTCCAGTCAAGTTGACACCCAGGATTAACCATCACACCTACCATTCTCGATCCTTTACTTGGGCTCCTCCTGGTGATATCTCTGGGTCCAATGCTACTTAATAAATTGATGGCATTTATCTGATCCCAAATCGAGGCTATTCAAGCCAAACCTCTCCAAGTCCATTAGCAACAATTGCTTATGGAGGATTTTTCCTCCTTATGCTAAGACCCGTAACTATGATGATACGGCTTGCTAAGTTGCTTTGCCAGAGCCAGGTAATGGAATCATAGCCCCAGGCTAGCATTCCCTACCAAGCTAAGACAGGGGGACGACGCTGGAGGTCGCCTACCCAATGACGGCTAAGGGGGGTGTCTGGGCGGATTCGAACCTAAGACAGGCACAACTTCAGTCTCTTCTGCCCTTTTTTATTATAACAAAAAAGGGGGACCTGTGGGGCTCTCGGACATGTCTAGCCATCTGGTAGCTTCCCAGCACTGAAATAATCACGAGGTGGTTGCAGTCCATTGTGTAACTTCACAGGAGGTGTTGCAAATGTTCACCTTAAGTAAAGATCTGTATCTGCACATTCTTTCCAATATGTAAGCACTGAGGTGCCCTGTGTTTTAGCAATGCTTCCACGTTCTCTGCTCTTTATATTCTACTTGTGTTCTTACAATAAACGAGACTTGATCAGAACCTGTCTTGTCTCCATTCCTTGCATCTCGTGCCCATTCCCCTCACTCCTTCTCTTCCAGGACCCCGTTGACTGACCCGAGGGACGGGTCAGACCATGTGCAGGCTACCAATCTGCTTAGCACACTAGGGGAGTAGAAGATGCAGGGCATGCCCTGTTTTCTGCTAGCACTCACTCAGCACACCCCTTGTCTGAATAGGCTTTACCAGCTGGGATGACACATGATGGTGTGGAGGTCTAAGATTGGCTACTGGTAAGTGATGTCACATGATGTAGAGGCTGCACTGCCTCAGACCTATTTAAGCTACTGGCTGTGTGGGATATCCTGGGGCTGTTATTGCGTGAGTGCTTGGTTGTAGGGCCACTAACCCCACAGCTGGCTCTTCAGCTCATTTGGCTGTGGGACCAGCAGCCCCACAGGCTGGAGACCTGGGTTTGATTCCCAGCTCCCACAGAGCAGCTGACCAACATCTGTAACTCCAGTTTCAGGGGATCTGATGCCCTCTTCTGACCTCTGTGGGTGTTGTACAATGGGTGCACTCTAAGTACATGAAGGCAATATACTCATATACTTTAAAGGTCTGGATCTCACACAGCCCCACCTGCTCCACAGACTCCATGTTGAACATTTTTCTGTGGGCCACCGCACCTCCCCAACCAGCCAGAAGACTCGGACAAGTCCAAAGGGTCTGGCTGCCATCTGGCATCTGACCCACTTTCCCTTCCGTCCAGCCACTCCAGGGGCCCAGACGCTGGCAGTGGCTCTGCACCATCACCTGTGCCCCTCCTCTTGCTCCTTGGGTTTATTTTTTGCAACTATCAGGGAGTAGCAACCACAGTTCATATCTCTAATGTGGACACACCATGCCAGACAGTGGAAGATTTAACAAATGAGGTTGTGATGGTACAGATTCTTCAGAAAATGATTTAAAAGTTTTATTTTTATTTTATGAGTGTTATGCCTGCATGTATGTGAGTTGTACCTATGTCATGCAGTGCCCTCAAAGGACAGAAGAGGATTATTGGATCCCCTGAAACTGGAGTTTCAGACAGTTGTTAGCCACTGTAAATCCTACATATTTTGATGATAACTGGCTAAACAGAATCAAAACCGAAGTGGGAGATAACTGGAGATTAAAGATTAGCAGTTTAAAGAAAAATTTAAAAGGAATCTTAGATTACAATCATGAGATTTTGGGGAACCAGATGAATGACTCTACCCTTCCTGATGTGAACCTTACTGGAGAGCATTCTGATGTAGCAACAGGGCTTGGAAGGATGCTCCAGCGCATTTGAGGCTGTGCTGCGAATTGTGAACAGAAACAAGAGAACGTTCAAGTACGATGATGGAAGAATCTGTTCAGCGTGTTGTCATGAGAGTCATTTGAGAGCTAATGAGTAAAGAATCTTCTGTCTCTGCTGGAAATGATGCCTACGTTGGTCTTGACTGTCAGCTGAAGAAAACTACTGAGGAGCTCAATGAAGGTTTGGCCGCAAAGGAAGAAATTATTCAAAGATGCCATGAGTTGGATATGCAGGTTGCAGCACTGCAAGAAGAAAAAGGTAGTGTATTGGCAGAAAAAAATATATTAATGGAATGACTTAATCAGTCTAATTCTATAGAAGATACCAACAGTCCAGCAGGAAGAAGATATTTGCAGATTCAGACTCAGAGCAGATGCAAGAAGAAACATTCAAAATTCCATCAAGCCAGGCGTGGTGGCGCACGCCTTTAATCCTAGCACTTGGGAGGCAGAGGCAGGCGGATCTTTGTAAGTTCAAGGCCAGCCTGGTCTACAGAGTGAGTTCCAGGACAGCTGGGGCTANAAAAAAAAAAAAAAAAAAAGAAAATTCCATCAAAGCTATATCTTTTGAGGCAAAAGTCGGTGAAAGGAAGAAAACAAGCCCTACCACTGCCTCCCACATCCCGTCCTATTGATACCTGCCTGGAGCTTTGTGACAAGCAAAGGCAGGCAGAAAACTTGAGAGAAGACAGGAGAAATACTAGTAAAGCACCTGAGACTAGAAGCAGCCAAAGATGATTATCGAACATGTTGTGAGGAGTTAGAAAAGGAAATGTCTGAACTTTGGCAACAGAATGATGAACTGACTACTTTGGCAGATGAAGCTCAGTCTCTAAAAGATGAAATAGACGTTCTTAGACATTCTTCTGATAAAGTATCTAAACTAGAAGGTCAAGTTGAATATTATAAAAAGAAGCTAGAAGACCTTGGTGATTTGAGATGGCAGGTGAAAAAATTTTTTAAAGGATTATTTATTTTATTTATTTATTTATTTATTTATTTATTTATTTATTTATATGAATGTACTGTCTGCATGTAGATTTGTGCACCCGTGTTGTGCAATGTCTCGGAGGTCAAAAGAGGGTGTCGGATTCCCCTGGTACTGGAGTTCTCCTGGAATTGGAGTACAGATGGTTCTCAGCCACCATGTGGGTGCTGGGGATTGAACCCGAGTCCTCTGCAAGAGCAGTTGGTGCTCTTAACCGCTAGGCCATCTCTCCAGCCCGGCAGGTGAAACTCTTGGAAGAATACAATGTATATGCAGAACACTGTCAGTTTAGAGGAAGAGTTAAGAAAGGCCAATGAGCCAGGTGTGGTGGCACACGCCTTTAATCCCAGCACTGAGGCAGAGGCAGGCTGTGAGTTCAAGGCCTGCCTGGTCTACATAGTGAGCTCCAGGCCAGCTGGGACTAAAGGGAGACCCTGTCTCAAAAAAAATAAAAAAGAAAGGCCAATGAGGGCTGGAGAGATGGCCTAGCGGTTAAGAGCACCGGCTGCTCTTGCAGAGGACCCGGGTTTGATCCCCAGCATCCACATGGCGGCTGAGAACCGTCTGTAACTCCAATTCCAGGGGAATCCAATGCCCTCTTCTGACCTCCGCAGCACTGCATGACACGGATGCACAGACCTACATGCAGACAGTACATTCATACACATAAAAAATAAATAAATAAAAAAAGAGAAAGGCTAATGTAGCTCGAGGTCAGCTTGAGACATATAAAAGACAGAACTTCAAAATAGATTATCTGGGGGCTGGAGAGATGGCCTAGTGGTTAAGTGTACCGGCTGCTCTTGCAGAGGACCCGGGTTTGATCCCCAGCACCCACATGGCGGCTGAGAACGTCTTTGACTCGTCCCAGAGAAATCTGACACCCTCTTCAGACCTCTGCAGCATTCATGATACGGGTGCACACACTTGCATGCAGACACTACATTCATACACATACAGAAATAAAAAAAGAAAATAAAAAAAGAAAAAGTCGATGGTCTTCAAAAAGAAAAGGCTAACTTAAGAAGAGAAAAAGGATACAGGCTCAAGAGGGAACACTCACAACTCAAGGGTTAATGCCTCTAGGAAGCCAGGAATCTTCAGATAGCCTAGCAGCAGAGATTACTACACCTGAAATCAGGGAGAAACTGATTCATCTTCGGCACAAGAATAAGATGTTAAAAATAAATCAAACAAAATAACCAGGCTTGAAAAAAAAAAAATCAGGCTCATCTTTGCACTGGGCGTGGTGGTGCACGCCTTTAATCCTAGCAGAGGCAGGTGGATCTTTGGGAGTTCAAGGCCAGCCTGGTCCACAGAGTGAGTTCCAGGACAGCTGGGGCTACAGGGAGACCCTGTTAAAAAAAAAAAAAAAAAAAAAAAATCAGGAGGGTTCAGACAATGAGAAAATCGCCTTATTTGCAGAACCTTCTAGATGATGCCAATCTATGAAAGAATGAGCTGGAGACAGAGAACAGGGAATTGGAGTCCACTGTGGCAGGGAGGCACGGTGGTAGGAGCTGGAGCAGAGGCCGAGGTTCACATCTTCCAGTGGGCACAGGAAGCAGAGAAAGCGACTGGAGACTGGCAGGGCTTTCTGGACTCTCTACGCCTGCCCCTGGTGGCATGCTTCCTCCAGCATGGCCACACCTTCTGTGACCTCCCAAAATGGTGCCATGAACTGGGGACAGGATGTCTGAATGCTTGAGACCTATGGGGGACATTCTCATTAAAACCACCACAGGCTGGTGAATCAAAGGCTTCTAGAAGTACAGTCGCATGTAGAAGAACTCTAATAGTCTTTGCAGGATCAAGGCTCAAAAGCAGAAGATTCAGTTCTTCTAAAAAGAAGCTTGAAGAATATCTAGAGAAGCTGCATGAAGCCAACAATGAATTGCAGAAAAAGAGCCAAATCTTGAACCAAGTTTTAACAACAGCTCCTTAAGAATTGAAGAACTGGCTGGGCATGGTGGCACATGCCTTTAATCCCAGCACTTGGGAGGCAGAGGCAGTAGGATCTCTGTGAGTTCAAGGCCAGCCTGGTCTAGACAGCGAGCTCCAGGCCAGCTAGAACTAAAGGAAGACACTGTCTCAAAAATACCCCCCCCCAAAAGAATTGAGGAACTGAAAGAGGCTCTACGGAATAAAGAAGAGGAAATGATGGCAAATGGAAGAATGATATGAAGAGTACTTAGAGAAAGCCAAGTGTTAAAAAATTTTTTTGACAATAGTAAAAAAAAAAATAAATAAAAGCCAAAAGTATTATCTGTCATCTATATCCTAAACAGAACCAAGGAGCAGCACCAGAAATACAAGCTCTTAAAAATCAACTCCAGGAATGAGATCGACTATTCCAATCATTAGAGAAACAATATGAGAAAACAAAGAGTCAAAGAGACATGGAGGAAAGATATATTGTTAGTGCCTTGGTACAATATGGGAATGACTGCATAAAAAGGCTGGTGAAGATAGACTAGCCAGCACCTGTGCAGGGCAGTCTTTTCTAGCTAGGCAAAGACAGGCAACCAGTACAAGAAGATCTTGTCCTGGCCATGTCCAACCAGCCACAGCAAGTAGAGAAAGACATCTTACCTTTAGAAATTTTCGAAGAGCATACTTCTGTTACATATCACAACATTTCAGGAAATTCAGCCAGCTTGTTTTTGTTTCCCTCCTATCTCAATATTTAGTGTTTTTCCTGTGTGGATTTTTTTCTCTTATATCTTTTAGTTTGTTTATCTTTTAAATTTTTTTTTTTATTAATTTTATTTATTTCTGTATGTGTATGAATGTACTGTCTGCATGCAAGTCTGTGCACCCGTGTCGTGCAATGCCGCGGAGTTCAGAAGAGGGTCTTGGATTCCCCTGGAACTGGAGTTCTCCTGGAATTGGAGCTTCAGACGGTTCTCAGCTGCCATGTGGGTGCTGGGGATCGAACCCGGGTCCTCTGTAAGAGCGGTCGGCGCTCTTAACCGCTAGGCCATCTCTCCAGCCTTTATTTTGTAGTCTTTTCAGTTCCTTTTAATGTGCCAAAACTTTGTAAATATACTATTAAAAGTGTTGTATAATAGTGTAATACTTTTCTTTGTATGAAAATGTCCTCTTCCCCAATGATGTGGGCTTTGCTGGGCGTGCTGGCACACGCCTTTAATCCTAGCACTTGGGAGGCAGAGGCAGGCCGATCTTTGTTGAGTTCAAGGCCAGCCTGGTCTACAGAGTGAGTTTCAGGTTAGCTGTGGCTATAGGGAGACCTTATCTCAAAAAAAAATACCCCCCGAAAAAGAATAGGGCACAAGCAAACTCAGTTTGAATCCATCTTAATGAACTAATTTAAATCATTGTCGGAAGCAGAGGTAGAGCCCCCCCCCCCCGCNGAGGCAGAGCAGTAGGATCTCTGTGAGTTCAAGGCCAGCTGGTCTGCCAGTGAGGCTCCAGGCCAGGCTAGAAACTAAGGAAGACACTGTTCTCAAAAATACCCCCCCCCCAACAGAATTGGAGGAACTGAAAGAGGCTCTACGGAATAAAGAAGAGGAAATGAGGCAAATGGAAGAATGATATGAAGAGTACTTAGAGAGAAGCCAAGTGTTAAAAAATTTTTTTGACAATAGTAAAAAAAAAAAAATAAAAAAGCCAAAGTATTATCTGTCATCTATATCCTAAACAGAACCAAGGAGCAGCACCAGAAATACAAGCTCTTAAAAATCAACTCCAGGAATGAGATCGACTATTCCAATCATTAGAGAAACAATATGAGAAAACAAAGAGATCAAAGAGACATAGGAGGAAAGATATATTGTTAGTGCCTTGGTACAATATGGGAATGACTGCATAAAAAGGCTGGTGAAGATAGACTAGCCAGCACCTGTGCAGGGCAGTCTTTTCTAGCTAGGCAAAGACAGGCAACCAGTACAAGAAGATCTTGTCCTGGCCATGTCCAACCAGCCACAGCAAGTAGAGAAAGACATCTTACCTTTAGAAATTTTCGAAGAGCATACTTCTGTTACATATCACAACATTTCAGGAAATTCAGCCAGCTTGTTTTTGTTTCCCTCCTATCTCAATATTTAGTGTTTTTCCTGTGTGGATTTTTTCTCTTATATCTTTTAGTTTGTTTATCTTTTAAATTTTTTTTTTTATTAATTTTATTTATTTCTGTATGTGTATGAATGTACTGTCTGCATGCAAGTCTGTGCACCCGTGTCGTGCAATGCCGCGGAGTTCAGAAGAGGGTCTTGGATTCCCCTGGAACTGGAGTTCTCCTGGACTTGGAGCTTCAGACGGTTGTCTAAGCTGCCATGGGGGGTGCTGGGGATCGAACCCGGGTCCTCTGTAAGAGCGGTCGGCGCTCTAACCGCTAGGCCAATCTCTCCGCCTTTATTTTGTAGTCTTTTCAGTTCCTTTTAATGTGCCAAAACTTTGTAAATATACTATTTAAAAGTGTTGTTATAGTGTAATACTTTTCTTTGTATGAAAATGTCCTCTTCCCCAATGATGTGGCTTTGCTGGTGCGTGCTGGCACACGCCCTTAATCCTAGCACTTGGTTGGGAGGCGAGGCAGGCCGATCTTTGTTGAGTTCAAGGCCAGCCTGGTCTACAGAGTGAGTTTCAGGGTAGCTGTGGCTACTAGGGAGACTTATCTCAAAAAAAAAAAAAAAAAAAAAAAAAAGGCAAAAGAATAGATTTTATGCCAATAATGATAGAATTTATATTCTTTTTTTTTTGGTCTGTGTTACCATACTTTATAAGAATGTCTTTGTTGGGGCTGGAGAGATGGCCTAGCCTAGTTAAGAGCGCCGACCGCTTACAGAGGACCGGGTTCGATCCCCAGCACCCACATGGCGGCTGAGAACCGTCTGAAACTCAATTCCAGGAGAACTCCAGTTCCAGGGAATCCGAGACCCTCTTCTGACCTCGCGGTGTTGCACGACACGGGTGCACAAACTTGCATGCAGACAGTACATTGATACAACATACAGAAAATAAATAAAAAAAATATAATAAAAAAAAAAATTAAAAAAAGAATGTCTTTGTTTTGGGGATTGGAGGGCCTAGCAGTTAAGAGCACCAACTCCTCTTGCAGAGGACCAGGGGTTGATCTCTAGCACCCACACGGTGGCAGAAAACCATCTTTAACTCCAGTTCCAGGGAAATCTGACAACCTCTTTTGACCTTTGCGGCATTGCCTGACACGGGGTGCACAAACCTACATGCAGACAGTACATTCATACACATACAAAAATAAATAAAATTTAAAAAACAGAATGTCTTTGTTTAAAGGGAATTAATCTTTTTATGATATATTAACCTGTTTTCAACATGCACTTCAAATAACTCACATAATTACTATGCAAAATGGTTGTCAAGCTCACTTTCTACAAAGGCAATGCAGATGCAGAGCTGCTAATCTCATCTCATAGCACCTTACTTAGAGGGGGAAGAATTAATTTTCATAGTTTTATCAGAAATTAAACTTATTCTAAGATTTACAGTTCAATTTTTTTTTTTTTTTTTTTTTTTTTCTTTTTTGTCTTTTCGAGACAGGGTCTCCCTGTAGCCCCAGCTGTCCTGGAACTCACTCTGTAGACCAGGCTGGCCTTGAACTCACAAAGATGTGAAATTTCATTGTTTCCTGCTGTCTTATTTGCTGGCAGAAGTGAATATTGTGATGTTATTTTGGAAGAGATTACAGAGAAAAAAATCATGCAGCATTATTTTCTTCCTTTGGAGTATCTCAGTAGGTAAGGATCAGGTACTAGACACATGCTTGATATTGATATTTTCAGTTGCTCTCCAACTGTAACAGACTTGTTTCTCATATATAGGTAGCCCTATCTTTTGGGCAATTCTTTGACTTATGCCTCCTTTGTTTCACCTCTTCTTTAGTATAAGCCTTTTTTTTCAATCCTGATAACATCTCAATACCAGTTATTAAGGTCTGTACATGACTTATCTTTACTTTTTTTTTGAGACAGGGTCTCCCTATAGCCCCAGCTGTCCTGGAACTCACTCTGTAGACCAGGATGGCCTTGAACTCACAGAGATCTACCTGCCTCTACCTCCCAAGTGCTGGGACTAAAGGCATGCACTACCATGTCTAAGACAGTTCTTAGCTGCCATGTGGGTGATAGGAATCGAACCCAGGTCCTCTGCAAGAACAGTCAGTGCTCTTAACCGCTGAGCCATATCTCCAGCCACATACCATAGAATATTTTTTAATTGTTTTTTTTTTTAAATTTTTATTTATTTTTCTATGTGTATGAATGTACTGTCTGCATGTAGGTTTGTGCACCCATGTCATGCAATGCGGCAGAGGTCAGAAGAGGGTCTCAGATTCCCCTGGAACTGGAGTTAAAGGGATGGTTCTTAGCCACCATGTGGGTGCTGGGGATCGAACCTGGGTCCTCTGCAAGAGCAGTTGGAGCTCTTAACAGATAGGCCATCTCTCCAGCCCCACCATAGAATATTTTTAAAAAGAAAATAAAAATCTCAAATTAGGAAATAAAATAAAAAAAAATAACATAAATCTACAGAGTGGCTTTTTATACCATAAGACAGAAAAACAGCTGAGATACAGTATTTTTTCAAGTAATGTTATGTACAGTTTTATTGCCAGTATATGCACAACAGTAAGCATAGAACTATAAATACATAATGTAATTAACAGTAGAAAACAAAACTGTTCAAAGTGGGGGGACTGAGAAATCTATTTTCTTGCTGCTAGAACAGAATAGAAACAGAGGAAGAGAAAAGCCTATGACCAATCATCCATTCAGTTCTCCATCTTAAATTCTTTACATATATTTCTACATTGTTTCAATTAAACAAAGTACAGATAACTCTGTAACAATAGCAAATTGCTTCCCTAATAGCCATTTGCCTTTCCAGTCAAATTCACTGTATATTAGGATTAAAAAACAAACAAAAAAACAGTCAAGATGAGAAATCAATTGTATCCTGGTTCCAAATTATTTAATTTGGCCTTTCACCCAAACTGATACTTTTTGAAAATTGGCTGCACATGAAAATAGTAGCTTTAGCAGAAGGCAATTTAAAATATTTGTTAAAAAGTAACAGAAAACCCTTTAAGTAGTTTTCCAAAAGACACTAAGGGCAGAAGCTCAGTTAAATGTCAGCCCTGCAGAGGTGGAGTCTGAGCCGGTGCACAAGGCAGCCGTGGCACTGTCTTCTCTCTCATCAGGATTAGGGTTTTCAAGAAAGACAATTTCATGGTCAAAGGAAACCAGTTTCCACCATTTAATGAAAATGTGCCGGTTAAGGCTCATGTCTCAATAATTAATTTGTCAAATGAGACACAGAAGACAGTCAAAGACACACATGCACTTGATTTTTTTGTCTGTTTCCATTATCAAGTCTATTCATAGGTGAATTTGATATTAATACAAAAGAGCATCATTCACAAGAAAGATAAACCAAACAACTCTGCAACAAACCTCCCATTTTAATAATTACCATGAAAACCCAGGCAGATGATTTGGTGCAGCTTTCTCACGGGTCAGAGAGGGGACACGGCTTTAAAAGAAGGTGGCAAGATCAAGAACTGACAGACAGTATCAGTCTCACAGAATGGGCTGATTCTGTAACATTTCTCTTTGAGGTCATGTTTTTCAAACTATAGATCATCCCAAAGAAGTTGCAACTAATGACAAGAATCACCATCACATCAACAGAGTCTGGCTGAAGTTCAAATGAGTCTGGCTTTGTTTCACATCATTTTCAATATTTCTAGCATAGGACATGATACAGAACAAAACTCAAAGTAGCGATAAAAATATTATTCTTCAATTAAATAAAGGAAAAAAAGTTATAGACTGTTAAACTTTTTAAAGCTTTAAGCATTCCTGTTTAACCAGCATTAAAAAAAAAATGTATACAATCATAACACTGGCAAAGGTTAATGGGAAGATGAAGTACAAACGTGAAATGGTGAATCAGATTAAAAAATTACTTTGTACTGATCAATTGATGTTAATACTGCCTTTTCTTGAATTTGGAATAACTATCATAAAAGTTACATGCAGACTGAGGATACTCCTGTTACAGAAAATACAAAATGAAAAAAACTAAAACTGGGAAATGATAGTTAAGTTCCAAAAGATGTACTTGAGAATTTTCTTTCCTTGATGAAGGTGGTCAGTTGTCCTTTCAAAGACCAGGTTCACTTACATTTGCAGCACTAACTTTGTCCAGAAACATCAGTAGTGGGATCGGCTCCTGCAGAGCCAGTCTGTGCACGTTTGATGTAAAGATTTAGCAGCTTCATCTGTGGATCAGAGCCATATCCATGTCATTTGAAGAAATTGTTTAAAATTATGGTATTATAATCAATACAATCCATATATATATATATATATAATCCATATATATATATATATAATATATAATCCATATATATATATATATATATGAGACAGACCAACAGACACACACATTTGGAGACAGGTTCTCATGTAGCCCACCATACTGGGGACAAATTCACTGGGTAGCTGAGAGTGACCTTGAATGTCTGATCTTCTTCCGTCCATCTGAGTGTTGGGGTTATGAGTGTGTACAATCATGGACAGTTTATGCAGTGCTAAGAACAGAATGAGGGCTTTGCATACGCTAAGCAAGCACTCTACAGCTCAGCCACATCCCTAGGCCCTTACGTGTATTTTTATTTTGTCCTTTTGCTACTTAAAAGGTAAATTTGGGGCCTAGAGAGATGGCTCAGTGGTTAAGAGCACTGGCTGCTCTTGCAGAGGACCTGGGTTTGGTTCTCAGCACCCACATGGTAGCTAACAACTGTCTGTAATCCCCGTTCCAGGGAATCTGACACCCTCTTTTGGCCTCCATGGATACTGTGTGATATGGGTGCACTTACATACACTCGGTAGAAATACTTAATACACATAAAATTAAAGCAATTATTATTATTATTATTATTATTATTATTATTATTATTTTGGTCTTTTTGAGACAGGGTCTCCCTGTAGCCCCAGCTGTCCTGGAACTCACTCTGTAGATCAGGCTGGCCTTGAACTCACACAGATCTGCCTGCCTCTGCCTCCCAAGTGCTAGCATTAAAGGCATGCGCCACCACACCCGGCACAATTAATTTTTTAAAAAGATATTTTAGGGGCTGGAGAGATGGCCTAGCGGTTAAGAGCGCCGACTGCTCTTACAGAGGACCGGGTTCGACCCCCAGCATCCACATTGCGGCCAAGAACCGTCTGAAACTCCAATTCCAGGAGAACTCCAGTTCCAGGGGAATCCGAGACCCTCTTCTGACCTCCGAGGCATTGCACGACACGGGTGCACAGACTTGCATGCAGACAGTACATTCATACACATACAGAAATAAATAAAAATTAATAAAAAAATATGCAGACATATGGAAAAGAAAAATTTTTAAATTAAAAAAATATTAAAAATAAATAAATAAAAAGATATTTTATCACAGTAAGAAGAATTTGTTACGCTTTTGGGAAACTCTGTAAACGAAGACAAGTACCTTCTGTAAGCTGTTCAGGGCTATAATTCAACAATCATAATTTACCCTCATCCCCTAGACTACAACAAGTTTCAGAGTTCTGGTTCCATCCAAAATTTTGCATAAAAATGCCGCTCAGAAATGCTAATATGTAACTGGGAAGTGAAAAGGCCTTTCTAGGTAAGAGATGTGGTGCGTTAAGTCGAAAGAGATGGTAGAGACAGATTTGGCCACTTTATGGGTTGGGGAGGACATTTGGAAGTAGAAAGATACTTTTGGCTGTTGTGGAAATGTTGTTGTTGGTGGTGATGGTGGTGCTGTTGGTGGCAGCAGACGTGATCATGGAGAAGGTGATGGTGATAACTATTATGATGGTCCTGGTTATCATAGTAGAAGATGCTATGGTGGTGATGGACACCATGGTGGTGGGTATGGCAGTGAAGAGGATGACGTGATGGTTATAACGAAGGAAGGAATTTTGGTGGCAGTAATTATTGTGGTGAGAGAACTATAATGAGTTTGAGAAATATAGTGGAAATATTATCAACCCATGATGGTGATCACTTTTGGTGGAAGATGCTCTGGCAGTCCCTATTGTAGTGGACCTTACAGTAGAAATGGTGGATATGGTAGCAGAAGGTTCAAAACCAGAGAAAAGTTCGTGTAGGAGAGAGTCGTCAGGAAAACTGTAGAGCATGTGGCTTTGAGACAGACATCCCAAATCCACTAGAGGAATTGTACAAATCGGCTATAGAAGCAACCATGATCCACACCCCTGGGCAGGCTGATGGGGCTGGAGAGATGGCTCAGCAGATAAGAGTACTGACTGCTCTTGCAGAGGACCTGGGTTCGATTCCCAGCACCCACATGGTGGCTAAGAACCATCTTAGGCTGGGTGGTGGTGGTGTATGCCTTTATTGTTTTTTTTGTTTTTTTTTTTGGTCTTTTCGAGACAGGGTCTCCCTGTAGTCCCAGCTGTCCTGGAACTCATCCTGTAGACCAGGCTGGCCTCGAACTCACAAAGATCCTTCTGCCTCTGCCTCTCGAGTGCTAGGATTAAAGGCGTGAGCCACCACGCCCAGCTTGTGGTGCATGCCTTTAATCCCAGCACTCTGAAGGCAGAGGTATGCGAATCTCTGTGAGCTCAAAGCCAGCCTGATCTACATAGCGAGCTTCCACATTTAGGAAGATCTAAAGTAACTCACAATATATAACTACAACAATCTGTTCTTAACTAAATAAATAGTTCCTAAGAGTCAAAATTCTGGCATGGAAATGGGAAGGAGTCAGTTGTTACAGGTAATAGAGAACTGGCATTTCTCTCAGTCTTCTAATCACCCCACCTCTCCGCTGATGCCATTACATGTATTGGAGAAGAGCCAAGTGGAAGCTCAGAGAATGATTTACTAAAAGTTGAGCATTAAGCTTACCCTCCAAAATACAAAGAAATGAATTTTCAGGAATGTTAGGCAACCATCTTGAGACACTCAGTGCTACTTACTTTACTGCCAGTGAGTTGACTGAGATGTGGCTTAAGTTCATCACCAATCACCGAATGTACAGCTACCAGGCAGAAGACACAAGCTTTCCGAACACTGCTCTCTGAATTATCATAACCCTTGGGAAGAGAGGTTATGGTTAATACTTCTGACATGTTTTAAAAAATGACCTTCTAGGGCTGGAGAGATGGTCTAGTGGTTAAGAGCGCCGACTGCTCTTATAGAGGACCCGGGTTCAATCCCCAGCACCCACATGGCGGCTGAGAACCGTCTGTAACTCCAATTCCAGGTGAACTCCAGTTCCAGGGGAATCCGACACCCTCTTCTGACCTCCGTGGCATTGCACGACATGGGTGCACAAACCTACATGCAGACAGTACATTCATACACATAGAAAAAAATAAATAAAATTTAAAAAATTGTCTTATTGTCGGGTGTGGTGGCACACGCCTTTAATCAAGGCACTTGGGAGGCAGAGGCAGATGGATCTTTGGTCAGTTCAAGGCCAGCCTGGTCTACAGAGTGAGTTTCAGGACAGCTGGGGCTACAGGGAGACCCTTTCTTGAAAAGACACAAAGACACGCACACACACACACACACACACACACACACACACACACACACACATGACTTTCTAAGCTGGGTGTGGTGGGGCACACCTTTAATCGCAGCATTCAGGAAGCAGAGGCAGGCAGATCTCTGTGAGTTCAAGGACAGCCTGGGTCTCCATAGGGAGATCCAGGCCAGCTGGACCTAAAGGGAGACCCTATCTCAAAAAGACAAAGACCTTCAAAGGACAGAAGACATACTTGTAACTTGAGTTCTCAGCTAAGTCAACTTCGCACCTTGTAGAATGGATATGCGCCCCGCACCCCCATGCTTTCGATCAGCTTAACAGATTCTTTCTTGAGAAGCTATAGGTCTTAGAGTCTGCTCTTTGGTCAATTCAGCTTGAAAAGACTCCAAAGAACTTTCTTAGGGCATGTAGCTTTGAGGTAGTAAACAGCTCCTAACCATCTAATAAGAACTTATTAGATGCTGTGGTTAGGCAGTCAAGATCTCCTACAACATAAGTATAGTATTGTTTCACATCTTTCTCACCTCTGTGATTATTTCTCAAATAATCCAGTCTTCGTCAAGTACTTTCCTTGTGCTCTGGACATAGCCTGGCCAGTTGGCCTGCAAGCTTCTGGAAATTCTCCTGTTTTGGCTCTACTTCCCACCTCCCTGTAGGAGCACTGGGATGCAGATTACTATGCCCAGCTCCTATGTGGGTTACGGAGATTGATACTCAGGTGCTCAGACTTGTATACTTAGTTTGTTACCCAATGAGCCATCTTCCTAGCTCTTTTTCACACTACTAATCAATTTTCAGAATAACAAGTTAGTACTTCACTACCCTGAAAGTTGACTAATTCAAAAATCTTAGCCCAGCGTGGTGGTGGACGCCTTTAAACCTAGCACTTGGGAGGCAGAGGCAGGTGGATCTTTGTGAGTTCAAGGCCAGCCTGGTATACAGAGCGAGTTCCAGGACAGCTGGGGCTAAAGGGAGACCCTGTCTCGAAAAGACCAAAATAAAAAACAAACTTTTTTTTTCTTCTTTTGTTCAGGCCAGAGAGATGGCTCAGACTGCTCTTGGAAAGGATGGAGGTTCAGTTCGCAGCACCTACCTGGCAGCTAACAACCATCCTAACTCCAGTTCCAGGAGATCCGATACCTTCTTCTGTCCTTCATGGGCACTGCATGACATGGGTGCACTTACACATATGTAGGCAATACATTCATACACACACACAAAAATAAAAGTACTGGGCGTGGTGGTACACACCTTTAATCCCAGCACTCGGGAGACCCTGTCTCAAAAAGATCAATAAATAAATAAATATATATTTTTTTGTCTTTTTGAGACAGGGTCTCCTTGTTGCCCCAGCTATCCTAGAACTTGATATGTAGGCTAGGCTGGCCTTGAACTCACAGGTCCACCTGGTTCTGCCTCCTGAGTGCTGGGTAATTCACTACGGCCTGGCACAAAAATATTTTTTAAAAATGGTCTTATTGGGGCTGGAGAGATAGCCTAGCAGTTAAGAGCTCTGACTGCTCTTACAGAGGACCCGGGTTCGATCCCCAGCACCCACATGGTGGCTGAGAACTGTCTGTAACTCCAATTCCAGGAGAACTCCAGTTCCAGGGGAATCCGACGCCCTCTTCTGACCTCCGTGGCATTGCATGACATGGTGCTTGTGCCACCACACCTGGCACAATTTACATTTCAGAGACAAAAGAATATAGACCACTAGGGGTGGAAGAAAGGGAGTAATATGGTATTACTGTTTAATGGATATTAGTGAAAGTTACATAACACTATGAATGTATTTAACGACACTAAACTGTGGACTTAGGAGACTGCTAAGTAGTACACTGTACCACATCCAAGTCCACAGAGCTACACCGGCAATGAGCACTGCAGCCTTGAGTGTGCCACTAGTATTGCTTGAAAGAACCCTACAATTGCATAGAGGAGGCTGGAGAGATGTCCTAGCAGTCAAGAGCACCGACTGCTCTTGCAGAGGACCTGGATTTGATTCCCAGCACCGACATGGTGGCTGAGAACCCTCTGTAACTACAATTCCAGGGGAATCTGACACCCTCTTCTGACCACCGAGGCATTGCACAACATGGGTGCATCAACCTACATGCAAACAGTACACTCATACACATGAAAAAAAAAAAAAAAAAAAAAAAGGAGAACCCTAAAATCACTGAAGTCAAATGCATTATGGCTTATTCCTCCAGCCTTTGCTACTTACCTGTATTAGGCCTGGCATAATCTCTGGCAAAAGTATGTTAAGAGTTTCCTTGGACACTCTTTCTATCACTTTTGTTTGCATTTTGATTGCAGCCAGATTAATTGGGTAGTCTGCAGTTTGTATGATGGGACAAAGCACTTTGATACACTGCTCTGGACTAATTGAAGTGGCCAACACTGATGCAGCTTCCTCAGCAGACCTAACCACCTAAAACAAAGAGAAAAGGAAGTCAGGGTAAGATTGTTTAAGGCTGTACTATATCCTGAGAGTTTCATCCAGTGTTTAATGTGACTTGTTATTTGCCCAAAAAACATTGCAGTAAGCAGATGAAGATACGAATTGCTATAACATCAGACAGGTAAAGAGGCCAGCACTGTGAAAGCTGGAGGATGCACACACAGGGCTCCCTACCATTCTCCTCTGAGTCCTGTCAGTGTTGGTGAAAGCAATTCTAAGTTTTTTTTTCTTTGTTTATAGATATATTTTGCTTTGATTCATGTTAAAGTGACATACAAGATACAGACATTCCTTGAGTAGAGGATAGCACTAATGAACAGACCTCACTGTGGTTGATGTGGGGAGAGAGCATTGTGAACATAAAGTAAGGAAGAGATTCAAGAACTCTTTTTTATGTGTATGAATGTACTGTCTGCATGTAGGTCTGTGCACCCCTGTTGTGCAATGCCATGGAGGTCAGAAGAGGGCATCGGATTCCCCTGGGTCTGGAGTTAAAGACGGTTCTCAGCCACCATGTGGGTGCTGGGGATCGAACCCGGGTCCTCTGCAAGAGCAGTTGGTGCTCTTAACCACTAGGCCATCTTTCCAGCCCCAGAGATTCAAGAACTCTTTTTTTTTTTTTTTCAAGAACTCTTAAAAAAGCTGTTTTCATTCCCTTAATGAATAAACCCATGACAGATAATATAGCTCCTACAGGCTACTGACCACTTAACAATAATTTGTTATCCTCACTTGTTATGCAAACAACACATTCTCATTGCTAAATGGAAAGAAGCCTGGATAATTCTAAGTAGAAACTAAAATCAAAGTAGAGAGAATGAAAATGGTTAAACCCCTGCACCCACATTTTATGAGATCCCTGTATTTCATGTGAGAGAACATGCTTACATTTGTGTGGGTGGATAGAAACCATTCATCTTATTTAAAAAAAAAATTAGGAGTGCGCAGTGGTTAGATCAGGGAACTGCCAGGGCCACCTGAAGCACAGAGTACCGGGGTGCAGGCTAAGACAGGCACCCCCTGCCAACTAGAATTGCTGAGAGAGTGTCCAAGTGGATTTTTTGGAGAACCTTCAGAACAGAAAGGGAAGAGTGGATTAGACTTCCAATATATAAACAAAATTGAAAGCCTGAAACCTAGACAAGTCAACACTCCATAAATGAGAAAAAAAAAAAAGGCATCTGAAGGAGGCAAGCAAAGCAAGCCTTCAACACAGTGAAAAGGCACTTATGATTCACATCAGAATACAGGCAAAAAACGGGAAACCCACATGCCAGGGACATGACGAAGGGACAACATGGGAAAGGTGCAGGATAAATTCCACACCAAGCTCTACCAACCCTGTAGAAGACTGCTACAGTGGGATCCCCCTGAGGGTGACCCAAGAAACAGATCTCAGAGGAACAATTGAAGACCTATTCAAAGAAATTAAAGAATAAAAAGAACAAGTCAGAGAACTAAGAAAAGAGAATGAAAAACTCAAGAAGGACCCAGAGGGAGAAAATGACAAACTTCAGGAAGAACTACAGGGAGAGAATGACAAACTCCAGAAAGAACTAGAGGGAGAAAATGACAAGCTCCGGAACGAAGTGGAAACACTGAAAAAGGAAGCCAACCAGGAAGTAAGGAGCAACAAGAAGAGATTGAGAAGCTCCAAAAAGAAGTGGAAACACGAAAGAAATCACAGGATGAAGTGAAAAAGGAAATAGAACACTCATCCAATCAAGAGAAAAGGAATGGAAAAAACCTCAAAATAGAATGGAGGAAGCAGAACAAAGAATATCAGATCTGGCAGATAACATAGAACAACTAAAAAGCTCAAATAAAGATTATGAAAAATTTAAAATTACACAAAAGTGGAACAACCAGGAAACATGGTACACTATGAAAAGATCAAACCTCCGCATCATAGGAATAAAGGGAGGAGAAGAATCCCAAGAGAATAGTACTGATCAGATCTTCAACAGAATAATAGATGAAAATTTCCCCAAACTAAAAAAAAGACAAACCCATACAAATACAAGAAGCACATAGAACTCCAAACAGACAAGATCAGAAAAGAAACTCCTCATGCCATACCATAGTTAAAATGCTAGATGACCAAAAGAAAGATAAAATTCTGAAAGCCACAAGAGAAAAACAATAAGTCACATATAAGGGGAAACCCATCAGAATTACAACTGACTTCTCGGTGCAAACCATGAAAGCAAGAAGAATGTGGAGCAAAGCATTCCCAGTGTTAAAGGACTATGGATGCCAACCCAGGTTAATATACCCAGCCAAAATGTCGATTATAGTTGAAGGAGAGAGAAAGATCTTCCATGATATAAACAAGATGATAGAATACATGTCTGGAAAACCAACCCTTCAGAAAATACTTGAAGCAATTCAAAGTACAGAAGAGAGGAGCAACCATCCCCAAGCACCTAGAAAGAGAAACTAATAAAAACATAACTGCAGAAGTAGAAACCGAGATTAAAAATGCAAATGGGCTGGGTGTGGTGGTGCACACCTTTAATCCCAGCACAGGAGGCAGAGGTAGGCAGATCTCTGTGGGTTCAAGGCCAGCCTGGTCTACAGAGTAAGCTCCAGGACAGCTGGTACTAAAAGGGAGACCCTGTCTCAAAAATACCAAAAAAAGGATAAAACTAAAAAGCAAAAAATGCAAATGGATAATAAGGTGAAAGGAAGCAACATGCATCTTTCAATTATAACCTTAAATATGAATGGACTAAACTCCCCAATCAAAAGACATAGACTGGGAGATCAGATTAGGAAACAAAACCCATCTATATGCTGTCTACAAGAAACCCATCTCAGTCTCAAGGATAGGCACAAACTTAAGGTGAAGGGATGGAAAAAAATATTCCAAGCAAATGGTACCAAAAAGAAAGCAGGTGTTGCTATTTTAATATCAGACAAAATAGACTTTGAAGTAAAAGAAATCAAAAGAGACAAAGAAGGCCATTACATCTTTATCAAAGGAACAATTGACCGTGAAGACTTCACAATCATGAATATATATGCACCAAACTCTATAAAAACAATTCTTCAGGACCTTGAGGCACAGAATAACCCTAGTACACTAATAGTAGGGAACTTCAATACCCCACTAAGTCCTTTGGACAGATCAACAAGACAAAGAATAAACAGAGAGACATCTGAACTGAATGATACAATACACCAAATGGACCTCACAGACATCTACTGAATATTCCTCCCAAACACCAGAAAATACACTTTCTACTCAGCACCCCACAGAACATTCTCCAAAATAGACCACATATTGGGACATAGGAAAAAAAACTCAACAAATACAAAAAGATTGAAATAATTTCATGTACTCTATCAGACCACAGTGCAATAAAGTTCAATATCAACACTAGGATAAACCCTACAACCTACAAGAACACATGGAGAATAAATAACACTCTCCTAAATAATGAATGGGTCAAGGAAGAAATAAAGAAATAAAAGCATTCCTGGAACTGAATGACAATGATAATACAACACAACAAAACCTATGGGACACTTTATTTATTTATTTTTAATAAATTTTATTTATTTCTGTATGTGTATGAATGTACTGTCTGCATGCAAGTCTGTGCACCCGTGTCGTGCAATGCCGCCGGAGGTCAGAAGAGGGTGTCAGATTCCCCTGGAACTGGAGTTCTCCTGGAATTGGAGTTTCAGACAGTTCTCGGCCACCATGTGAGTGCTGGGGATCGAACCCAGGTCCTCTGCAAGAGCGGTCGGCGCTCTTAACCACTAGGCCATCTCTCCAGCCCAAGAGTCATAACTCTAAAAGATTATTTCAGTAGTTTACTTTCAAACTACATCAGGGGAAAAAAAAAAATTTAATTATTCAGGAGAATCTTGAAGCCTATGATAACTAGTGCTATGGAAGACGATCACTGTAAGCCAGGCCTGGTGGCACAGTCTTGTAATCCTAGCTTCCAGGAGGCTAAAGCAGGAGGATCCCAATTTCATGGCCAATCTAGTCAACTCTGTGAGACTCTCACAAAATAAAAAGTGAAAAGAGAGCCAAAGATGTGGCTCAGAGCAGAGCACCCACCTAGTATGCTTTGGGCCCTAGGCTCACCTTGCCTCAGTATCACAAAGAGAAAAACTGCATAAACTAAAGCCTACTAATTCTACAGTTAAGGTGAGTCAGCTGAGCACTGAAATATTCCTTAAAATTAACTCTTTCAAAGCTTCAATAAAAAAGAAGCTTTAAAAAAAAAAAAGAAAGAAAATTAATTCAAAACAGGTCACAGAAGGCCAAGTCTTATTCTAAACATAACTTGCAGATTTCATCACCTCCCAAGACTAAAAAAATTTCCTATAAAAATCCATTTTAACCAGCAGCAACAATAGCTGATGTTTACTACAATGTGGCCTGCTCTTAGCTGTACACCCTGCAAACTCAGTGAATCCATCCAAATGACCTATGAAGCACATGAAATTTTATCACTTCTAATTTAGGGCTTGACAAACTATGACATATAGAAGCATGAGTGGCAGAGCCCAGGCTCAAGGCAGGTGACACTGAAGCTCTTACATTATCTATAGTTAAAATTCAAATCCTCAGGTTGGTTTGGTGCATGTCCTTTTAGTCCCAGCTCTCAGGAGAGA
>VZQC01008599.1:259355-280402 GCA_009823505.1 Rhizomys pruinosus | reverse complement strand
GGGGGGGGGGTACTGCATGAAAGAACTGACTGAAAGGATGAATTTGGTGGGGGGGGTTGGGAGGGGGACATGAGTCTGGATTTGATTTGTAACATAATCTTGTACAAAAAAATATGTAAAACAATAAATTTTAAAAAATGTTAAAAATAAAAAAAATTTAATTACATGTGCATGCATAGTGTGTAAGAGTTCCTTTCTTCCACCATGTGAGCCCCCAACGATCTAACTCTGGTCATAAGGTTTGGCAGCAAGCACCTTTACCCACTGGGCCATCTTTCCAGCCTCATCTTGCTTTTGGAGACAGGGGCTTACTGATTCACCTGAGTTGGCTGGTAGGTGAGCTGCAGGAATCTGCTTGTTTCTGGGATTACAAACACATGCCTAGCTTTTTTTTTTTTTCCCCCCTCCCTTTCTTTTTAGTCTTTTTCAGACAGGGTCTCCCTTTAGTCCCAGCTGGTACGGAATTCGCTATATAGACCAGACTGGCCTTGAACTCACAAAGATCTGCCTGCCTCTGCCTTCCAAGTGCTGGGATTAAAGGCATACACCACCACGCCTGGTGCATAGCTTTTATATGTGGATTCTGGGAACTGACCTCAGGTCCTCATGGTTTGTGTGGCAAACACTTTGGGCCACCTGTCCAGCAGCTCTATGCTTACATAGTAAATCAAGCCATCAAGTATTTATGAAGGAAATGATTAAAAAGGGCACTTTTAGCTGTGCATGTTAGCTTATTCTTGCAGTCCAAGCCCTTGAAAAGCTGAAGCAAATAGGAGCCCTTCTAGTTAGAGGTCAACTGGGCTATATAGTGATTTCTAGGCAAAACTACACTATAATGTAAGACTATTTAAAAGTGTGTTGCGGGGCTGGAGAGATGGCTCAGTGGTTAAGTGCTGACTGCTCTTGCAGAGGACCCTGGTTCAATTCCCAGCACCCACATGGTGGCTAAGAACCGTCTTTAACTCCAGTCCCAGGGGAATCTGACACCCTCTTCTGACCTCCACAGCATTGCACAACAGGGGCGCACCAGCCTACATGCAGACAGTACACTCATACACATGCACACAAAATAATAAATAGAATTTGACATCTCCCCAAAAGAGTACTTTCTTACATGGGTCATGCAATAAAATGAGAATAAAATAGTAAACAAATCCACAGGCAACACACTTACCTCTTTATGGGGATCTTTATGTGCTTCCAATGTTTTCATGACAGTCAGTTCTGCATAGTTCTTAAATCTTGCTGGCTGATGCCTTAGGATTTCTTTTAAAACTTTTAATGCCAAAGCCCTAATTGTAGGCTAAGAAGAAACATTTAAATGGTTTTAATATATTGAGTGATAGAAAAAATTTTCACATTTTCAATTTCTGTAAATTGAAATCTTAACATTGAGAAGGTATACTACAAACAATTGTATAAAAAATGTAGCATATGATTTTACCATCTGTAATGGAAAACTCTTGTTTTTCCTTGGTATTTTGGAGACAGGGTCTACCTATGCAGCACAGGCTGGCTCCAAAGTTGCAATCCTGCTGCCCCAACCTTCCCAGTCTTGAGACCACAGGTCTGAGACCACATATAGGTTTTGTTGTTGCCTTTTTCTTCTTTTTCACATATAGACTTTTTTTTAAAAGGGTTATTTATTTTCTTCATTTCTCTTTTCTGCTATGTATTAGTTTGCATACATGTTCATATGTGTGTACATTTCTCTTTTCTGCTATGTATTAGTTTGTATATATGTTCATGTCTGTGTACATTTGTGTGTGGAGGTCAGAAGTCATCAGTTATCTTCCTCTGTTGTTCCCCACCTTGCTTTTTCTTTGGAAAAAAATTTATTTTATATCTGTATTTTCCCTGTATGTATGGGAGTACACCATGTGCATGCAATGCCTGCGGAGGCCAGAAAGGCCATTGGAGTCCCTGGAGCTCGAGTAATAAATAGATGGTTGTCAGCCTCCGCAAGAGTGCTGGGAGCCAAACCCAGGTCATCTCTCCAGCCCATCACGTTTTTTTTCTCTTTTTGAGACAGGGTCTCCCTGTAGCCCTAGCTGTCCTGAAAACTGCTAGATAGACCAGGCTGGCCTTGAGCACACAGAGATCTACCTGCCTCTGCCTCCTGAGTGCTGGGATTAAAGGTGTGCACTTCTACACCTGGCTCACAACTTTTTACAAAGTATTTTCACAGAAAAGGAGAAAAGTCCTTCCCAGGGTCACATGGGGGAATTTGTTCCTGGCTCACACTAATGGGGGGGGGGCAAAGGAACACTACTCCCTTGTGCAGGGCAGACAGGCCACTGGGTGTGTTGACTGCTGGCAGATCTGAAAGCACAGCTGCCCTGCACACCTCACCCATCCTTAGATCAGATCTCCCTGAATAGAGGAGGAAACCATTCTACTCCTCAGATTCAAGAAGTCCTCCTGGCTGGGGTGTGGTCAAAGGCTATCTCCTTTGTGCCTTCAAAACAGAACCTCTTATCAAAGTAAGATGATATCTTAGAGTGGTTTTAATTTGCATTTCCTTAATTATTAATGACGTTGAACACTTTTTAAGATTTTAAAAAAATTTTTTAAAAGTTAGTTTATTTAATTAATTAATTTATTTATTTATTTATATGAATGTACTGTTTGCATGCAGGTTTGTGCACCCGTGTCGTGAAATGCCGCAGAGGTCAGAAGAGGGTGCCGGATTCCCCTAGAACTGGAGATAAAAATGGTTCTCAGCTGCCATGTGGGTGCTGGGAATTGAACCCGGGTCCTCTGCAAGAGCAGTCGGTGCTCTTAACCACTAGGCCATCTCTCCAGCCCCAGGAAACATCATATATATATATATATATATTTTTTTTTTTTTTTTTTTTTGGGGGGGGGTGTCTTTTTTTGAGAAAACAGGGTCTCCCTGTAGCACCAGCTGCCCTCCTGTAAGAATTTCTCTCTATGTAGACAGGCCTGGCCTTGAACTCACAACAAAGATTCCACCTGCCTCTGCCTCCCAAGCTCGAGGATTAAAGGCGTGTGCGAACACACCCCCTGCTATTTTTAAGAATTTTTTTTCAAGCCATCTTTACTTCTCATTGGTCAAGGTCTCTGTCCACCTCTTTCCTCCATCTTTTGAAGTGAGTATTTGTTTTCCTTTGTTTTTTTGAGCAGTTTAATTTTTTTTTATTAATTTTTTTTTTTTTTTTTTTGTGGATGAAATGTACTGTCTGCAATGCAGGTTTTGTGCCACCTGTGTTGTGCAATGCCGGCAGAGGTCAGAAGAGGGTTGTTGGATTCCCTGGAATGGAGTTACAGTGGTTGTTAAATGCCATGTGGTTGCTGGGTACGGTTCTTGGCCACCATGTGGGTGCTGGGGAATCGAATACTGGGTCCTCTGTAAGAACGGTCAGCGCTTTTAACTGCTGGGCCATCTCTCCAGACCCTTTTTTTTTTTTTTTTTTGTGTAATTTATATACTCTGTATGTGAAAACTCTTTCAGATGTGTTACTGGTGAATGTTTCCTCTCATTTTGTGGGTTTTCTTTTCACTTTCCTTGATTGTTTCTTTTACTGGAGGAATGGATTAACAAAATGTGGTAAACCTAACAAAATGGAGTTTAAGTATGGTAAAGAAAGATGACATCGGATGAACTCCTGAGCCAGCGGAAGGTAACCGCCGGGGTGCAGGGGAGAGCCCCCCCCCCAGCCAACTGAGATTACGAAGAAGCAAATCTGGAAGGAGGCAAGCAAAGCAAAGCCTTCAACACAGTGGGAAAGAGGTCATTTAGGAACTCACATTGGAATACAGGCAAGAGAAGCCCATATGCCAGGATCACGAAGATAGGATTACACTGGAAAAGGGCAAGGATAATCCTGTGCCAAAGCTTTAAACCTAACCCTATGGAAGACTTCCTGCAGTGGGATCCCTCTGGGGATGCCCCAAGACACAGACATATAAGAAACACAATTGGAAACATATTTAAAGAACTTACAGTCATAAAGGACAAATTAAAGAACTAAGAAAAGAGATGAAGGAAACTCAAGAAGGACCCAGAGAGAGAAAATGAAATGACAAGGTCCGGAAGGAAGTAGAAACACTGAAAAAGAAAATCCCAATGCTGAAAAGAAAGAAAAAGAAACCAACCAGCGAAAAAAGAGCTAAAAAGAGATCGAGAAGCTCCAAAGAAATAGAAAACATAAAGAATAGAAAAGAGGACATGAAAGAAAATCAAACACTCCATGCCATTCAAGAGGAAGGAATGAAAAAAGCCTCAGAAGAGAATGGAGGGAAGCCAGAACAAAAATCAGACCTGGAAAAGAATAAACACTAGAACAACTAAAAAACCTCAAAGAAAAGATTTATGAAAAATTTAAAAATACACAAAAATGGAAAAACGCAAGGAGCTGTGGGGACACTATGAAAAGATCAAACCTCGCATCAATAGGAATAGAGGAAGGAGAAAAATCTCCTAAGAGAATGGTATTGATCAATCTTCAACAGAATATAAGATGAAAACTTCCCCAAACTAAAAAAGGACCAACCAATACCAATACCAGAAACACATAGAACTCCAACAGACAAGAACAGAAAAGAAAATTCTCACCCACATCATATAATATTTAAAATGCTAGACGCCCAAAACAAAGACAAAATCCTTAAAAGCGACAAGAGAAAAACCAACAAAGTGACCTATAAGGGGAAACCTTAATCAAATTACAACTGACCTTCCTCACGCAAACTATGAAAGCAAAGAAGAACCTGGAGCAAAGCATTACCCAGAGTTAAGGGACAATAGATACCAACCCAGGTTACTATACCCAGCAGAAATTTGTCTCATCAGTTTGAAAGGAGACAGAAAAAATTGCTTCCATGATATAATCAACTTGAAAGAATACATGTCCGGCAAAACAACCAATCCCTTCAGAGAATACTTGAAGCAATTCAGAGAACATGAAGAAGGAGCAACCAACCCCAGCACCTAGAAAGTATAATCAATAAAAGCATAACTGCAGAATAGAAACCTAAATCAAACTGAGATCGGATAATACAGGCAAATGGAGAGGCAACCAAACCTATCAGTATAGAACCTTAAATAATTAATGGACCTAAACTCCTAAAAATGATCCAATCAAAAAGACATAGACTGGGGAGAATGGGGATTAGGAAAACAGAATCCATCGATATGCTGTCTACAAGTAAACCATCTCACCCTCAAGGACAAGCACCAACTTAAAAAGTGGAAGGGGATGGATAAAAATATTCAAGGCAAATGGTACCAAAAAAGAAAGCAGGTATTGCTATTTTAATATCGGGATAAAAAATAGACTTCAAAAGGTGAAGAAATCATGGAAAGAAGACCAAGAAGTGCCTTTACTTACATTTCTTTTTCTTTTTTTTATTTTTTTATTTCTGGTATGTGTAAATGAATGTACTGTCTGCATGCAGGTTCTGTGTACGTACGTGTCGTGCATGCTGCGGGGTGTATCAAGAAAGAGGGTCTCACTAGAATTACCCGCTTGAGGCATTTAAGGAGAAGTTCTCTGGGAATTGGAGTTTCAGACGGTTCTCAGACGCCATGTGGGGTGCTGGGCAAATTGAAGCCGCAGTTTCCTCTTGTAAGAGCGATCGGGCCTCTTAACGCTTAATGGTGTCTTTCCCATAATCTCTCCATGACCAGGGACGGAGCACATTATATACATTTTTCATGCTCAGATTACAGGAAAACACAGAATGTCTTCTACAAGAGAATGGATTTATCAAATTTTATTAATAATTATATATATATGAACACGCTTAAATTAGGTCCATATGGATGCAAATTAGATATAACCCTTGGGATAACAACTTTATTAAAGACAATTCTTCAGGAACCAGGGACTCTACATGACCTATAAACCGCAGTGTACCACTCATGATGTGTTGGCTAAGATAGTGTTTTAATAACGAATACGAAAGGTAACAACTTTGCCTAGTTCTACCTTCTTTTGGCAATATAGGTACAAGATTTATAACAGGAACATAAAGACATAACAACACTAGTAGATGACATTTCATTTGATACTGAATCAGATTTTTATTTGTTTGAGATACATCATTGACGGATAGAGACACTCATAGGACGCCGGGTTCCTCTAGATTTTGGTATCCGCACTCCCTCAAATGCATGCCTGGGACTACCTGCTAAGAGAACACACTTTCTAACTCAAGCACCCACGGAAGCATTTCCCAAAATCGCCACATCTCTGGGGACAGCAGAAGAAACAATCTAACAAACAAAAGATTGAAAATATATTTCCATGCTATTCTGTCAGACCACAGTGAATAAAGCTCACTATCAACAAGAGGAAAAGCCCTCCTGCTACAAGAACACACATGGGACTAAACAACAGCATTCTTGCATAATGAATGGGTCAACGGAAGAGGATAAGAAAGAAATAAAAACATTCCCTGGAACTGAATGACAATGTAATGCAAAAACACAACAAACCTATGGGAATACCTTAAAAGCAATCCTAAAGAGGTAAGTTTATAGCGCTGGGTGCCTAACATTAGAAAACAGAAAGAGCACAAGTGATGATCTAACACTACAGATAAAGCACTTGAGAGGCAACCAAAGATGAACCCTAAATGTAACACACAGACGGAAAGAACAAATACAAAATCAGAGCAGAAATCAATGAATAGAAACAAAGAAAACAATAAAAAAATCAATGAAGCCAATAAGTTGGGTTCTTTGAAAGTATAAAAAGATAGACAGACCTCTAGCCCAGTTAACAAAGAAAGAAGGAACAACTCCAAATCAATACAATCCATGATGAAAAAAGGGAAATATCACAATGACGGACAAGGAAAAGATCAGAAAATTATATGGGAATTATTTAAAAACCTATACTCTAAACGGCAAGTTTTGAAAACCTAGAAGAAAATGGATGAATATCTGAAATCCTGGGAATACCAAAGCTCAACCAAGGGAAGAGATCGGCAGCCTTAACAGACCCATAACAATAATGAAGAAATAGAGGATGTAGTAAGAAACCTCCCAACTAAAACAAAAGCCCAGGCCCAGACAGTTCACGGCAGCAGATGTCTATAAAACATTTCAAAAAGACCTACAAATATTATTACTGAACTGGTTTAGGAAGTATAAACCATGAGTAGGGATTCTCCCAATTCTTCTATGAAGCCACATATCACCTAATTGAATACCAAAACCAAGCGCAAGATCGCAAACTAAAAAGGAGAAATTAATAGACCCATTCTCCCTCATTAACAAGATGCCAAAATTCTAAAACAGGAATAGTGGAAATCGCATACAGACCCACATCAAGAAAGATTCCATCATGACCAAGTTGGATTCATACCAGAGATGCAGGGATAGTATCACATACGAAAAATCAATAAACATCAATCAATACACATAATAAACGGAAATCAAAAGACTAAAACCACACAATCATCTCAATTGATATGGAAAAGCCTTCCGACAAAATCGCAGCATTGCCTTCATGATTAAAAGTCCTAGAAGGAATGGGATTGGATAGGGATCATTCCTCAATGTATCAAAGCCATACACAGGACCCTACAGCCAATATCTTCCTAAATGGGAAATGACAGAAAACATTCCCTTTAAAAAGTAGGAACTCGGCAGGGCTGCTCCCTGTCACCACTCCTCTTCGATATACGTGCTTGAAAACACTTGCTAGAGCATAAGGCAAGAAAGGATATTAAAGGAGTAACTAATTGGAAAAGAGGAAGTCCAAACTATCCCTTTTTGCTGATGATATGATTTATTTACTTAAGGGATGCTAAAAACTCCCCAAGAAAACTCCTAGAAACGATTAACAGCTTCAGCAAAGTGGCAGGATAACAAAATTACTTAAGAAATCAATGGCCTTTTCTTTAACACCAACAACAAACAAAAAAAGAATTTCAAAGAGCCTTACTCACAATAGCCTCAAAACAATAAGATACCTAGGAACAACCTAACCAAGACACCAAAGACACCAAAAATCTCTAAAACAAAAATTTTTAACCCTTAAAAAAAGAAATTGAGAAGACCTCAGAAGATGGGAAAAACCTCATGCTCATGGATTAGGAAAATTAACTTGTAAAAATGTCCATTTTACTTAAACTCTTTGTATTTAGATTTAACGCAATCCCAATTCAAAATCCCCAAGAGTTTCTTCAGAGGCTTGGAAAAATGTTTCTTAAATTCAGTTGGAAAAACAAAAGACCACGAATAGCCAAACAATCCTGAAGTGAAAAGAGCTACACAGGGGGATCTCTATACCAACTTCAAACTATACTACAGGTAAAGCATAGTCAAAAAAGCCACCTGGTACTGGCACAAAACAGACCTGGTTGGACCAATGGAACAAAACTGAAGATCCAATCTGAGCACATACAATTTCAGCCATCTATATTTGACAAGGGGGCCAAGAAACCAAATGGAGAAGACAGCTCTTCAGCAAGTGGTGTTGGGCAAAACTGGATCACCACTTGTAGAAGAATGATATATTAAACCCCTACCTCTCACCTGTACAAAAGTCAAACTCCAGATGGATTAAAGACCTCAACGTGAAACCCAAAACTCCTGAAGGCGATAGAAGAAAATGTTGGTAGCAGACTAAGACATAGCGTAGGAAAAGACTTCCTAAATCAGACAGCAGCTACAAAAGATTAAGGTCGACAACTGACAACATGGGACCTCATCAAAACTCAAAAGCTTCTGTACATCAAAGAAAACCATCATAAGAAAGTGAAGAGAAATCCCACAGAAGTGGGAGGAAACCTTCAGCAGAATACATCTGACAAAGCATTGATTTCCAGAATATATAAACTACCTCAAAAACAAGAAAAAGAAGAAAACAATGACCCACTTCAATAGATGGAGCAAAGAACTGAAACAGAGACTTCACAAATGAGGAATTAAAGATGCTAGAGAAACACTCAAGAACTGTTCAACATCACTAATCATTAGGGAAATCCAAATGAAAACCACTTTAAGATATTTCTTACTGGGGCTGGAGAGAGTGGCCTAGGCAGTTAAGAGGCCGACTGCTCTTACAGAGGACACAGGTTCGATCCCCAGCATCCACATGGCGGCCGAAGAACCGTCTGAAACTCCAATTCCAGGAGAACTCCAGTTCCGGGGGAATCCGACACCTCTGTCTGACCTCCGCGGCATTGCACGACACGGGTGCAACAAACCTGCAGCAGATAGTACATTGATACACATACAGAAATAAATAAAATTAAAAAAAAAAGAATATCATCTTACTCCAATAAGACTGGCTAGGATCAAGAAAACAAATGATACCAAGTGCTGGAGAGGTTTGATAGGAAAGGGGAACACTCATCACTGCTGGTGGGAATGTAAACTCCGTAAGGCCATATGGAAGCATTGTGGAGAACCCTTGGGAAGACTTGGAATGACTTGCCACCGACCAGCCATACACTCCTGGGCATGTACCTCAAGACTTACGCCACCACAGAGATACAGCACAACCTGTTTATTTGGCAGCTTCTCTTCACAATAGCAAGGGAGCTGGAACCAACCAAAATGCCCCTCAACTGACGAGTGGAATAGAGAAAATGTGGTCATCTACACAATGGAGTCTATGCAGCAGTAAAGAAAGAACGACATCACGAGCTTTGCAGGAAAATGGCTGGAGCTAGAGGACATCATGCTGAGTAAAGTAACATCAGTCCAGAAAAACAAACGACGAATGGTATCCCTCATCTGTGGATGCTAGTGCCAATTTACGGTTGTAAGTATTTCTTGTGTGGGGCCCCTGAGCTTTTGTACAAAGCAGTTGGGCGTAATGCATTTTGGAAAACAACAACAACAACAACACAGCAGAAAAGACTGCATCAAGAACTGACTGAAACAGTAAACTTCTGCTCAAAACAGTCAACTTCCCCATGGAAAATATTGAGAAAGACTAAGAGATGAAAAGCATGTTTGGCAGAATGCCATGAGCTCTGGGGGTGGGGGAATGGGCGGGAAGACGGGTCTAAGATTTGTTAAAAATAAATAAATTAAATTTATGTGAAAAAAAAAGAAAGATGACATCACGAGATTTGCAGGTAAATGGATGGAACTTGAAGCCATTATGCTAAATGAAGTAACACAGTCTCAAACAGACGGGGAATGGTTTCCCTCATCTGTGGATGCTATAACAAATCCCGCAATTGAAAGAAAAGTGCAGGGCTGGAGAGATGGCCTAGCGGTTGGAGCACCGACTGCTCTTGCAGAGGACCCGGGTTCGATCCCCAGCACCCACATGGTGGCTAAAAACTGTCTTTAACTCCAGTTCCAGGGAAATCCGACACACTCTTCTGACTTCTGAGGCATTGCATGACACGGGTGCACAGACCTGCATGTAGACAGTGCATTCATACACATACAAAAAAATAGATAAGATTAAAAAAAAAAAAGTGCAGCAATGTTATTGTTATATTACTTTCTATCTGAAAGCAACTGTGATATTCTAATGTGAATATCTTAATGAGGCCTAGAATTAACTTACCACCTACTTTCAGGCATGGTAATTAATGTACATGGGCAGAAGGTATATCTTCATATTTTAGAGTAATATATAATTAAAAGAAAAAAATCTAAACTTCTGAACATAAAAAAAAAGGTATGTGTGAATGAAACTGATCAATGAATACCAAGTTGATTACATGCAGCATGATGCTTTGGTATACGATTTTACATTAAGGATCAATATAGATGTGATATTGCATGCATTTCAAAAGCTTCAAAGAAAGAACTGTGTAATTTTGTTCAGAACTATGGAATTTTTATTTATTTATTTATCTTTTTAGTGTTTTCGAGACAGGGTCTCCCTGAGCCCCAGCTGTCCTGGACTCACTCGTGTAACCAGCCTGGCCTTGAACTCACAAAGATCCGCCTGCCTCTGCCTCCCAGTGCTAAGGATTAAAGGCGCGCGCCCATGCACGCCTGGCTAAAAATTTTAAAACAATGCATACATGCATGAAAATTATCATGTGACCCTATATATACAACTTTATATTTGTTGTCAGCCAAAATAAATAAAAATAAACAAAGAACCCTCCCAAAACCAAAAAACAAACAGAACCTCTGAACTCAAACCTAATCCCCATGCCCTGTCCCCCTTCGGATCCATCAGATCTGACACCTCCAAAATACATACATATATATATATATATATATATTATATATATATTAATTCATATAATTTATTTTATATATATATATATATATAATTTTTTTTTCTCCTTTTGGTCTTTTTGAGACAAGGTCTCCATGTGCTCTGGCTGTCCTGGAACTCAATATGTAGACCAGGCTGGCCTTGAACTCACAGAGATCCTCCTGCCTCTGCCTCTCAAGTGCTAGGATTAAAGGTGTGCACTACCAGGCCTGGCTCCACATACAGATTTTTACATTTGATTTTATTCTTCTGAAACTTGAGGGCCATATTATCAGAATTTGAGAGAAAACAGGGCAAGACAGGTGGGCTAGAATCCTGGAAGTTCCTGGGAGCTGTGAGATAGCAGAGAGGGGAGAAACTCAAGCCTTTGGAATTGGGCATGGAAATCAGCAAGCTGCAGTAGAAAGAGAATGGGGGACCTTTACAGAAATAGTGAGAAGGCCCAGAGTGTCAGGGAAAGCATGCTTAGGCTTTTGGTGGTTGTCTGGAAAAGAAACAATGAAAGAAGGAAAAAAAAAGTTACGATTTTTGAGTTAAAAATCAGAACAGTACAGACCCTGTAAGGAAGATCTGTAAACAAATGCCTGGCGGTTATTCTGTTTTGTTCTTTGTAACAGGGTATCACTATGTAGCCCTGGTTGGTCTGGAGCTATGTAAAGCAGGTTAGCCTCCAGCTCACATGTCTTAGTCTTCTGCCTGCCTCTGCCTACAGAGTGCTGAGATTTTAAGGGCTGTCTTACCACACCTGGCTACCTAGAGTTTTTCTGAGATGGAGTCTCTATGGCCCAGGCCAGTCTTGAACTTGCAGTGATATTTCTACTTCAATCTTGAAAGTGCTAAAGTTATAGGTATGAACCACCATGCTTGATGCTATTACTTTAAAATTCAAAATAAATAAAGATTTTTACTTTATTTTTTTAATTAAAAAAAAATTTTCTTTTTTTGGTCTTTTCGAGACAGGGTCTCCCTATAGCCCCAGCTGTCCTGGAACTTGCTCTGTAGACCTGGCTGAATGTTTTTACTTTAAAAGTAATTTCTAAAACTAAACAATAAATTTAAATAGGCTAAACAAGTTAACAAATAAAAATATGTAACTTTAAATGTATTCATGTTTATGTGTGTATGTCTGGGTTAAGTATGTGTAAGGGTGCTTGAGGTGAGAAGGTGTGGGATCCCTGGAGCTGGAGTTGAAAAAGGTTGTTCGGGGCTGGAGAGATAGCCTAGTGGTTAAGAGCACCGACTGCTCTTGCAGAAGACCAGGGTTCGATCCCCAGCACCCACATGGCGGCTGAGAACCGTCTGTAACTCCAATTCCAGGAGAACTCCAGTTCCAGGGGAATCCGACACCCTCTTCTGACCTCCACGGCATTGCACGACACGGGTGCACAAACCTACATGCAGACAGTACATTCATACACATACAAAAATAAATAAAATTTAAAAAATAAATAAAAAAAAAAAGAAAAAGGTTGTTCAACTGCCCGAGGGTAAGGGGACTGAACTCAGGTCTTCTATAAGAAGTGCTCTTTATAACTGAGCCGTTCCTCCAGCCTATGTAACCTCTATTTTTATTAAAAATCAACCTGCTACCTTTCCTTTTCACTGCTGTCAACTTCTCAAATACGGGTTGGAAAAAACATTACTTTAAAAAAGTAACACTTTAGGGCTGGAGAGAAGGTTCAGTGGTTAAAAGCACTGTCTATTCTTGCAGAGGACCCAGATTTGATTCCCAGCACCCACATGGTAGTTAACAACTGTCTGTAACTCCAGTTCCAGGGAATTTGACCCCCCTTTCTGACCTCCAGGGACACTGTGTGACATGAGTGCACTTACACATATACAGAGAATACACTCATATACATACTTAAAAAAAAAAAGGTAGCACTTTAAACTGAGGATTCCACAGCATAAACCAGCAGAACAGACTCATCTCTGTCCAAATGTGTGCATTAGGTGATCAACAGGCAAGCTATAAAGATCCCTAACACATCCATACCCAACAAATATTAAGAAAAATAATTATGTAGGACAGAATGTGGTTTATATAGTCTGTAATTTACCTCTTTATCTCCAAGGGTCTCCAGCAATAAAAGCAATATTGTTTTGAAATGTTCATCCCAAACACTGAAAGAGTCTTCCTGGGTTAATTTCATGAGTTCATACAGGGCAATTTTTCTTTCTTCTATGCGTTCATTATGATTAGACAGCTCCTTCAACAACTCTGCAACTAGGTCAGAATGGTCTAAGGAAAGATCTGTCAAAGAGACATAATATTAATGTTGTAATTTTATAGGCTAATTCTCATGCATGGAGATGACAGGTTTACACCCTATGAAGCAGACATAAGCAAAGTGGGGTGCAAAAGAGGCCATTTTTTTTATTGTCATCCAACTTCAACAATGAAAATACTCAAGAGGTAACTCCCAGATAACCCTCACCTAAACACACACCAGTTAGTAAGTTTTGTGTTTTTTTTTTGTGGTCTTTTTGAAATAGGGTCTCCCTACAGCTCCAGATGGTCTTGAACTCACTCTGTAGATCAGGCTGACCTTCAATTTACAGAGATCTGCCTGCCTCTGCTTCCTGAGTGCTGGGATTAAAGGTGTGCACTGCCCCGCCCCGCCCCGCCAGTTAGTAACTTTTTATCATTCTTACTTTATTCTTTGGCCCCTTCTTAAGGATTTCTAGAAAATCTTCTTTATAAACTACAGGGTGAGCTTCATGCCCCAAGGCTTTCCATGCCTGAGCACTCTACTTTTAGTGGTGACATTACAAGCTTCAAATACTGGTTTTGCCCACTGACTACTGCTGCATCAATTATTTTTAAGCGTTAGAAATGTCTATTATGGGGGTGTGTGTAAAGAGATGGCTCAGCGGTTAAGAGTACTGACTGCTCTTGCAGAAGAGCCGGTTCAATTCCCAGCATCCACATGGTGGCTGAGAACTGTCTTTAACTCCAGTTCCAGGGCATTGCACGACTCGGGTTCACCAACCTACATGCAGACAGTACACTCATACACATAAAAATTAATTAATTAAAAAAATTTTTAAAAAGAAATGTCTATTATCACCTAATTATGTAATTTCTTCTATGGACTAGAATTCTGTAAATAGTAATTTTATTAGAGTGATTTTAAGGGTCCTGACTCTTATTTTGCTTTTTGTTTCATTTTTGGTGCTATAATTTGAATTTAGGACAGTACTATATTCCTAGCCCCAGGCTAGGAATATTATAATATATATATATATATATATTATCCTACTATATATATATATTCTTTTTGAGATAGGGTCTCCCTGTAGCCCCAGCTCACTATGTAGATCAGGCTGTCCTTGAACTCACAGAGATCCACTCACCTGCCTCTGCCTCCTGAGTGCTGGGATTAAAGACGTGGACCACCATACCCGGCCCAGCCTGATTTTTTTTTTAAGGCAAAAATAAACTTTTAACATCTTTTTCTTCATGTTTCAGAATCAGAATCGAGACCAGTAGTTACCAAGAGGAAGGTTTTGTTAATTTTTTTTTTTTTTTTTTTAATTTTGAGGCAGGGTCTCCCTGTAGCCCAGCTGTCCTGGAGCTAGCTCTGTAGATCAGGCTGGCCTTGAACTCACAGAGATCCGCCCCTCTACCTCCCAAGTGCTGGGATTAAAGGCACTCGCCACCACGCCCCGCTGGTTTTGTTAATTTTTATTTTATGTTTATGAATGTTTTGCCTGGATGTATGGAACTGCATCTGTGTTGCACAATGCATGAAGAGGTCAGAAGAGGGAGCTGGATCCCCTAGAACTAGAATTACAGTTTTTAGCAGCCATGTGCATGCTAAGAACCAAACCCAGGTCTTCTGCAAGAGCAGCCAGTGCTCTTAAGTGCTGAGCCATCTCTCTAGCCCCTCCTTTAATTTTTTTGAGGCAAGGTCACCCTGTAGCCTTCAGCTGGCCTGGAACTTGCTATGGAGACCAGAATGGCCTGGAACTCACAGAGCTCCATCTGTCTCTGCTTCTCCAATGCTGGGATTAAAGGTGTGTGCTACCATGCTGTGCTCAGCCTATGTTTCCTTTTTTTTTTTTTTCTTTTCCCTTTTTCTTTTCTGAGACAGGGTCTCCTTGTAGCTCTAGCTGGCCTAGAACTCATTTTGTAGATCAGGCTGGCCTTGATCTCACAGTGATCCACTTGCCTCTGCCTCTTGAATGCTGGGAGGCATGGGCTACCACACCCAGCAAAGCCTGGTTTATTTTTATTTATGTGTGTCTGAGATACACATGCAGGTTCCCCAGGAAAAAGCATTGATCGGATCCCCTAAAGCTGGACTCCCAGGTGGTTGTGAGCAGCCTGATGTGTGGGTTCTTGGAACTAAACTCAGGTCTACTACAGAAGCAGGAAATAGTCTTTAACTGCTGAGATTATCTGTCAAACCCCGCCAAAGAGTTTTTATTTTTTTTTAAATATTAGTTCATTTATTTAGAGACAGGGTTTTCTTTTCTTTTCTTTCTCTCTCTCTCTCTTTCTTTTTTTTTTGAGACAGGGTTTTCATAAACAACCCAAGCAGATTAAAATGTGCAATTCTGTATCACCCTCCTTACAAGTGCCTGGCTCCTATCTTCTTTTAAAAAAAATATACTACATTTATCTCATGTGTGTGTGTGTGTGTGTGTGTGTGTGTGTGTGTGTGTGTGTGTGTATGTGTACTGATACACATGTGGTTATCAGAGGACAACTTAAGGGAGTCACATCTCTTTTTATCAAGTAGATTCTGGGAATGGAACTTAGGTTGTCAGACTTGGCAGCAAGCACCTTTAGCCTTTAAGTCGTTTGGCAGGCCCTGAGATAAACTTTCAAGTTTATCCAAGGAAAATCATCCTGGCACTCTTTTATTTATTTATATATAAAGATTTCTTTTGTTTTTAATTATGTATTTGTGCATTTACCTGTGACATAATGCAGGTGCATGTGAATGCAGCTGGGGGTGGAGGCCAGAGACACTGATCACCTAGAACTGGAGCTATAGGTAATTATGAGCCCCCTAACGTGGGTGCTGGGAACCCAATAAGTGAGCCATCTCTCTAGCCCTAGTAGCCCCCACTATCTTTTTTTTTTTTTTTTCAGTAGACAGCTTAAGATTAGAAATTCAACCACACTGCCCAAGATTCCTCCCCCAAATTCCAACTCAGGCTTCTCTGGATTTTTGTACCTCAACGACATGCCAACCCAGCTCCCAGAGGCAGACAGAAGAGAGGGAAAGCATCCAATATCGTTGACCTGGAAGCTTGGTCCTTTTTGCTGGGCCCTGGGAATCACTCAGGCTCCCATTATCTTTTAAAAAATATGAAATCGCTGGGCGTGGTGGCACATGCCTTTAATCCTAGCACTTGGGAGGCAGAGGCAGGCGGATCTTTGTGAGTTCCAGGCCAGCCTGGTCTATAGAGTGAGTTCCAGGACAGCTGGGACTATAGGGAGACCCTGTCTCGAAAAGACCAAAAAAACAAAAAAATATTATGAAATCATAGAAGTAAAAATACAATTCCTTATCAGTAAGAGACACAGTCTTTTGTACCTTATCATCACATTTAAAGCATCTTAGCTGTACCTTACTGTAATCAGAAGGGGAGACTGTACAATCACCACTGTCCTTTTTCCAAAGTGACAATGAATACTTAAGGGGTAACCACCTCACCAGGCTATATAGATTAGTGCCTGCTGGATCTTTACACCCAAGTAAGTTTCACCCAACTTCATGTGAACAACAGCTAATAGCCTCTCCTATAAAAGGTCATTGAATGTACCTTTATTAATAAAAGAGCTTACGATCTTACACTAAAACCATTATTATATATAAGAAAAGAATGAGTTAGCTGGGTGTGGTAGCCCATGCCTTTAATCCCAACACTCAGGAGGCAGAGGCAGGCTGGACAAAAAGACAAAGAAGAGGTTATTTAATCAAAGAGTTTTGTTGGGGATGGAGAGATGGCTCAGTGGCTAAGAGCACTGGTTGGTTTTGCAGATGACCTGGGTTAGGTTCCCAGCACCCACATGGCAACTCACAAGCATCCTTAATGCCAGTTCCAGGGTATCTGACGTTCCCTTCTGGCTTCTATGTACTGTGCATACACATGGTACACTTACATATGTGGAGAGAAAGCATTCATACACATGGAAAAAAAATAAAATAAAATAAAGTTTTTGTCACTCTAGTTTAAAAATTAATGATGGAAGCCAGGCATAGTGGCACATGCCTTTAATACCAGCACTTGGGAGGCAGAGGCAGGCAGATCTCTGTGTTCAAGGCTGGCCTGATCTACATAGTGAGTTCCAAGCCAGCTGGGGCTACAGGGAGACTCTGTCTCAAAAAGACAAAAACAAAAACAAAAACAAAAAAATTAATGACGGAAATGTGTCTGAGGACAAACTAAATCCATATGCTATAATTGGTTGAGTTGTTTCTGGGAGGACTTTAGAGTTATCTTGATTTGGAGAGTGATCTCAAGATGACCACAGCTTCTCACTCTGAGGATGAAAGTCACCAAATCACTAGAAATAAACTCCCACAAGCAGAGAGAACATATTCTGTGGTGGTCAATCTATAACTAGTAAACATTCCCATTATCCAAATCCTTATATTTTAGTTATTTACAATAAAAGAGCAAAGACAATCCATTTGCTTCACTAATGACCAGTCCTCCAAAGTGCAGGTAGCAGCAGTGTAACCTGTTTTTTTTTTTTTTTGCAGCAGTGTAACCTGTAACATACCATCAGGAAACTGGTCGGCATCATCATCAAACATGGCTTCCTTGAGGGCAGACTTGTTGAAGGGACTGATACTATCTGAATAATTATATGGATTATAGTCACGTGATCGTGGGGAGGACTGAACAGTCACTGAATGGAGCAATGATGCTTTATTATCAAGAACAGTCTGGCTGGAGTCTGTAGCATCACCTCCTGCTCTTGGATCCAACATCCCAGGACCACCACAAGTCTATTGATGGGAAGAGAAAGGCACAGCAAGTCAACTCATTTTCAAATACTTCTCTCATAATCTAAAAACATCTTTCTCTAATGTTTTAGGTAACAAAAGGGCTGGAGAGATGGCTCAGAAGTTAGGAACACTTGAAGAAGACGTTGGTTCAGTTACCAGCACCTACATGGTGGCTAACAACTGTAACTCCAGTTTCAGGGGATCTGACACCCTCTACTGGCCTCCATTGGCACTAGCCACATATATACACGCAGACAAAACACTCAGACATATAAAACAAACTATTTCTGAAAGAAAATTAAAAGCTGGTGTGGTGGTACATGCCTTTAATCCCAGCACTCTGGAGGCGGAGGCAGGTGGATCTCTGTCAGTTCAAAGACAGCCTAGTCTACATAGCTAACTCCGGGCCAGCTGGAGCTACAGTAAGACCCTGTCTCAAAAAGACCTACTGCCGCCGGGCGTGGTGGCGCACGCCTTTAATCCTGGCACTTGGGAGGCAGAGGCAGGCGGATCTTTGTGAGTTCAAGGCCAGCCTGGTCTACAGAGTGAGTTCCAGGACAGCTGGAACTACAGGGAGACCCTGTCTCAAAAAGACAAAAAAAAAAAAAAAAAAAAAAAAAGGAACCTACCCCCAACCCCACCCCGAACACACACACACACAAAAAGAAAGTAAAAAAAAAGGAAGGTAACAATAACCAGCTGAAGAAAAACATCAATGATGAACATCATGGTTTACAACTTACATTAAAAATGAAAAAAGCACCAGGCATGTAGCGCCCACCTTTAATTTCTAGCCGGGAGGCAGAGGCAAGGACTAGGCGGATTCTGTTGAGTTTCAAGCCATATGTCTACAGAGTGAGTTCCAGGACAGCTGGGGGCCGCTACATGGAGACCCGGTCGCAAAAAGAAAAAAAAAAAAAAAAGCATAAAGATATAAAGAAACCACAGCTAAGTGGGCAAGTAAGAGATCACAGAATGTTGCAGCCAATGATTCTGATGATTTACTTGCCAAAGGCTCAACTAATAAACATCTACACTGAGATCAGCAATAGTTTCTCATGTCAGCTAGAGGGCTCAACAAGCATATTCAACAAGCATACTCGAGGCTGAGTTCAATCCCAGTAATGGAAAAAAAAATTATTTATTTTATTATTTTTTCACCACCACACCCGGTTAAAGACGGTTCTTAGCCGCCATGTGGGTGCTGGGAATCAAACCTGGGTCCTTTGCAAGAGGACTACAGTCAGCACTCTCAACCACTGAGCCATCTCTCCAACCCCCATGAAAAAAAAATTTTAAGTCTCTTTAAAATTTGGCACACTGTCATTGAATAATATCTTTCAGCTTTTATTTATTTTTTATTTATTTTTTTTTTTGGTCTTTTGAGACAGGGAGGTCTCCCTGTAGCCCTAGCTGGCTTTGAATTCACAGAGATCTACATGCCTCTGCCTCTGCCTCCCGAGTGCTGGGCTTAAAGGTGTGTACCACCATGCCTGGCTTTCAGCTTTTATTCCTTTTTTTATTAAATTTTATTTATTTTTTATGTGTATGAATGTACTGTCTGCATGTAGGTCTGTGCACCTGTGTCGTGCTGCGGAGGTCAGAAGAGGGCGTCGGATTCCCCTGGAACGGTTCTCAGCCATCATGTGGGTGCTGGGGATCGAACCCGGGTCCTCTGCAAGAGCAGTCGGCGTTCTTAACTGCTAGGCCATCTCTCCAGCCCCAGCTTTTATTTCTATATTTCTGCTTCCTCCTGACCCCTGCCTCAAAGAAGGTTTAAAAGGTCTATACAGGGGCTGGAGAGATGGCTCAGCGGTTAAAAGCACCAACTGCTCTTCCAGATTTAATTCCCAGTACCCACACTGGGACTAAGAACCGCCTTTAAGCTGGGTGTGGTGGCACTTGCCTTTAAACCTAACACTCATGGGGCAGAGGCAGGTGGATCTCTTTGAGTTCAAGGCCAGCGTGGTTTACAGAGTGAGTTCCAAGCCAGCTGGGGCTATAGGGAGACCCTGTCTCAAAAAAAAAAAAAAGTCTATATAACTTTTGGAAGAATGCCAACAGAGTTGGGGTACAGTAACATTCTTGCTAAAGTACAAATATTAAGGCAAATACTAGTATCAAAATTATAACTACCACAAATATATCATCACTGTAATCTAGTGTCCAGTTGTTAAGAACTTTACACATAGCAGGCGGATCTCTGTGATTAAGGCCAGTCTGGTCTATATAGTGAGTTCAAGGACAGCTGGAGACCCTGTCTCAAAAAGAACAACAACAAAAAAAGGACTTTACACATATTCCCCAAACATTTAGTGTGTACCAAGTACATGCCAAGCATTCCTCTTGGTAGTGGACTAGATTAGTGGACAAAAGAGAGAATGATGCTTACCTGTGAAGTATTTAGATGCTAGTGAATGTTCAGAGATAAAAAAAAATCTGAAATGGCTAGGCATGGTGGCACACGCCTTTAATCCCAGAACTCTGGGAGGCAGAGGCAGGTGGATCTCTGTCAGTCCAAGTCCACAGCCTGGTCTACAGAGCGAGTTCCAGGCCAACTGGGGGCTACAGAGAGATCCTGTCTCAAACCCCCCCCCCCAAAAATACTGTAATGAAGTTGGGTGGCTCCTAGGAGGCTTGGCACAAGTTACAAGACACCTGATGAGGGGCTGGAGAGATAGCCTAGCGGTTAAGAGCGCCGACTGCTCTTGCAGAGGACCCGGGTTCGATCCCCAGCACCCACATGGCGGCCGAGAACCGTCTGTAACTCCAATTCCAGGAGAACTCCAGTTCCAGGGGAATCTGACACCCTCTTCTGACCTCCGCGGCACTGCACGACATGGGTGCACAAACCTGCATGCAGACAGTACATTCACACACATAAAATAAATAAATT
>VZQC01008599.1:242610-257322 GCA_009823505.1 Rhizomys pruinosus | reverse complement strand
TTCCAGGAAAGCGGGGGCTACAGGGAGACCCTGTCCGAAAAAAAAAAAAAAAAAAAAAAAAGTTACTGGCTCCTAGAAAGGTAAAAATGCCAGAAAGTAAAGATTAGGAAAAACACTCAAGAACCTTAATGGAAACTGAAACAGGTCAAGAATGTTAGGGAAAGGGGCTAGAGAGATGGCTCAGTGGGTAAGAGCACTGGCCACTCTTGCAGAGGACCCAGGTTCAATTCCTAGTACCCACATAGCGGCTAACAGCTATACATAACTCCAGGGGATTAGACACCTTCTTCTGAACTCCAATGGCACTGCATGACAAGGGCACAGTTACATGAAGGCAATACATATACATAATATAATATACATCATATACATAAAATAAAAATAATAAAATCTATTTTTTTAAATTTTATTTATTTTTTGTATGTGTATGAATGTACTGTCTGCATGTAGGTTTGTGCACCTGTGTGGTGCAATGCTGAGGAGGTCAGAAGAGGGCGTTGGATTCCCCTGGAACTGGAGTTAAAGACGGTTCTGAGCCGCCATGTGGGTGCTGGGGATTGAACCCGGGTCCTCTGCAAGAGCGGTCGGTGCTCTTAACCACTAGGCCATCTCTCTAGCCCTAAAAATCTATTTTTTTTAAAAAAGATTAGGTAAGAGTTTGGAGTGATATGGCCACAGATGGTATGAACTTTCAAATACTTACTGAGTCACCATCCTCTTTCTTAGGGTCCCTCTTCAGTGGCTCACTCATGTCTTCCTGAGTACGGAAGCTGAAATTCTGGATTGCCTCAGTGACACCTCTAAGGGAGCTGTAAATGTCTTCAGAGTTCATGTTTTCTGTGTCGTAATCAAATGCACTGTGGAAAAGATGGCATTAATTTTTATTTGCTTATTTAATTTGTTTGAAATTTTTTGGGGGGCTAGTCTTAAATGTACTGCAGTCCTCCTTCTATGTTCTGCAATTATAAGTGTAAGCCACTATACTTGACTTCTAATTTTTTCCTTATGTATAGTTTTAAATACAAACATATAGGGTGGATGTGGTGGTACACACCTGCAAGGTCAGCACTTGGATAGAGGAGGAAGGAGAATGGGGGTTCAAAGTCATCCTCCTTTACATAGCATGTTGGAGGCCAGCCTGGGATACAAGAGCTGCTGTCACAAATGAACTTGAGGGTACTATATAGGATCTTTATAAGGGTAAGATCAGAATAGGCATAGTCCTTAGAGTATAATTAGCAAAATAGTAGACAGCAACTATACACTGGTTGCTAAAGTACAAGTTCTCTTGTTCTCCACCAAGGACTGCTTACAGTGACCTACATGTATGGCTATGAACATGCAGACTACCTTAATACCTTCAAAAATGTTCTGATCAGCAGTAAAGTATGGATTGCTCCCAAGCTAAAGATATTTATTTTTGACAAAGGGTCTCATTCTGTAATCCATGCTGGGCTTGAACTATGTAACCAAGTCAGGCCTCAAACTTAAGAGGCCTTAGCTTCTCAAGTGTTGGAATTATATGCATGTAGCACTAGCCACCACACCCGGCTTAAAGATGGTTCTTAGCTGCCATGTGTGTGCTGGGAATTTAACCTCGGCCCTCTTCAAGAGCAGTTGGAGCTCTTAATCACTGAGCATCTCTCCAGGCTAGCCAGTATTCTTAACCTCTGAACCATCTCTCCAGCCCCAACTTTTTATTCTGAAAATTACATTTATTTTAGTCTGTATGAATGCATGTACATGTGCATTTGTGTACACACATGTGCTAAAACACTCATGTGGAGGGTCAGAGGATACCTTTTGGGAGTTGATTCTTTCCTACAATGTAGATCCTGGGAACCAAACTTAGGTCATTAAGTTTTTGCAGCAAGTATATTTACCCAGAGAGCCATATCGCTAGCCCAGCTTATACTTTTAAATGGTTAAACAACAACAAAATCAACAAACCTTTTTATAAAATATAAAAATCAGATAAAACTTAAGTATTTGGGTATTGTCTTTGACTTCTGGTACTACAACAGCAGAGCTGAATACTAGTCTAAGAGCACATGGCTTGAAAGCCTACAATATTTGTCACTTGGCCTTTTATAGAACACTTGACAATCCTTATGATTAACAAATGACATTACATGAAAAGGAAATAAATGTAGTTACTGAGGAATGCCAGTATTCCTAGTACTCAGGAAGCAGAGGAAGGAGGCCCAGGAGGTCAATGCTATCCCCCACTACATAGCCAGTTGGAGGAGTTCAGTGCTATCCCCCACTACGTAGCCAGCTGGAGTTCAATGCTATCCCTCACTACATAGCCAGCTGGAGGAGTTCAATGCTATCCCCCACTACATAGCCAGTTGGAGGAGTTCAATGCTATCCCCCACTACATAGCCAGCTGGAGGAGTTCAATGCTATCCCCCACTACATAGCCAGTTGGAGGAGTTCAATGCTATCCCCCACTACATAGCCAGCTGGAGGAGTTCAATGCTATCCCCCACTACATAGCCAGTTGGAGGAGTTCAATGCTATCCCCCACTACATAGCCAGCTGGAGGAGTTCAATGCTATCCCCCACTACATAGCCAGCTGGAGTTCAATGCTATCCCCCACTACATAGCCAGTTGGAGGAGTTCAATGCTATCCCCCACTACATAGCCAGCTGGAGGAGTTCAATGCTATCCCCCACTACATAGCCAGCTGGAGTTCAATGCTATCCCCCACTACACAGCCAGTTGGAGGCCAGCCTGAGGAAGCCACACATTCTACATTCTACAATCATTGAAGCAGTCCTAGGTAGGACAAGGGAGCTTGGACTTTAGCCTTTTGTAGTTACCATCTATTAGTTTGTTCACTGTGCTTTAGTAAAAAACAGCAACGACAATAAACAATATAAAATAAAAGCAAAAAAAAAAGCCAGGAGTGGTGGCACCTGCCTTCAATCCTTCAGTCCCAACCCTGGGGTGATGTGGGAGGTTTATACACGGTGCAAGCAAGATCCAGACAACTTTGTGGAGCTGGGTCTCTACTTCCACCTTTATGTAGGTTTCAGAGATTGAACTCTGCTCATCAAGCTTTTCCAACAAAAGCCTTTACCTGCTGTGCCAAAGCAGGGATTTTTCAACAAATGTTAATGGCCTGAATTCTATAATCAAATTCTAAATCCAACTAAGGCAGGAATGTAATAAAACTGTCATAAATGTATAACATATAGAAAATAAGTTTTCTATATATTTTCTTATTTAAAAATTTTTTTTAAAAATTATGTGTATGAGTGTATTGCTTGCATGTGTTTAACTGTACTTGTGTTGTGGTAAGCAGAAGAGGGCATTGGATCTCCTGGAACTAGAGTTAGGACGGCTGTTAGCAACCATGTGGGTGCTGAAAACAAAACCTGGATCCTCTGTAAAGAACAGTGTTCTTAACTGCTGAGCCATCTTTCCAGCTCCATAATAGCCATTTACCCCTTTTTTTGGGGGGGGCAGGGAGTCTTTTTGAGACAGGGTCTCCCTGTAGCTTCGGCTGGACTGGAACTTGCTATGTAGACCAAGTTGGCCTTAAACTCTCGGGGTTCTACCTGCCTCTGCCTCCAGAGTGCTGGGATTAAAGGCATGTGCTACCACTCTTGGCTGTTCTTCCTTTCCCCTCTCCCCTCTCCCCTCTCCCCTCTCCCCTCTCCCCCTTCCCCCCTCCCTCCTTCCCTCTCTTCCTCCCTCTCTTCCTCCCTCCCTCCCTCCCTCCCTCCCTCCCTCCCTCCCTCCCTTCCTTCCTTCCTTCCTTCCTTCCTTTTTTTGTCTTTTTGAGACAGGGTCGCCCTATAGCTCCAACTGTCCTGGAACTCACTGTGTAACTCTGTAGACCAGGTTGGCCTTGAGCTCACAGAGATCAGCCTGCCTCTGCCTTCTGAGTGCTAGGATTAAAGGCCTGTGCCACCATGCCTGGCTTAAAGACGGTTTTTAGCCTCCATGTGGGTGCTCGGAATTGAACCCGGGTCCTTTGCAAGAGCAGTTGGTGCTCTTAATCACTGAGCCATTTCTCCAGCTGTGTTTTCTTTCTTAAACTATGACATGGCATCCCATAATTTGGGGGGAGGGGATGAAGGGGAAAGCCATTTATCGGGGGAATAAACTTCTGAGCTGCCTCTTGCTGGGATCAAAGCGAGCGCAGCAACCAGCAACAGAAGTCAGGCAGCCTGTATAGGAAGGGGCTTGAGTAATTTTCCATGATTGGTTGTTCTCCTGAGAGGCAGAGTGACTTGCCCAGGCTAAGCCTGGACCTGCCATTTTAGAATATTGGGAGCTGTGCCACCATTTTAGGAGTCTGCTAGCAACCTAACATTCCAGCCTTTGGTTTGTAATAAGGGGCAATGGTGGTCTTTCTTTAGCTACTTCCTGCTGGACAGGGATGTCAGCAAACATGGATGGTCTCAAAAGGGTGGAACATCAGTCTGAAGTGTGGTGGTCAGGCAGGCAGATGGTGGTAGGAACATCTGGTTCACTGACTGTTGGGTCATTTCCTTGATTCTGTCTCAGACAGGTAAGCACTTGCGAAGATGGATTCAGAATTTCAGAGCAGAAGTAGTGGATGGCAGGAGCCGACAAAGGCAAAGATGGTCCTTGTCACAGGAGGTTTGCAGTTTAGGTTTGGAAGGAGGGACCAGGCCGTCGGAGACCTAGGAGTCCCTTCCAGGTTCTTGGCACCAAATGTATAGAAAGAGGCATGAAGACCATTGACCAAAACAACAACACGGGGGACAGCAGTTTATTGGGGAATAGACTTCTGGGCTGTCTCTCACTGGATCAAAGGGAGAGCAGGCAGCAGCTTATAATTTTAAGGAATAATCTGTTGGAGTAAGCTATGAGATATATAACAAAAATCAAGCTAGCAGCTACAGCTACGAGCTACTGTAAGAATCAATTTTCCAAAGGCCAGGAAAAGGGTCAGTCCATTAATGAATCAAGAATTTAATCTGGATGCCAGGCATAATGGTATATACAATTAATCCTGGCCTTCGGAAAGTAGAGACAGGCAGGTATCTATGAGATTGAGACTACCTTGGTCTATGTAGCAAGTTCCTGCTCAGCTGGGGCTACAGGGAGACACTGTCTTAAAAAAAAAAAAAAAAAGAGGGCTGGAGAGATAACCTAGCACTTAAGAGCACCAACTACTCTTGCAGAGGACCTGGGTTCTATCCCCAGCACCCACATGTTGGCTGAGAACTGTCTTTAACTCCAGTTCCAGGGGAACCTGACGCCCTCTTCTGACCTCCACGGCACTGCACGACACGGATGCACAAACCTACGTGCAGACAGTACATTCATACACATTAAAAAAAAATCGGGGAGGGGGCTAGCAAAATGGCCCAGTGAGTAAAGGTGCATATTGAGCAAGCCTGGCCATCTGTGTTAGATCCCTGAAATAGACAACGGAAGAGAGAAATGACTCCTGAAAATTGTCTCGTGACCTCCACATGCATGCCTTCATGAGTGCACCTTCACTCACTACCCTACACACACACACACACACACACACACACACACACACTCTAATAAATAATAAAAATAATAATTTTTTTTGTTTTTTTTTGGGGGGGTTCATATGCTTTTAATATCAGCACTTGGAGGGCAGAGGCAGAGCGGATCTTTGTGAGTTTCACAGGCCAGCCTGGGTCTACAGAAAAAAAAAAATCTGCTAAATATTCTATTCCCACCAGCTCTGATCTATGCTGACATGGAAAGTTTGCTACCTCTCAGTGCTTGTTGTCATATGTAAGAAGCAAAGGTTAAAACACTGGGTCTGTTTTGTGTTTTTTTTTTTCTTTTTTTTTGTTATCCGACAGGGTCTCCCTGTAGCCCCAGCTGTCCTGGAACTCACTCTGTAGACCAGGCTGGCCTTGAACTCACAAAGATCCGCCTGCCTCTGCCTCCCAAGTGCTAGGACTAAAGGCGTGCACCACCATGCCTGGCTAGGTCATGTTTTATATTAAGAAGCAGTACCACTGGGCTTGGTGTCACATGTCTGTGATCCCAGCACTAGGGAGGCAGAGGCAGCCAGATCTCTGTGAGTTCAAGGCCAGCCTGCTGTGTAGAGGGAGTTCTAGGCCAGCTGGGGCTACAAGGATACCCTGTCTCAAAAAAAAAAAAAAAAAAGCAAGCAGTATCTTAATCACACATAAGTGTCAAAACTGGCTCCATTTTATTCAAGCTTTTGCTCACCCTATGTTTCTGCCCAGTCCTTCCGTCCTGTCCCCTGTAGTCAGCCATACAGAACTAGTCCCATGAAGGAGTTATATCCTGGCATTACATTCACACCGACTTTTCTAAGAATGGGAATTGATAAACACAAAACATGAAACTGCTCACTTCTTTACCTTGGAGATAAAGTATTCTGTGATGTATTGGTAGGAGAAGTAAGAGGACTGGACCAGTTGGCTGGTGATCGTGGTGTCGGTCTGGTCAAAGGACTCCCCATGGAGCTCTGATGAAGAGAGTCAAAAGAACATTAACCTACAATAGGAAAGTTCAACTAAAAGGTTCTTAGAAACAACATAGTCACGAGACAGAAGGCTATGAAAAAGCTATATTTATAGGTCAGTTGTTTTAAATATCCACGTACCTAGATCTGATTTCTGGGAGAAAATATGCATCTATTCAGAAGTCTAAGTATTTTTCTTTCTTCCTCCTACCCTCCATCCCTCCTTTCTTATTTTGGAACAGGGTCTCATGTAGCCCAGGCTGGCCTCAACCTATGTACCCAAGAATGATCTTGAACTTCAGATTCTGTTGCCTCTAGAACCAAGTGCTACGTCATAGCTGTATGGTATACTACGCTCACATAGCTGTATGGTATACTACGCTCATCATTTCTGTTTTGCTCTGCTTTTGACCTGCTTTTATCTCTCAAATATTATAACTATTAAAAATTATTTATTGGGGCTGGAGAGATGGCTTGGCAGTCAAGAGCACTGACTGCTCTTGCAGGGGACCTGGGTTCGATTTCAGCACCCACATGGCAGCTAAGAACCGAACCATCTTTACCATCTTTAGTGCCAGGCATAGTGGTGCATGACTTTAATCCTAGCACTCCAGAGGCAGAGGCAGGCCGATCTCTGTGAGTTCAAGGTCAGCCCAGTCTACAGAGCAAGCTCCAGGCCAGCTGGGACTAAAGGGAGACCCTCTCTCAAAAATAACAAAAATAAATAAAATTAAAAAAAAATTTATTTATTCATTTATTTTACAAGTATGAGTGCTGTGTCTGCATGAGTATACCCATGTCATGCAATGACCATGGAGGACAGAAAGAGGGCATCTGATGGCTCAGAGGTTAAGAGCACCAACTGTTCTTGCAGAGGACCCGGGTTTGATTCCCAGCACCCACATGGTGGCTGAGAGCCATCTTTGACTCTAGTTCCAGGGGAATCCAACACCTCTTCTGACCTCCACGACATTATACAACATGGGTAAACCAACCTACATGCTGAGAGAGTATGTTCATAGACATAAAAAAATAATTAAAAAAAAAAGAAGGCATATGATTGCTTGGAACTGGAGTTACAGACCATTGTTAGCCACCATGTGAGTGCTAGAAGTCAAACCCAAGTCCTTTTTTTGTTGATCTTTTTGACCAGTTTTTCTCTCAAAGATTTAATAGGATCTTAAACTAAGAAATCTAAATCAGGGGCTGGAGAGATAGCCTAGCGGTTAAGAGCACCGACTGCTCTTGCAGAGGACCCGGGTTCGATCCCCAGCACCCACATGATGGCTAAGAACCGTCTGTAACTCCAATTCCAGGAGAACTACAGTTCCAGGGAAATCTGACACCCTCTTATGACCTCTGCGGCATTGCACCACACTGGTGCACAAACCTACATGCAGACAGTATATTCATGCACATACAAAAATAAATAAAAAAAATTAAAAAAAAAATCTAAATCAGCTTCGTGTTCCCAGCCAATTAATTACCTTCTTCCTACCCTACTGATAATTCAATTTTATTTCTCTGAGTTTGCTTTACAAATAATTTTCAGAAACACATTAAAAAAGTAAAATCTGGTCATATTGGCTTTTTTGTTTTATTTTATTTTAATTTTATTTTTATTTCTGTATGTGTATGAATGTACTGTCTGCATGTAGGTTTGTGTACCCATGTAGTGCAATGCCGCAGAGGTCAGAAGAGGGTGTCGGATTCCCCTGGAACTGGAGTTCTCCTGGAATTGGAGTTTCAGACGGTTCTCAGCCGCCATGTGGGTGCTGGGGATCAAACCCAGGTCCTCTGCAAGAGTGGTCGGTGCTCTTAACCACTAGGCTATCTCTCCAGCCCCATGTTTTATTTTTTGTTTTTGTTTTATCTTTTCAAGACAGGGTCTCCCTGTAGCCCCAGCTGGCCTGGAACTCACTCTAGACCAGGCTGGCCTTTAACTCATAAAGATCCGCCTGCCTCTGCCTCCCAAGTGCTAGGATTAAAGGCATGTGCCACCATGTGTCACCATGCCTGGCGTTTTTTTTTTTTTTTTAATCAAACAATCTTTTTTTCCTTTTAAAAAGATAAAGGACTTTGGTTCAGAAGAAATTACTCCCAAAGTACTTTTGATGTGGGAGATAGCTCTGCAAGTAGTAAAGGAAAAGGAGCCATGGTAAAAACGGCAAGTTGCTCACATACGCTGCAGCAAGATCAAAGGCAGAAGTTAAAAGAAGAATAAGGGTTAAAATGGCAAAGCCTTGAACACCGAGGAAGATAAGAAGACTTGCATCTCAGCTGGGCATGGATGGTCGCAGCTCTCTTTAATTCTAGCATTTTGAGATCTCTGTGAGACCAAAGCCAACCTGGTCTACATAGTGAGTTCTAGGCCAGCTGGGGCTACATGGAGACCCTGTCTCAACAAACAAATGCATGCATCTGAATATGGCACAACAAACTTAACAAGATAGGATGTGGGAAATGGATTCAGGATAAAAGTAAAAAGCTGGCTGCTCTATACCCCTGTCCCCAAAGTTCTTGACAAACATAGGTAAAGCATTATTGCCTTTTCACATCCTTTATTTATTTATTTATTTATTTATTTATTTATTTATTTATTTATTTATTATTATTTTTTTTGTGTGTCGAGGGCTGACTTTCAATAGATCGCAGCGAGGGAGCTGCTCTGCTACGTACGAAACCCCGACCCAGAAGCAGGTCGTCTACGAATGGTTTAGCGCCAGGTTCCACACGAACGTGCGTTCCTCGACGGGCGAGAGGGCGGCCCCCTTTCCGGCCGCACCCCGTTTCCCGGGACGAAGGGCTCTCCGCACCGGACCCCGGTCCCGACGCGCGGCGGGGGGACGAGCGCTGCGCGCGGACGCGCGGCGACGGCCCGCCGGCGGGGACGGACGGGGACCCGGCTATCCGAAGCCAACCGAGGCTCCTATTTATTTATTTTTTATTTTTTGTATTTTTGAGACAGGGTCTTCCTTTGGTCCCAACTGGCCTGGAGGTCGCTCTGTAGATCAGGCTTGCCTTGAACTCACAGAGATCTGCCTGCCTCTGTGCTGAGATTAAAGGTGTGCTCCACCATGCCTGGCACTAACGACAGTTCTTAGCCACTATGTGGGTGCTGGGAATTGAACCTGGGTCCTCTGCAAGAGCAGTCAGTGTTCTTAACTGCTGAGCCATCTCTCTAGCTGCTCAATTCTTTCTTTAAACAAGGGTTGGAACTCACTATGTAGACCAGACCAGCTTCAAATTCAAAAGAGATCTTCAAAAAGAGATCTGCCTGCCTCTGGCTCTGGGATTAAAGCTGTGTGCTACCATGCCTAACTTCATAGTCTTTTAAAAAGGTTTATTTACTTATTTTTATTTTATGTGTATGAGTGATTTGCCTGCATGTATTTTTTTTTTCTTTAAACCTGTGTATGAAATGCCCAGGTAGACCAAATAAGGGATTGGATTCCCCTGGGACTGGAGTTATGGATGCCTGTTAGCTGTCATGTAGGTGCTGGGAACCAAACCCAGGTCCTCTGCAAAAGCAGCCAGTGCTCTTAACCACTGAACACTTCTATATCCTTGCTTCTAATGCCAATAACCCAGACCACTTCATAGACAAGGAGTTAACGAAGAACAATTGCAGCTGCTTTTGAGAGTCTAATATAATTAGCAGCAGGTGAGGCAACTGCCAAGGTATGAGGGTAGTAATGTCTGACAAGTGACTAACACTAGCCAATAGCCAAGGCAAATCACATGTGGGAGTCACAGACAGATACAGAAGGACTTTATACCTAAGTAGGTGGGCAGCCCATCGACAGTGCATGACTATCTTCCTGACTGGGGCAGCGATGCCATGGAGTATGTGGGCCCTCCATTGGCTTGGTCTATGATAGCCCAGAAAACTAATCAATCTCACAGCAATTACCTCACCTAAATTGGTTCAATCTCTGCCATAGCCTTTTCTAAAAACCCAAGAGAAGGAAGATTTTTTTTTTTCTGTATTGGAAAACTTTTACTCTCTCAAGAATTTTTTTCACTTTTCTTTTCTATGATCTTAACAAAGCTTGGTTCTGGGTTTGAATAGTCTCCTAAGTGTCCACATCACTAGCATGAGACAACTTGGAGCCACTGGCCCAGGTTGATCTTTGGTGACTGTGAATGCCCAGTACCTTAGGTCTCTGGGTCACACACAACAGGGTTGTGAAATGTCCTGTAGCACTCAAAAAGCCTGCATCATTTTCAACCCTCAGACTTTACTTAAAAGCCTGATATCAAGTACATCATCACTCTCATTACCAAAGGTCACCCTGTCTCTTAAAAGTCTGCTCCAAGCCGGGTGTGGTGGCACATGCCTTTAATCCTAGCACTTGGGAGGCAGAGGCAGGCGGATCTTTGTGAGTTCGAGGCCAGCCTGGTCTACAGAGTGAGTTCCAGGCCAGCTGGGGCTACAGGGAGACCCTGTCTCGAAAAGACTGAAAAAAAAAAAAAAAGTCTGCTCTAATTCTTTGGGGGCTGGAGAGATGGCCTAGTGGTTAAGAGTGCTGAATGCTGGGGCTGGAGAGATGACCTAGCAGTTCAGAGTGCTGACTGCTCTTGCAGACGACCTGGGTTCAATCCCCAGCACCCACATGGTGGCTGAGAACCGTCTTTAGCTCCAGTTCCTGCGGAATCCGACACTCTCTTCCGACCTCCGTGGCACTGCACGACACGGTTGCACAAACCTACATCCAGACAGTACATTCATACACATAAAAAATAAATAAAATTGCTGGGCGTGGTGGCGCACGCCTTTAATCCTAGCACTGGGAGGCAGAGGCACGCGGATCTTTGTGAGTTCAAGCCCAGCCTGGTCTACAGAGTGAGTTCCAGGCCAGCTGGGGCTACAGGGAGACCCTGTCTCGAAAAAGCCAATAAATAAATAAATAAATAAATAAATAAATAAATAAATAAATAAATGTGCCAAATGCTCTTGCAGAGGACCCGATTCGATCCCCGGCACCCACATGGCGGCTGAGAACCATCTTTAACTCCAGTTCCAGGGGAATCTGACACCCTCTTCTGACCTCCTCAGCATTGCATGACGCAGGTGCACCAACCTACATGCATCCAGTACATTCATACACATAAAAAAAAAAGTCTGCTCTAATTCTTTACAGACATATTACATAAATTACACATGTATCTATATATCTCACCCTCTGAGCAGAATCTTGCATACAAAAAAGCCTGTAATTCCTAAGTCTAACCCTCCTCTAACTTAAAAAAAAAAAAAAATTGGGGAGGCCTGGCATGGTGGCACACACCTTTAATCCTAGCACTTGGGAAGCAGAGGCAGGCGGATCTCTGTGAGTTCAAGGCCAGCCTGGTCTACAGAGTTGAGTTCCAGGACAGGTGGGGCTACAACAGGGAGACCCTGTCTCAAAAAGACCAAAAAAAAATATTTAAAAAAATTTTCTGTGTAGAAGTATTTCCCTGCATGTATGTATACACACTATGAACATATTCAGTGCCCTCAGAGGCCAGAAGAGGGTGCTGGATCCTCCGGAACTGGAGTTACAGATGGCTGTAGCTGGCATGTGGGTGCTGGGAATGGAATCTGGATTCTTGCAAGAGTAGCCAGTGTTCTTAACCACTGAGCCATCCCAGCCCCTAACTTAATTTTGGATGAGTAACCCTAGCTAGTGCTCAAATAAGTACTGGTTCATCTGAAGGGCATGTCCTGATGTGCTACAGCTTCCAAAGCTGATGCCCTCACATTCTCTTCATACCTTTTTTCCTTCCTTTGAACCTGGCCACTGCTAATCAAGACTTTAATGTACATAAATTTTAATACAAACGTGCTAGGCCAAGGGAATCTATTCTTTCCAAAGCAATCTTTAATTTTTCTTGGAAAATGCTGCCAAATACAGAGGTAAACATCATATACTAGAATTGACTCAATTTTATGTAAAATAAAGCAATTACTGTTAAACCAACCATAACATCCAACAGCCAAGAAAACAAGTGAGAAATACCTGGGTCCCACTGCCAGTGTTTCGAAGGTGGTTATGAAGAAGTTTGGTAGCACCATCTTGGAAAGTTTTTGGTAAAGCTCCTAATAACTTTGTAAACTCTGGGGTATTGAGTTCAAATAAGGAGATCAGCACTGACTGTGCGGCCTAAAAGAAACACAAACATGGAAGTACATGAGTGGGTCTTGGTTACCATTTTCTTCTCACACATTTCTGTTCAGCAGGACAAGGCTTGACTGTATTTCCTGTGGAAAAGGAAAACATTCTTATTTACTTTCATACTTCTGTTTTTGAAGGACAAAAACATTCCAAACTAGTTTTAAAATTTCTTTTTATAAATGTGTATGAGTGTTTTGCCTCAAAATATGTATAACCGTGCATGTGATGCCTGTGGAGGCCAGAAGAGGGCAAAAAATCCCCTGGAACTAGAGTTTCAGACAACTATTAGCCTGCATGTGGATGCTGGGAACTGAACCCTGGTTCTCTGCAAGAGCAACCAGTGCAGTTAGACCAATAAATCTCTCCAACACCCTCAATTATTTATTTATTTATTTATTTATTTATTTATTTATTTATTATTTACTTATTTGAGACAATCTCTCTCTCTCTCTCTCTCTCTCTCTCTCTCTCTCTCTGCCTCTCTCTGAGACAGAATCTCCCTACAGACCCAGCTGGCCGGGGACTCACTCTGTAGACCAGGCTGCCCTTGAACTCACAGAGATCCACCTGCCTCTGCCTCCAGAGTGCTAGGACTAAAGGCATGCACCACTACGCCTGGCTTAAAGATGGTTCTTAGCTGCCATGTGGGTGCTGGGAATCGAACCCAGGTACTTTGCAAGAGCAGTTGGTGCTCTTAACCGCTAAGCCATCTCTCCAGCCCCTCTAATTTACTTTTTGCAATACTGTCTGTCACTGAACCTGAAGCTCACTGATTCAACCAGACTAGTGGACCAGTGAGATCCATAGATTTTCTTGTCTCTGCCTCCCCAGCACTGTGATTATAGGAATCTGCCACCATGCCTAGCTTTTTATAATATGGTGTTAAGAGATCTGAACTCAGGTCCTCATGTTTCCAAGGCAAGCACTTTACTGAATGAGCCATCTTCCTATATTTTATATGTACATGTGTACTGCCTGCACTTATGTAAGTGCATTCCTGTCATCCAATGCCTGTAGAGAACAGAAGAGGGTGTTGGATCCCCTAGAACTAGAGTTGTGGGCACTTTAGCTGTTCTTCTGCAAGAATAGCCAGTGAGTACTTTTAACCACTGAGTCATCTTTCTAGCCCAATGCTTTGTATCTTTCAAAAGATCTGTGTAAAAATTAATAAACCATCAGTAGTACTGGCTCTTATTTAGAATACATGTCAACATAAGGGGAATAATTTAGAATATTCTTTAATTTTTATTTAATATTATTTTATTTTTAGAAAGGGTCTCCCTGTAGCTGCAGCTGGCCGACAACTCGATAGCAGACCAGGCTGGCCTCCATCTCACAGAGATCTGCCTGTCTTGCATCCAGAGTTCTGGGATTTAAAGGCATGTACAGCCACCGGGCATGGTGGCACACGCCTTTAATCCTAGCACTCAGGAGGCAGAGGCAGGTGGATCTTTGAGAGTTCAAGGCCAGCCTGCTCTACAGAGTGAGTTCTAGGCCAGCCAGAGTGACAGGGAGACCCTGTCTCAAAAAGACCAAAAAAAAAACCCCAAAACCAAAAAACAAAACACCCCAAAACAACCAATAAAGGCATGTACAACCATGCCAAGAAATTTTGGGATGATATTTTAGAGATTGGAAGGGCTGTCATATATAGCTATTTTGGTAAGTTTGAGAATTATGCTCATATTAACTGGATAAAATTTAAGATAACTTAAACAAGACAATGAAAAGCTCTTCATAATTCACCCCTTACTGGTACTATCCTGTAAATCCCACATTCTCCATTGCTGAATTTATTTAGAAAATCATTTAAGACATACCTTTCGAACATCAGAGCTTTTGGGCTCTGTTGTCCAAGTGATGACCCGAGACACTGCCAGGCGAGTTTCACTGGAATTTATAAAGTCTCCTGGATTCATCTGCTTTGCCAGAGTTTCTATGTATTTAAGGATAGCAACCTTCACCTGGAGAGGTAAGCACAAAGAAAGAGACTATGGAGACTGTGAGACACTAGGGAATGTGTGAGAAATAAAGAGAAATAATCACCATTAGGTTTTTTGTTTTGTTTTGGTTTTTTTTTTTTTTTTTTT
>VZQC01008599.1:229120-241330 GCA_009823505.1 Rhizomys pruinosus | reverse complement strand
AAAAAAAAAAAAAAAAAAAAAAAAAAAATCAGCAAAATCAAATGTTTCCAAAGTGAACATACTTCTTTCTAGACATAGCCATTTTTATTCTTCTAATAAGCCACTATTAAATTCTATCTCTTCTCACTGGTATACTTTGGTAAATAAATGGGCTGAAAATCATTGTTTCAGATTATATAATCAATTATTGTACAGTTTTTGATTCTGGGACTTTTTTTTTTTTTTGGTCTTTTCGAGACAGGGTCTCCCTGTAGCCCCAGCTGGCCTGCAACTCGCTCTGTAGACCAGGCTGGCCTTGAACTCTCAAAGATTGGCCTGCCTCTGCCTCCCAAGTGCTAGGATTAAAAGCATGAGCCACCACGCCCAGCTGATTCTGGGACATTTTTAAAAATTTACCTTTAAAGATTTATTTTTCTTTGATGTGTATTTGCTTCACTGTTTGTATGTGCACCACACACATCCCCGGTGCCTGGGGAAGCCAGAAGAAAGCATCAAATGCCCTGACGCTAAAGTCACAAATGGTTGTTAGTTGTCTTATGGGTGCTGGGAACAAAACCCAGGTCCTCTGAGATAGCAGCCCATGCTCTTTAGCACTGAGGAATCTCTGCAGCAAAAGGGGTACTTTATTTTTGAAAGTTACTGCCATTATTATTTGCACTACTGATGTAATCTGATTTAAAAGCATAAACATTTGCATTTATTTGTCTGTCTATCTATCTATCTATCTATCTATCTATCTATCTATCTATCTATCTATCTATCTATCTATTTATTCTTTTTGGGACAGGGTCTCCCTTTAGTCCCAACTGGCTTGGAGCTCCCTATGTAGACCAGGCTGGCCTTGAACTCACAGAGATCCACCTGCCTCTACCTCTGGAATGCTGAGATTAAAGGCATGCTTTGCTTTTTTTAATTTTTTAAAAAATTTTATTTTTGTATGTGTATGAATGTACTGTCTGCATGTAGGTCTGTGCACCCGTACCGTGCAATGCAGTGGAGGTCAGAAGAGGGTGTCGGATTCCCCTGGAACTGGAGTTCTCCTAGAACTGGAGTTACAGACGGTTCTTAGACGTCATGTGGGTGCTGGGGATCGAACCCAGGTCCTCTGCAAGAGCAGTTGGTGCTCTTAACCCCTAGGCTATCTCTCCAGCCCCGGGCATGCTTTGCTTTTAAATTACATATAGACAGTAGTTAATGTGTAAATATGTAACTTCAGTGAGGCAGGCATTATGATTTTTGTGAACTCTAAATATGGTTAATGTTTATGTAGTTTCTTTTTTCTTTTTTTGTTTTTAGTCCTAGCTGGCCTGGAGCTTGCTCTGTAGACCGGGCTGGCCTTGAACTCAAAGAAATCTGCCTCTGGCTCCCAAGTGCTGGGATTAAAGGCACGCACCACCATGTCCAGCATCTTCTTTCTAAACTTACCTCACATATGACTTAGGTAAAGTTGTAACTTTAAATTTCAATAGAATCAAGTAAAGCAGAAAATTTTAAGCTTAATCATTTAAATTTCAACTTTTCTGGGCTGGAGAGATGGCCTAGTGGTTAAGAGCGCTGACTGCTCTTACAGAGGACCTGGGTTCAATCCCCAGCACCTACATGGCGGCTGAGAACCGTCTTTGACTCCAGTTCCAGGGGAAGGCGACAGCCTCTTCTGACCTCCGCGGCATTGCATGACACCGGTGCACAAACCTACATACAGATAGTACATCCATACACATAAAAAATAAATAAAAAAAAATAATAAATTTCAACTTTTCAGACACTGACCATAAAGGACACTAAAAATATAAATTATTTTTAATAACATCCAAAATAAAAGGAACTTTAAAAAAATTTTATTTATTTTTTATGCATGTATGAATGTACTGTCTGCATGTACGCTTGTGCACCTGCATCGTGCAATGCCTCGTGCAATGCCTCGGAGGTCAGAAGAGGGTGTCGGATTCCCCTGGAATTGGAGTTCTCCTGGAATTGGAGTTACAGACGGTTCTCAGCTGCTGTGTGGGTGCTGGGGATCGAACCCGGGTCCTCTGCAAGACCAGTCGGTGCTCTTAACCGCTAGGCCATCTCTCCAGCCCCAATAAAAGGAACTTCTAAGGAAGATGAATATTTAGACCAACACAGAATTTTGGCTTGAATGAACTCTATTGTGCTTTTTTTTTAAATATATTTTTTAAATTTATTCTTGTATGTATATGAATGTACTGTCTGCATGTAGGTTTGTGCACCTGTGTCGTGCAATGCCTCGGAGGTCAGAAGAGGGTGTTGCCTTCCCATGGAACTGGAGCCAAAGACGATTCTCAGCCGCCATGTGGGTGCTGGGAATCGAACCTGGGTCCTCTGCAAGAGCAGTTGGCACTCTTAACTGGTAGGCCATCTCTCCAGCCCCTCTATTGTACTCTTTAGCTTATAGTTATTTTGTAGGCATTTTAAGTAAAAGATTTTCTTTTTATTATTAAAAAAAATTTTTTTTTAATTTATTATTTTTTATGTGTCTGAGTGTACTGACTGCATGTAGGTTGGTGCGCTCGTATTGTGCAATGCTGCGGAGGTCAGAAGAGGGCATTGGATTCCCCTGGAACCGGAGTTAAAGATGGTTCTTAGCCGCCATGTTGGTGCTGGGAACTGAACTGGGGTCCTCTGAAAGAACAGTCAGCGCTCTTAACCGCTGAGCCCTCACTCCAGCCCCAAGTAAAAGACTTTCTAAATCAGACAGCGGTTGTGCAGGAAACAAGGTCTACAACTGAAAAGTGGGACCTTATTAAACTCAAAAGCAAAAGAAAAATAACAGCAAAAGAAACAATCAAAGAAGTCAAGAAAAATCCACAAAGTGGAAGGAAACCTTCACCAGTGATACATCTGACAGGGCATTAACATCCAGAATATATAAACTACTACTCAAAAAACAAAGGAGCAAGAAAGCAAATGACTCACTCAAAAGATAAAGAGCTGAACAAAGACTTCACAAATGAAGAAAATGGCTGAGAAACATCTTAAAAAGTGTTCTAAGCCTAGGGAACAATCTGCGGAAGAGGGGGCGTGGTAGAATGTAAAGGCTGCGATTGGGGTGAACGGTGAAACTACAGCGATGTAGTCTGGACACTCATTTGATCAACTTGATTGAACAAACAACCTGTCACCCCCCACTGAATGGTGGGACTGTGGGGGTTTGGGCACAACAGTCTATAGATTGGTTTTGCACGAAGGATGCTTATACTCATGGATTATCACTTATAGCTAAAAAATGAAAAAAAAAAAACATGAAAGATGCAGGACAGTTATGGCAGAATACATGATCTGGGATGGGGTGGGGGTGGGGGGGAAGGGAAAGGGAAATATGCCTGATCTGAATTGGAAAATGATGTACGAAATGCACAAAGCATCAATAAAAATTAAATTAAAAAAAAAAAAAGCTGGTTTAACATCACTAATAACGAAATGCAAATCAAACAACACTTTTAAGATTTCATTCTATCTCCAGTAGAATTAGCTATGATTAAGAAACAAAGTATAAAAATGCCCTGATGTGTCTGTATGAAAGGGGAACACTTCATACACTGCTGGTGGGAATTGGCAAACCTCATGCAACCCTATGGAAAGCACTGTGAGAACTCTTTAAAAGACTCAAAATGGAGGCCTACCACCTGACCCAGTCACAAGACTCATCCTATCACGAGAAGATAATGCACATCTATGTTTATTTTGCAGCTCTCTTCACAATAGCAAAGAGCTAGAAGCAACTAGTGTCCCTCAAGTGACAAGTGATAATGAAATATATAGGCACCCAGGCGTGGTGGCGCACCGCCTTTAATCCTAGCACTTGGGAGGCAGAGAGCAGGCGGATCTTGGAGTTAAGGCCAGCCTGGTCTACAGAGCGAGTTCAGGACAGCTGGGGCTACAAGGTAACCCCTGTTCTCAAAAGACCAAAAAAAAAAAAAAAAAAAAAATACGGTACGCATCTACACAATGGAGTTCTATGCAGCAGCAAAAAAAAACATCATAGCCTGGCGAAGGTGGCACTTGCCTTTTAATCCTAGCACTTGGGAGCAGAGGCGGCGGATCTTTGTTGAATTCAAGGCCAGCTTGGCTACAGAGGAGTTCCAGGACAGCTGGGTTACAGGGAGACCCTGTCCGATTCTCAAAAAGACAAAAAAAAAAAAAAAAAAAAAGACATCATGAGCTTTTGCAGGTAAATGGACGGAACTAGAAGCTTTATGCTAAGGTGAAGTAACATAGTCCCAGAAAAAAACAAATATGTTATGGTGTCCTCATTTGTGGATCCTAGCACCAAATTTCTATTTTAAAGTAAACTGAAATAATTTTTTTTATAAGTTTAATACCTGGTTTTACTCACCAACTTGCTATGTTTAATGTAGGAATGTAAAAGTTATTTATTATTTCTACCTGATATGATGCTACTGTCCAAAATCTGTATCCCTAAACATGTTTTGGAATTAACCTAGCATTTATTTACAGATGTCATAATTTTGGTATATGTGTGGCTTGCTTATATAAATGTTTTGAAGCAATACAAGTTGGAAGGAACAACAAAAAAGACTGGGTCAAAGAACTGACTGAAACAGTAAACTTCTGCCCCAAACAGTAAACTTCTGCATCGAAAAAAAAATTTTTTTTTTGAGTATTTTCGAGACAGGGTCTCCCTGTAGCCGCCCCCCCCCCCAGCTGTCCTGGAACTTTGCTCTGAGACCAGGCTGGCCTGAACTCACAAAGATCCGCCTGCCTCTGCCTCCCAAGTGCTTTGTGCCAGGTTCCACAGGAACGTGCGATGCACCATGGGAGAGAGGGCGGCCCACTTTCCAACTGCAACCCGTTTCCTGGTACCAAGGGCTCTGTGCACTGGACCCTGGTCTGACAGGGAATGAGCACCACAAGCAGACACGCGACAAAACATGATTGTATGATATACACCAAACATCAATAGAAATATTTTATTAAAAAAAAAAAAAAGACTGGCGGGCTGGGAAGAGATGGCTAGCAGTTAAGAGCGCCAAACTGCTCTTGCAGAGCCCTGGCTTCAGTCCCCAGCACCCACATGCGGTTGAACCGACTTTAAACTTCCAGTTCCGGGGAATCACGACGCCCCTTCTGACTCCGCAGCATTGCAAGACACGGGTGCACAAACCTACATGCAGACAGTACATTCGTACACAAAAAATAAAAAATAATAGAGTGCTGGGTGTGGTGACGCACACCTGTAATCCTGGCACTTAGGAGGCAGAGGCAGGTGGATCTTTGTGTTTCACAATTGCCAGCCTGGTCTGCAGAGCAAGTTCCAGGACAGCTGGGGGGGGGGGCGGCTACAGGGAGACCCTGTCTCGAAAATACCAAAAAAAATAAGTTAAAAAAAAAAGACTGAGAAAAAGATGAAAGACATGTATGGCAGAATGCATGAGCTCTGGCAGGATGGGGGGCAAGGGAGGACGGGGAATGGGTCTAGACTTGACTGAGAAATGTTGTGTGAAGGACACAAAACGTCAATAATAATAGTAATAATAATAATAATAATAACAATAATAAAAACTACCACCATATGTTCTAGTAACCCCAGTACTGTGTGTGTGTGTGTGTGTGTCTAAAAGACAGGAAATCAATTGTTGGATACATATCTGCATCCCTATGTTCATGGAATCTTTATTCAGAGTATCCAAAATACAGAATCAACTTAAATGTCCATCATTGGTTGAATGGGTAAAGAAAATGCAGCACAGATACACAATGGAATACTACTGAAGGAAATCCTATCATTTGTTACATGAATGAACCCGAAGACAATATGTTAGGTGAAATAAGGCAGATATCACAGAATTTAATTTAAATACAGAGTGAGACAAAGCCAAGCATAGACACAGAACAAGAAGCAGGTGTGTTGGTGTGTATCTGCCAAGTGCAGCACTGAGGAGGCAATTTTGAGGTGAGGTTAGCAATACCCTATCTCAAAGAGGTGGATAGGGTGGGGAAGGATAGAGCAAGAGAAACAGGATGAAGAAGGGCTGAGGGAGGAATATAAAGGAAAGAAACAGAGAAAGGTTCAGTGACTGGGCTTCTGGGAGTACTGGATCTAAACCATTTAAACTTCTGCTTAAGACCAGGGGAAGGCCATTTCAAGAGTCTCTTGTACCACTGTGGTGTCTGATTTAAGATACAAGCATTTATGGGGCTGGGAGAGATGGCCTAGCGGTTAAGAGCCGCCGCTTGCTCTTGCAGAGGAACCTGGGTTTGATCCCCAGCACCCACATGGCGGGCTGAGAAACGCGTTCTTTACTCCAGTTCCAGGGGATCCGATGCCCTCTTCTGACTTACTCGGCATTGCATTGGACACGGGTTGCACAGACCTACATGCAGACAGTACATTCATACACATACAAATAAATAAAAATTTAATCCTAGCCCTGGGAGGCAGAGGAGGCGATCTTTGTGAGTTCAAGTTCAGCCTGTTCTACAGAGTGGAGTTCCAGGACAGCTGGGACTACAGGGAGGACCTGTCTCGAAAAACCAAAAAAAAAAAAAAAAAAAAAAATGTAATGAGATAAAAATCCTTAAAACAGACTGGGCGTGGTGGTAGTGCACGCCTTTAATCCTAGACTTGTGGGAGGCCAGGGCACAGGGGATCTTCTGTGAGTTCAAGGCCAGCCTTGGTTCTATTTAAGTGAGCTCCAGGGGCAGCTAGGACAAAGGGAGACCCTGTCTCAAAAAGACAAAATTAGAACACCAAAAAAAAAGCAATCTAAAAGCAGGTCATTTTTTTAGCCATTCTTTGATGTAAATGCATACAGTTACGAGGATTGGAGAGATGACTCAGCAATTATGAGCACTGGCTGCTTTTGCAGAGGACCGAGGTTCAGTTTTTAAAACCCACATGGCTGCTAACAAGTATCTGTAATGCCAGTTCCAAGGGATCTGATGCCTTTTTTTAAAGTTTTTTTTAAATTTTTATTTATTTCTTTAGTTGTATGAATGTTTACTGTCTGCTATGCAATGTTGTGCCACCCGTGTTCGTGCAACGCTCGAGGTCCAGAGAGGCTGCGGATTTCCCTGGAACTGGAGTTCTCCTGGAATTGGAGTTTTTTTTTTTTCTTTTTCTCGGCCGCCATGTGGGGTGCTGGGATCGAACCCGATCCTCTGAGACGGCGTCTGCCTTCTGGCTTTCATGAGCACTGCATGACACGTTACACTTACATACGTGCAGGCAGAACACTAATACATTGAAAAATAATAAACTACTCAGCCGGGTGTGGTGGACACACCGTTAATCCCTGCACTTGAGGCAGAGGCAGGCCTGATCTTTGGAGTTCAGCCAAGCCTGTCAATTATAGAGTAAGTTCCAGGACAGCTGGGGTACAGGGAGGACCCTGTCTCGAAAGAACAAAAAAAAAAAAAAAAAAAAAAAAAAAAAAAAACCCTCAAAAAATTAGAGTTTCACAAAACAAGAGTGTTTATTATATGAAAAATAACCACAGTAAAATGCATAATCATTTGAACACTCACTTTTTTTGGGAATGGGGGTTCTTTTTGAGACAGAATCTCCTTATAGCACGAGCTTGCCTGGAACTCACTATGTAGACCAGGCTGGCCCTGAACTTCTCCAATATATTTGCCAATCCAGAAAAAACATTAACCAAAAATTATACACATTTGGGGCTGGAGAAATGACTTAGTGGTTAAGAGCACTGACTGCTGTTAGAACCAAGGTTCAATTCCCAGCACTCACATGGCAGCTAGCAACCATCTGTAATTCCTATTCCTGGGAATTTGACACCCTATTCTGGCCTCTAAGGGCACCAAACATGTACTGGGTGTACTTATATATAGGCAGGCAAAACCCTCATACACATAAAAGTTAATGAATCAAAACCACATTTTAAATTACATATACTTGGGGCTGGAGAGATGGCCTAGTGGTTAAGAGCGCCAACTGCTCTTGCAGAGGACCCTGGTTCGATCCCCAGCACCCACATAGCAACTAAGAACCATCTTTAACTCCAGTTCCAGGGGAATCCGACGCCCTCTTCTGACCGCCTCCACAGCATTGCACGACACAGGTGCACAAACCTACATGCAGACAGTACATTCATACACACAAAAAATAAAATTAAAAAAAAATTACATATACTTAACAAATACTAGTAATTTGAATAAAATCACTGTGTAGTGTCATTTCTCCTCCTTTTTTTTTGAGACAGGGTCTCCCTATAGCCCCAGCTGGCCTGGAACTCACTTTATAGACCAGGCTGACCCTGAACTCAGAGAGATCCACCTGTCTCTGCCTCCCAAGAACTAGGATTAAAGGCATGTGCCATCACGCCAAGCTTAAAGGCAGTTCTTGGCGCCATGTGGGTGCTGAGAGTTGAACCCAGGTCCTCTTCAAGAGCAGTCAGGGCTCAACCACTGAGCCATCTCTCCAGCCCCCTCTCCTACTCTTCAATACTTGATCATAGGATAATCCATGAGATGTAAAATTTTATACAATCATCTTTTTTTTCTAATAGATCAGTAATTTTTGTAATAATGAACTAAACTAGATCTTAAGTTTGAGATATTTCTTTTTTTTTTATAACCTGTTAAGTTTTTGTGTGTTTTTTAAAATTTTTATGTGTATGAATGTACTGTCTGCATGTAGGTTTGTGCACCTGTGTCGTGCAATGCCGCGGAGGTCAGAAGTGGGTGTCGGATTTCCCTGGAACTGGAGTTAAAGACGGTTCTCAGCCGCCATGGGTGGGTGCTGCTGTTAAGTTTTTAAAAGTTATTTTGAGGGCTGGAGAGATAGCCTAGCGGTTAAGAGCACCGACGCTCTTGCAGAGGACCCGGGTTCGATCCCCAGCACCCACATGGCGGCTAAGAACCGTCTGTAACTCCAATTCCAGGAGAACTCCAGTTCCAGGGGAATCCGAGACCCTCTTCTGACCTCCGCGGCATTGCACGACACGGGTGCACAGACCTGCATGCAGACAGTACATTCATACACATACAAAAATAAATAATAAAAAAAAAATTAAAAAAAAAAAGTTATTTTGAATATGTGTTTCTGTGTGAGTGTATGTGCACAGACATGTGCAACTGTGTGCGTGGGGCCAAAAGAGGGAGGCATCAGATTCTTAGCAGCTAGAGTTACACGTGTATGCTGGGCACCCAGGTTGTTACTTGGATGCTAGGATCCAAACTCTGGTTGTCGTGATGGCACAACAAATGATCTTACCTCCTGAGCTACCGCTCCAGCCCTTCCCTCTTTATCCTGCACATGAAGTATGACTCAAACATAGCCTATCCCTCCTGCCAAAAACATCAATTAAGAGTGGAAAAATTTTCCCCATGCTTTGCTACAGTACTTATACTTAGAAGAAATCTCAGGAAATAGTTTGTGATTCCATTCCCCAGTACACAGTTTTCCAACACAAAGGCGTATTTTCTTTTTTCTGCTTCTCACATCCCTATCTCCTCTGCTTGTCTTTCTCTTTAGGGCCTCTGTAAATTTATTTTCTCCATCAAAGTCACATGTCTCTGATTCTATCTCTTGAGAGATTGTGAGACAGGGTCCAGACTAACCTAGAACTTTCTACATAGCCTACACTGGCATAAAACTCATGATCCTCCTGCTTCAGCTTCCCACACTCTGAGATTATAGGCCTACACCTCCACTTCTGGCTGACAAAAGTTTTCATGAAACAAAAATCTAAAACATGTATAAAATCATTATACAAAAAGATTTATGTTCTATATGGTAGTGCATGGCCTTTGATCCCAGCCTTTAATCCTAGCACTCAGGAGGCAGAAGCAGCAGATTTGTTTGAGTTCCAAGTCAGCCCAAGTTACAGACCATCTGTGACTAGGAAGAGACTCTTTCTCAAAATAAATAAATGTACGGGACATAATATAAGCTAAAATATGTATAAAAATCAAATAAATTCTTTTTAGCCAGGTGACTTTTCAAAATAAAAAACAGATGTGCCATTTTCACTTAGTAGCTCTGAGAAAAATAACATTATATTGAGTGCAAAGCAATCCTGGCAAGAGACATAATCACATCCAAAGACATAATGGGGAAATCAATTCTGGGCAATAAGGTTTGAAGATACACCATTGCATGCAGAGTAGAGCACAAAGTGTAAGACTTAATAACAGGCTTGTTATTCGCTGACTTTAATCTCATTTGGTACAGTGCTGGAGATTGAACTCAGGACCCTGCAGATACTAGATAGGAGCTCTATCAGACAACAACATCCCCCAGCCTGTGAAAAACATTTTCAGTAAAGAATTCAAGAAAGTTCCTCTTTAATATTAAATTATTTCAGGGCTGGAGAGATGGCCTAGCGGTTAAGAGCACTGACTGCTCTTGGAGAGGACCCGGGTTCAAACCCCAGCACCCACATGGCGGCTGAAAACCGTCTTTAACTCCAGTTCCAGGGGAATCCGACGCCGTCTTCTGACCTCCGCGGCATTGCACAACACGGGTGCACAGACCTGCATGCAGACAGTACATTCATACACATAAAGAATAAAAAAAAAAAAAAAATAGTCTCCCTATAGCCCCGCTGTCCTGGAACTTACTCTGTAGACCAGGCTGGCTTTGAACTCACAAAGATCCACCTGCCTCTGCCTCCCTAGTGCTAGGGTTAAAGGCATGCGCCACCATGCCCAGCCGCAAACTCACTTTATAAATAGTTGAGGACAACAGCTGGCCGGTTAGAGCTTGGTGCTGATAAATAGTTGAGGATGACCCTAGATTTTTGATCCTCCTGCCTCTACCTCCCAATTGCCATACATGCAAGTGTGTATCACCATGTCCATTTATGTGACTGATAGTGGATATCCAACACAGAGCACCAACTGAGCTATATCCTAGCCAGAAATTATTTTATTAATGTTAAATTTAATCCTTCTTTTTTTTGGTTCTTTTTGAGACAGGGTCTCCTTGTATGTAGCTTCAGCTGTCCTATGTAGACCAGGCTGGCCCTGAACTCACAAAGGTCCACTTGCCTCTGCCTCCCAAGTGCTAGGATTAAAGGCGTACACCACCACACCCAGCCAAATTTAATCCTTCTAAATCACAAATTGGAACTCATATTTTTGTTTCACACAATTGGAAAATGTATCCAAATAAAAATTGGAGACTGTTAATCCTAATTACAAATTTTATGTTGATGTAGGAAATGTTACTACTTTAGTTATAGAGAATGGAACTGGGATGAAACTTTAAAATTTTTGCTTACTAAAATACACAAAGTCACAAAGCTGCTATTTTGCCTCAGATACCTATAAAACTCCTAAAACTACAAGAAAAAAATATTGGGAAATTACGAACATAAAATTAGGTAAGATTTCACAAAGCAAGTCTACATTAGCAGCTTAGGGTTAGATGGCCATACTTTGTGATGCTTTTCAAATATGTTTCCTCAGAGAGCTTCTGCAAACAGTAGGTCAAGCATTAGAATAATATTTGAAATTAAGTATGTACATGCGTAAAAGGCATACAAAGGTAGGTTAGTGGTTGAATACAGATGCATAAAACATAATCTCAAACACTGCATAAGACAGTTAAGAAAAGAAAAACCTTGGAGCTCCAAAAAGAGTGAAGCTGGTCCCGAAGTGCTGGCTTGACTGTCTGAAAGTTTATAAAAATAAAACCCACTGATTGAGCAGCTTCTCATGTGACAGAAATAAAAAAAATCATCATTACATTATTAATACAATAGTTCAACTCTTTACAGTGCTTACAAAAGACTTCAAATTTTTACCTTCAAGCTTGGTGTTTGGGTCTGATCAACTGTGAACCTCATTAAGATATTAAATTGAAGATCATTTGGAAAAGATTCTCTGAAATAAAACAAATTAAAAAAAAAACTAATTTGATAGTATGCATGTATCACAGCAAAAGGCTATACTTAACACCAAAACATAATATGTCACCAACAAGGTATGTATGAAGTGGTATCTGCAAGAGGTACAGTCTATGTGGAAGAGTATATAAACATTCAACCTTATACTGAGTAAAGGATTAAGAAGCAATCCTAGGGGCTGGAGAGATGGCCTAGCGGTTAAGAGCGCCGACCGCTCTTACAGAGGACCCGGGTTCGATCCCCAGCACCCACATGGCGGCCGAGAACCGTCTGAAACTCCAATTCCAGGAGAACTCCAGTTCCAGGGGAATCCGAGACCCTCTTCTGACCTCCGCGGCGTTGCACGACACGGGTG
>VZQC01008599.1:150138-224345 GCA_009823505.1 Rhizomys pruinosus | reverse complement strand
TATATATGTGTGTGTGTGTGTGTGTGTGTGTGTGTGTGTGTGTATAATATCTCAAAAGTAAATTTGCTAACTTGAAAGTGTTTTTCACTTTATATTTTATTTCAAGAATTTCCTTTATACAGTTTTAATGAAATCCTCTTACGTCAGCTATGAAAGGTTTCTTCTATTTAGAATTAGAATTAAGCTTTAACACTTGAAACTCAGTCAAATACACATTAGTTATTTCCTTAGGATGCTGTAAATTCATAAAAGCAGAAACTACGAGTATTTAAAAAAACTATCTAGTTTTTTCTGGTCCCCAGGTGGTATCTGGCTCAACAATATCTTTTTTTTTTTTTTTTTTGAGAAAGTCTTACTATGTAGCCCTTGGAACTTTCCATGTAGATCAGGCTGGCCTAGAACTCAGAGATCCATATCCTGCCTCTTGTGTGCTGGTTGTGAGAAATTCTGATAAGATAGCAAAATGTCTGCATCACTTGTGTGATCCCCTTTACTGGCTTCTGTGTTACCTGATGAGGCCCCGGGATCTATCTCCGGAGCAGATCTCTTTTGGTCTTCTGAAAATCCTTCTACCACAGCACTGGTGTAGGTATGAAGCCTTTTACACTTTAGGTATGATTCTATTCTCTCTTTCCTATACACCAGGGATCACCACCTCATTTCTGTAACAAGCCAGAAAGTCAATGTATGAGGCTTTACAAGCCATATGGTCTTACTATTGTACACTGTATCATGGCTACAGACATAAAGGTAGCATGGCCATGTTCCCAAAACTGCATTTACAAAACCAGGCCATGCCAAATTTAGCATGCAGACTGTGCATGTCAACTCATGCTTCTTTCTTATTATCACTAGAATTCATTGATAGAAATAATATTAGTCCAATATCAGGTAACATCATCCATATCTCATATAAATTTCCTATTTCCTCATGCTTCATCTACTTACATACTGTATGTCTCTCTCCACAAAGCTTACCATAAAGTCCCTGCCAAGAAATTGCTCTTACTACTTATGAGATCATTGCCTACTTGGAACCTGAAAGCAACAAGCTATTTTTTTCTCTAATTATGTCACCTCACTTGGAACACATATAATTTGAAAACAAGCAGTACAAACACAGGTAACTTATTTTTAGATATGATCTATATAGTCCAGGCTGATCTTGAACTCACTATGACCACTCTCACTCAGACTTATTAGTGTTGGGATTAGAAGCATTTGCTGATAGATCTGCCTTAAAAGTGTAAGTGTGTGTGTGTGTGTGTGCGTGCGCGTGCACGCTCCTGCCCACCTGGTTTAGCTTGATTTTTATTTAATGAGTGTTTTGCCTGCACATATATAAGTGCATACATGTTATACAATGCCTATGGAGGCTAGAAGGCAGTGGCAGATCCCCTAGAATTGGAGTTACAGACTATTGTTAACTGCCATGTCGATGCTAGGAACTTAACCTAGGTCCTATGCAAGAGCAGCCAGTGTTCTTAACAACTGTCACCTCTTCAGCTCCAACCCACCTTGCTTTCTGAGGCAGTTCTCTGGCCTGGAGCTTGCCAGTGAGTCCCAGGGATCTGCCTGTCTCTATCTCCCTAATGATAGGATTCCAAGGGTGTATCACCATGCCCAGCTTTCTGTATGTGGGTTCTGGGGGTTGAATTCAGGTGCTTATGTTTGCATACCAAGTACTTTACCAAGTGAGTTAACTCATCAGACCCAAAGTAGGGTCTTACTATGTAGCTCTGGCTGTCTTCAAACTCGTGCCAAACTCATCGTGCCTTACCCTAACTACAAAGCCCAAACTAACATTCCTGTCAAGATTATAACTTCTGAATGTCCCAGATTAGATAGTAAGAAATGTCTAAGTAGTAGAATAATTACCCCCCTCCTCCTTTTTTTTTTTTTTGGTCTTTTTGAGACAGGGTCTCCCTGTAGCCCCAGCTGGCCTGGAACTCACAAAGATACCTGCCTCGGTCTCCCAAAAACTGGATTAAGAGTTCGTGTACTGCCACACCTACCCTACATTACACTTTTTTTTTTTTTTTTGGTCTTTTTGAGACAGGGTCTCCCTGTAGCCCCAGCTGTCCTTGAACTCACAAAGATCCACCTGCCTCTGCCTCCCAAGTGCTAGGATTAAAGGCATGCGCCACCATGCCCAGCACATTACACTTTTTGTAGGTCCAGATGGCCTAGCTCAAACAGTATCATACTTAAAAAAATACTTATACCCTATCACTGGCACTTAGTATTGGATCATATATATGTATATACATACATAGATGCATATAATCATATCCATAATATACTGGAAATTATACCAAAATTTCTATGTAAAACAATTTTACTTATTTATTTTTTTAATGTGTATGAGTGTCTTGCCTGCATGTATGTAATTACACCCATAATGTGCAATGCCCACAGAAGCCAGAAGAGGGTATTGGATCCTCAGGAACTGGAGATATAAAGGCTTGTGAGTCACCATGTAGGTGCTGAGAACCAAACTTGGTTCCTCTGCAAGAGCAGGCAGTGCTCGTAAACACTGAGCCATTTCTCTAGCCCCTCACACAAATCCTTAAGTTGATTTCTATACCACAGAGAATTCCTTTCAGAGGTTAATAGTCTCTCATTTCCTCACCTATCAGTAATGGAGAAAATAAATATACATGCTAATACAATGCACTGCCAAAAACTTTTGTTTCATAAGATGAACTTAAGAAGTAGTGGTCTAGGGGCTGGAGAGATGGCCTAGCAGTTAAGAGTACTGACTGCTCTTGCAGAGGACCCGGGTTCGATCCCCAGCACCCACATGGTGGCTGAGAGCCATCTTTAGCTCCAGTTCCAGGGGAATCTGACGCCCCTCTTCTGACCTCTGCGGCATTGCACGACATGGGTGCACAGACCTACATGCAGACAGTACATTCATACACATAAAAAAAACCCAAACAAAAAACAAGTAGTGGTCTATAAGCTGCAGGGCATGGTGGCACATGCCTTTAATCCCACCACTTGGGAGAAAGGGGCAGGCAGATATCTGTGAGCTCCAGGACAGCTGGGACTAAAGGGAGACCTTGTCTCAAAAAGACCAAAAAAAAAAAAAGTAGTCATCTATAGCTACTGCTGACATTTAAGGAATGATATTAGAGAATAGATATGGGGAAGTGAGGCCAAGTTTTTATGTTTTTGCTTGGAGTTTTATTTACTTTATGTGTATGAGTGTTATACCTGCATGTATGTAAGAACATGAATTGCCTGCAGAGGTCAGAAGAGGGTGTCCGATCCCCTGGAACTGGATGGTTGTTAGCAATATGGGTGCTAGGAGTGAACTCAGGTCTACTGCAATAGCAGCCAGTGCTCTTGACTGCTGAGCCATCTTTGCAGGCCAGGTTTTTGTTGTTTGGAGACAGGGTCTCTTCTTAGCCCCAGCTGGCTTGGAAAGGCTAGATTGGAACTCAAAGACAGATCTGTCTGCCTCTACCTCCGAGTACTGGGGTAAAGGTATCCACCAGTATTCCCAGTGAGTTTTTATGTTTTAATCTTCAAACTCTAGAATTATTTTAAGTCTTCAATGGAATCAATTCATATTCTTGTATACCTCAAAAGCTGAATTTGTGAGGAAAGAATTAAATGTCTGAGCTATTACAATTGAGGCAGCTTTCTCCTACAATTGCTTTACCCTTAGGTGTGCCAGCCATCAAATGTAGAACAGAAGAACATAATCAAAGTAGATTAATTAGTAGATTAAAAAGCACATCTCCAAACAGAATGACAGTTTGCGTAACTGCGAATAGCATTTCGTGGATTGCAAAGGGTCCAACACTGCATGAACTCTTCAGGAGAGAAAAACAGAGAAAATGGGTTAATTTCACAGTCATGCAGTAAAGTTAGCTTCTAACGAATATTGAACCAACTTACTCTCTATTGAGAGTTCCAACACAGGGGACAGCATGCAAAAAGGAAAAAAAGAAAAAAAGAAAAAAAAAAAAAAAGAAAAACACACAAATTAGTCGCCATCAATGCAAAGTTCCTGTATGGAAGAAAAAACACTCAGAAAATAAAAAGTGACAAATGTTTTTCAAAGTTTTATGAAAAAACACAAAATAGTTTTTAAACAAGAGTTAAATGAACATGGGAGAACAACACATGATTTCTCTGTATTTCCCATTAACTTCCTTGTTACAGAAATGTAAAAAAGAGAAATAACACCTGACTTCTGTACAGTCCACTACCCCAAGGCTCCACTTCTAGAAAACATCCAAGAGTAAAATCTCACTCCCGTTTCTGAACAGGGTTGACAGTTGGCTCCAAATTAGAGTATCTAGAATTTTTCCTATTCTTTTCCTATCTTTTCCCTTTCACAAGTTAATAATTTCTGTGAAGTCTTTGAACAAATTCCACCACTTGGAATTAAAAATAAGTGTTCATATCATATTTTACAGTTCTTGGTTAAAAACTAACAAACATCTGCTCTGCACTTACTAATTTAAAACAGTTACTTAAACTTGATGTATTGAAACTTCTACAGGTCTTAGGGCTGGAAAGATGGCTCAGAGGTTAAAAGCACTGGCTGCTCTTGCATAGGACTCAGGTTCAATTTCTAGCAATCACATGGCTGCTAACAACTGTCCATAATTCCAGTTCTAGGGAATCTGACTCCTTCTGACCTCCTTGGGCATTCTTACATACATGCAGGCAATACACTCATACATATTAAAAAAATAAAAATAATACATTATTAAAAAAAAACAAAAGCAAAAAACCTGGCAGGTATAGTGGCACATGCCTTTAATCCCAGCACTTGGAAGGCAGAGTTAGAGCTCTGTGAGATCGAGGCCAGTCTGGTCTACATAGTGAGTTCCTGGCTAGCTGGGAGCTGCAGGGAAGACCCTGTCTCAAAAACACAAAAACAAAACAAAACAAAACTTCTTGGTCTTGGTATGTTCTTAAAACTTTACAAATACTGGGCTGTAGAAATGGCTCAGTGGTTAATAGCAGTGGCTGTTCTTGCAGAAGACCTGGGTCTGAACCCCAACACCCACATGGCAGCTAACGACTGTCTGTAACTGCAGTTCTAGGGGCTCTGATGCCCTTTTCTGTTCTCTCTGAGCACTGTACAACATGGGTGCACTTGAACACATGCATGCAATACATGTATATGTATAAAGCAAAAATAAAGCAAAAAAAAGCAAAAAACCTTGATAAATATTAACTTTAATTGCCATCATAATCTTACAAACTGGATGGTATTGTAATCTGGGTGCAAACCTTTAACCCACATCCCAGCACTCAGGAGCCAGGGGCAAGCAGAACAGCGTGAGATGGTGGCCAACTTGGTGAGTTCAACACAGTGAGTTCCCAGGAAGCTGAGGCTACAGCGGGACGCTATCTCAAAAAAGACAAAACCAAACAAAAAACTGTACTGGTTAGCTTTTGTGAACTTGACACAAACTAGTGTCACAAGTGAGGAACTCTTTCTATCAGAATGCCCTCTGGCTATGTTCTGTCCTAGAACTCACTATGTAGACCAGGCTGGTCTTGAACTCACAGAGATCTGCCTGCCTCTGCCTCTGAAGTGCTGGGATTAAAGGAATGTGCCCAGCCTGGCATTTTCTTAACCATTTATTTATGTAGGAGGATCCAGCCCACTATGGAAGCTGCAATCCCGGGGCAGGTGGGCCTGGGCTATATAGGAGAGGTAGCTGAGCAAGCAAGCCAGTAAGCCAGTAAAAGACCTTTATGATCTCTTGCTTCAGTTCCTGCCTCCACATTCTAATCCTAAGTTCCTGACCTGCCTTCCCTCAGTGAGAGACTGTGGTCTGGGAGTTATAAACTGAAATAAAACCTTTGTTCACCAAGTTGGTTTTGGTCAGAGGTTTTTGGTTTCTTTTTTTTTTGGGTCTTTTCGAGACAGAGTCTCCCTGTAGCCCCAGCTCTCCTGGAACTCGTTCTGTAGACCAGGCTGGCCTTGAACTCACAAAGATCCGCCTGCCTGCCTCCCAAGTGCTAGGATTGAAGGCATGCACCACCACGCCCAGCTTGGTCAGAGTTTTATCATAGCAACAGAAAAACCAAACTGGGACAGCAATCAAGGAACCTATCACTAATAAGTACTAGAGATAGAATGCAAGTCACCTCCACTATTCATAATTAACTACTGTATTGTTTTTTTTGTCTTTTCGAGACTCACAAAGATCCGCCTGCCTCTGCCTCCCAAGTGCTAGGATTAAAGGCGTGCGTCACCACGCCCGGCTTAACTACTGTATTGTAATGCTCTCTTCTAAAAATATCAAAATTTTAAGTTATACACTTGGTGTTATAACAGTCCCCATCTTACACACATAACAATTAAATCACTTATTCTCATACTGTTCAGGTGGTCCCTGTATTTGCAGGTTACATAAACAAAATGTGGACAAAATTAATTGAGGGAAGAAACTGCCTCTGTACTAAATACGTGCATACTTTTTTCCTTTAATTACTCTTTAAATTTTTTTATTTTATTATTCCAAAGCCAATTTTTATTGAAGCTTTGTGTATTTCATACAAAACTTCCAATCAAATCCAGACCCATTCCCCCTTCCTTGCCACATCCTCCAACTACACCAGAGCTCTTGCATTCTGCCAAACATGTTTTTCTTTTGCTCAGTCTCTTTTAAAATTTTCGATGCAGAAGTTTACTGTTTTGGGCAGAAGTTCACTATTTCAGTCAGTTCTTTGACCCAGTCGTTTGTTGTTGTTCCTTCCAATTTTCATCACTCCAAAATATGCATATTTGCATGCCACATATATCATAGGTTTTAGCATCTTCAGCCTATGATTTCTTATTCTTTTTTTCTTTATTAGGCTGAAAGATGTCATATTTTCCTTAAGGAAGTGTTTGAAGGCTCCTCCTTGGCAAGCCCAGATAACCATCAGTCCTGCCTTGTGCTCCACACTGGGGTCTTCCCTTCCCATGGCCACCAAATGAGGTTCAGTCTTTACTCTTTAAACAATATAGTATAACAATTACACAGCATTCACACTGTACTGGGTATTATAAATAATGCAGAGACAATTTAAAGTGTATAGGAGGAGGTAGATAGTTTATATGCAAAGACTATGCTGCCTGATACAAAGCATTTGCAGAAGATGCTGGAGCAAACCCACTGTTGATGCTGGGGGATAATGATGCTTGAAGTAAAAAGGTTAGCTTATCAAACTGTAGAAAGCAAATAATTTTTGCTTGCAAACTGTACAAATCACAATAGTTCTGATCTAGGAAAAGTCCTGCTTCAACTATAGTAAGGATTCTTTCCTAGCATTTTGGTTGGATCCTTTGTTTAAAACATCAGAGGGGAGGGCTGGAGAGATGGCTTAGCAGTTAAGAGCCCTGGTTGATCTTGCAGAAGACCCAGGTTCAGTTCCCAGCATTCACCTGGTGGCTAACAACCATCCATAACTCCAATTCCACCATAACTCTTCTGGCTTCTAGGAGCATCACTTACATACATGCAGGCAGTACACTCATACACATAAAAATAATAATTATTATTTTCTTGTCTTTTTGAGACAGGGTCTCCCTGTAGTTCCACCTGGCCTAGAACTCCCTATGTAGACCACACTGGCCTTGAATTCAGAGATCCACCTGCCTCTGCTTCCCAGAGTGCTGGGATAAAAGGTATGCAACACCACACTCAGAAAAAACTCCCGGGAACGAGGGGGTGGGGAGGGGGGCTGTAGAGATGATTCAGCAGCTTAAGAGCACTGATGGCTCTTTTTTTCTTTTTTTTTTTGGTCTTTTTTTAGAGACAGGTCTCCCTGTACCCTAGCTGCTCCTGGAATTGTCATTAAACCAGCCTGGCCTTGTAACTCACAAAATCAGCCTGCCTGCATCCTCCCAAGTGCTAGGATTAAGGCGTTCGCCACTATGCCTGGCAATCATGGTTATTCTTGCGAAGACCGGGGTTTTGGCTACTAGCACCCACTTGGCAGCTCATCCCCACTGGCACTGTACCACACAGTGCACTTAGATACATGCAAGTAGTACACTCAATACACATAATAAAAATAAAAAAAATTAGAGGGAAAGCTTTTGGGAGCTGGAAGAGGTGATCCTAGCTGAAAGTTCACGGGCCTGTTCTTTAAGTGCCTAGTTTCTGCTGGGGCAACAGGCTGTTGCAACCATGTCAGACAGCAGTGAGAACAATCCTCACCTACCAAGGCAGCTTGTTTTTTTTTTTTTCATAAATTTTTTTTTTTTTTTTTTAATAAATTTGGTTTTTTTTTTTTTTTAACAACTCTAGACCCGTGTGATGACACCCACCAGCCCCCCGATGTCCCCCCCCCCCCCCCGATGTCCCCCAACGCACCAGAGCTCATGTATTCTGCCAAACATGCCTTTCATCTCTTTCTCAGTTTGTCTCAATATTCTCCATGAGGAAGTTGACTGTTTTGAGCAGAAGTTCATCATTTCAGTCAGTTCTGTGATGCAGCCCTTTCTGTTGTTGTTGTTGTTTCCAATATGCATCACTCCCAACTGCGTTGGACAAAAGCTCAGGGGGCCCTACACAAGAAATACTTACAACTAGGTAATTGGCATTAGCATCCACAGATGAGGGATACCATTGGTCATTTGTTTTTCTGGGACTGTGTTACTTCACTCAGCATGATGTCCTCTAGCTCCAGCCATTTTCCTGCAAAGCTTGTGATGTCATCTTTCTTTACTGCTGCATAGAACTCCATTGTGTAGATGTACCACATTTTCTCTATCCACTAATCAGTTGAGGGGCATTTGGGTTGGTTCCAGCTCCTTGCTATTGTGAAGAGAGCTGCAATAAACATGACTGTGCACGTATCTCTGTGGTGGGGTGAGTCTTGAGGGTACATGCCCAGGAGTGGTATGGCTGGGTCAGGTGGCGAGTTCATTCCAAGTCTTCCAAGGGTTCTCCACACTGCTTTCCATAGTGGCTGAATGAGTTTACATTCCCACCAGCAGTGGATGAGTGTTCCCCTTTCCCCACAACCTCTCCAGCACTTGGTATCATTTGTTACTATCCAGAACCTGTTCACATACATACTGAAACATTGACTTAAACCTAAAAGCACATGAGTGAGTTTACCAAGGCATACTACTAGCACTATATGACATCTACGAAGCAGTTCTGTGGAAGAGCAATTTCTGCTCTGTGAGCTTTCATAAAATTGAGGTCACAGACAAGAAATTCTGATCCATAGTAGCTTCTGAGCATTGTGCCACACTTCTTTAATTTCAGCATCAGGGAGGGACTTAGGCAGATCTCTGAGTTCAAGACCAGCCTGGTCTGCAATTCTAGGTCAGTTGGGCTACAGGGAGATCCTATTTCAAAACAAACAAGAGTTTTAAGCTAGTTAAGAAGATTTATATTCTAGGCAGGCATGGTGGTGCACGCCTTTCATCCCAGGATTTAGGAGGGAGAGGCAGGTGGATTTCTGTGAGTATATACAGTCAGTTCCAGGAGAGGCAGAACTACTTAAGTGGACACAGTATAAAAACAAACAAACATGGCTAGGATTAAAGGCGTGGTGGGCACACCTTTAATCCTAGCACTCGGGAGGCAGAAGCAGGTGGATCTTTGTGAGTTCAAGGCCAGCCTGGTCTACAGAGTGAGTTCCAGGACAGCTGGAAGGGGCTACAGGGAGACCCAGTCTCGAAAAGACCCAAAACAAACAAACAAACAAACAAACAAACAAACAAACCTAACCCCCAAATACAGAGTAAACTCACAAAGAAGTTGAATTAACACAAAAAGGGAGTCAAGAAGCAAATTGGAATCCATTAAGAAATTTTTGAAAAGCCAAGCTGATAAGATCATATCAGCAAGAGACAAGACTCAGACACTCAGGAGCAATAGTGCCTTTTCAAGGTGAGACCACTTATCTCAACCTGGTAGAAAGTACAAGTATAGGGGCTGGAGAGATGGCCAAGCGGGTTAAGAGCACCGACTACTCTTACAGAGGACCCAGGTTTGATCCCCAGCACACACATGGCGGCTAAGAACCATCTGAAACTCCAATTCCAGGAGAACTCCAGTTCCAGGGAAATCTGACACCCTCTTCTGACCTCCGAGGCATTGCACAACACGGGTGCACAGACCTATGTGCAGTCAGTACATTCATACACATACAAAAATAAAAATTAAAAAAAAAAAAAGAAAGTAGAAGTATAGGAAATAGGTTGGTTAAGCTTGCTGGTCAGAGAAAGGAAACAGGGTTTCTGATGGATGGCTTCTATTTTCCTGGAAAGCTAAGAGGCAAGGATCTATGTAGGGGTATGAGATAGGTGGCAAGTAAATGGGCCCAGAAATTTTAAAAGAAGGAATGCTTGATATAGTTGACATGAAGAGTAGAATAAAAACCTAGAGGAGGAGGATTATGAAGGAACACTCAATACTTGGACAAAAATCACAGATCAGATGCAGAGAGGACAGGAATGTGGGGCTGTGTGACTTTCCCTTGTAGAGGAAGCCAATACATTTCTTCTCTAATAGTACTAACCTTCTATTAATGGCATGAACTCAAGAATAAGGGATTCTGAGCTGGGTGTGGTGGTGCAGGCCTTTAATCCTAGCACTTGGGAGGCAGAGGCAGGCAGATCTTTGTGAGTTCAAGGCCAGCCTGGTCTACAGAGTGAGTTCCAGGACAGCTGGGGCTACAGAGAGACCCTGTCTCGAAAAGCCCCCCCCCACAAAAAAAAAGAATAAGGGATTCTGAACATAATGTATGATCTTATCTCACTGTCAGTGACAGTTGAGTGTATAAAACTATGAAATAGCAAATGTATCTTTCATAATGTACTAGGAAAGAAAAGATGCTATAAAAAAAAGATGCATGATCTTGGAGATGTAATTTTGGGTTCTTTGATATATTAAAATCAGAGGGGAGGGGCTGGACAAATGGCTCAGCGGTTAAGAGCACTGAGTGCTCGTGCAGAAGACCTGGGTTCGATTCCCAGCATCTACATGGTGGCTACGAACTGTCTTTAAATCCAGTTCCAGGGGAATCCAATGCCCTCTTCTGACCTCTGCGCCATTGCATGACACGGGTGCACCAACTACATGCAGACAGTACATTCATACACATTTAAAAAGAAAAAAAAAGAGGGGGCATATCTGCTATTTTGGTAATACCATGATATAGTATTAATGTAAAATTAATGCAAAACCCCCACCATTTTTTTCTTTTTTTTGGCTACACTATCCCCCACCATTTTAACTCAGCATAGTATGGCAGAGCTAATATAAAAATCACCCAACAAATCCCAGGAAGGCAGGTGGATTTCTGTAGCTTTTAGGCCAGCCTGGTCTCCAAAGTGAGTTCCAGGCCAAAAAGACCAAAAACAAAACAAAAAACAAAACCCTTCCCATCAAAACAAAATGTGATGGGAAGGTTTTATTTTTGTTTGGACTGAACTGACTTTAAAATTTTTTTTTTATTAACTTTTATTTATTTCTGTATGTGTACGAATGTACTGTCTGCATGCAAGTCTGTGCACCCGTGTCGTGCAATGCCGCGGAGGTCAGAAGTGGGTGTCGGATTCCCCTGGAGCTGGAGTTCTCCTGGAATTGGAGTTTCAGACGGTCCTCAGCCGCCATGTGGGTGCTGGGGATCGACCCGGGTCCTCTGCAAGAGCGGTCGGCGCTCTTAACCGCTAGGCCATCTCGCCAGCCCTGGACTGAACTGACTTTAAAAAAAGAAAAAAAAAAAACAGCTGGCTGTGGTGATGCCTGTATTTGATTCTAGTTCTTAGGTAGAGGCAGGTATGTATCTCTGAGATCAAGGCCAGCCTGGTCTATACGGTAAGTTCCAGGCCATCTGGGGCTACAATGAAACTCTGCCTAAGAAAACAAAACAAAACAAAACAAAACAAAACAAAACAAAACAAAACAAAACGGGGGCACTGGAGAAGGAATGCCATGCAACAGGGCACATGTGGAGCCACAGGAGAAGTCTCAGGAGTCAGTTTCTTTTCCCACTATCTGGTCCTCAGGCCTGATGGCAAACACCTTTAGCTACTGAGCCATTCTGCATGACTAGTTATTTGGTCTTTAAAACATGTTTTTCTTTATCACTCTAAATATCCTGACATTCAACTAAATTGTATTACTAACCTAAGAGCCAAAATTATAACCTCGAGAAACAATTTGGCACTAGTAATAGTGACATCACATTATTTTTTTTAATTTTTATTTATTTCTGTATGTGTATGAATGCATGCAAGTTTGTGCACCCATGTTGTGCGATGCTGCGGAGGTCAGAAGAGGGTGTCGGATTCCCCTGGAACTGGAGTTCTCCTGGAATTGGAGTTTCAGATGGTTCTCAGCCGCCATGTGGGTGCTGGGGATCGAACCCAGCTCCTCTGCAAGAGCGGTCAGTGCTCTTAACCACTAGGCCATCTCTCCAGCCCGTGACATCACTTACTGAAGATACTTAATAACCATATTTTTAAAAAGTTGGATAAACTGGGTGTGGTGGCGCACACCTTTAATCCCAGCAGAGGCAGGAGGATCTTTGTGAGTTCAAGGCCAACCTGCTCTATATGGCAAGCTCCAGGCCAGCTGAGACTAAAGGGAGACCCTGTCTCAAAAAAGACAAACAAACAAACAAAAAAAAGGTTGAGGTTGGGTAGGCTATTAAATGTTTAATAGAAACAGAGGAATACTCAGGAAACATATTTCATTCTTTGGCTTATATTATCAACCAAAATGATAGAAATTTTGTTTGCAATTTATAGAAGCTTTTCCACTGAAGCAGGCCTTACAATAGTAATCAGTGGTAGCAATAGTAATATAAAAGGGTGCAGTTATCTAGGTTTTTAGTTTGAAAATTACAAGAAGCTGGAGAGATGGCTCAGTGGTTTAAGAGCACTTACTACTCTTGCAGACAACCTGAATTCAATTCCCAGCACCTACATGGCGGTTAACAACCATTCTTAACTCCAGTTCCAGGGGATTTGACACCTTCTTCTGACCTCTGTGGGCAATGCACAAGGCAGGTACACTTACAAACTGCAAGCAATACACTCATAACCATAAATAAAATAAATATAAAAAAAGAAAATTACAAACTTAAAATTTAGTAAACAAACTATTTCCACAAAGTATTTTCATTTGTTTTTGTTGTTTTTTTTCATTTTTTTTTAAATTTATTTTTGTATGTGTATGAATGTACTGTCTGCATGCAGGTTTGTGCACCTGTGTTGTGCAATGCTTCGGAGGTCAGAAGAGGGCGCCGGATTCCCCTGGAACTGGAGTTCTCCTGGAATTGGATTTACAGACAGTTCTCAGCTGCTATGTGGGTGCTGGTGATTGAACCCGGGTCCTCTGCAAGAGCAGTCGGTGCTCTTAACCGCTAGGCTATCTCTCCAGCCCCATTTTTTTTTTTTTTGTCTTTTTGAGACAGGGTCTCCCTATAGCCCCAGCTGGCCTGGAACTGGCTCTGTAGACCAGGCTGGCCTTGAAATCACAAAGATCCGCCTGCCTCTGCTAGGATTAAAGGTGTGCGCCACCATGCCTGGCCTCATTTTGTTTTTAATGGAATCTTCTATCCTTAAATAAAATACATCTCTGACAAAGGAATAGTCTTTGAAAAATGTGGTTTTAAAGTATAAACAGGAACAAGAGAAAGAGGGTAACAAAAGCGTAAACAATTCATTTAAATAAGTATATATCCCACTGAGTTTAAATACAAATCTTTAGCTGGACTTTACTCAGGTATAAAGGGGTATTTTGTTATCTATGAAGTGAAGTACTAAAAATGGAAACAAATGAGGAAACAATACACATAAAAATAATGTGAACAGAACAAAAAGACGGATTGGTTAGTGTCTGTCTCCACTTAGGTTAGAGATTTTCCTATAGACAGTATCCTAAAGGAAGATACTAATAAAGTTCTCAACACTGTCAAACACATTTCTGCAACAGTAAATGAATATACTTTTACAATAGTATGTATCAAGGTAAACCAAACTTTCACAGTAAACAGGTTGATTATGAATACTTTAGCAAATACATTTGAGACAAGGTCTAATATAGCCCAGGTTGGCCTCAAACCTGCTATATAGCTTATGATAGCTTTGAATTTCTGCTTCTCCTGCTATCAATCAGCTTTCAAGTACTAGGATTGTAGGCATGTAGCACCATACACAGGTCTAAAATATATTTGGATGAACACTGAAAAGTGAAAACTTCAGAAGACTTTTATGTTTTTTTTTTTTTTTTTGGTTTTTTCAAGACAGGGTCTCCCTGTAGCCCCAGCTGTCCTGGAACTCACTCTGTAGACCAGGCTGGCATTGAACTCACAAAGATCTGCCTGCCTCTGCCTCCCAAGTGCTAGGATTAAAGGCGTGCGCCACCACGCCCGGCCAACTTTTATGTATTTGAAGTTTTTCTTCTTTTATGATTCAATGTTTTGTCTGTGTATTTTCTACAAAATTTTTTTCAAGATAAGAATATATTTATGATGTAGTAATCACAGAAGAAAATGCAAATGAATCTTGGAAAAATTTTAAAATTTACCCCAATTACAGCCTTTCCGAATAGCAAAATAATCTGTGTGCATGCATGTGTGTGTCTGTGGATACTCATGTATGAATACCAATGTGAAGGCCATAGGTCAACTTCAGGTATTGTTCTCAAGACCTGTCTACCTTGTTTGTTGAGACAGGGTCCCTCACTAGTCAGGACTCAGCAACTAAACTATGCTGACTAGCCAGTGAGTCCCAGTCTCTTCTGTACTGAGATTACAAGAGTGCGCTAGTGCAGTGACATTTTTTAAAGTATGTTTCTAGGGAATGAAATTCAAATACTACTAAGCCATCATCCCCCTTATACACAATAAAAGGACCCTGCTTATAGGGACACACTCTTAATTTTTCTTTGGATAAATCTGAATGGCTACCAAGGAACAATTTCTAAATTGTGCACAATATTGAACAGCTGAATTATGTTCCAGAGTATTACTTTCAGTCGAGTACAGTTTCTTCTTTCTGGACACCCTACAGGAATATATAACCTTAAGCACTAAAACATACCTTGCCATGAGGATCAGCAAACATTCTTGTGAAAATTTCACATAATCTTTTCAGTTCAACTCGACTGCCCCAAAAAAGAAAAAAATCTAATTAATATCCTTTAAATGAAGTTATTTAAAAGGTTACAAATATTACATTTACCAATAATGACAACAAAAAGGTTATACAAATTAACTGGTGTGGAGGCACATGCCTTTAAATCCAGCACTCAGGAAGCAGAGGCACACGGATCTCTGTGAGATGAAGGCCAGCCTGGTCTATATATAGCAAGTTCCAGGCCACTGGGAACAGACAAAAATTCTGTATTAAAAAAAATTTTTTTAGGTTATGTAAATGAGCTTTCAAAATTGAGAATACTGTGGATTTACCAAGCAGGGCGAAAGACAAAGGTGTCAAGTGTACTAACAATTCTGGGAACCCACATTGTTTTAAAAGCTAGACATTAGGAAAATACAATTTCGTTTGATTAACAGAGTAGGGAAAGGAAAGTTGTATCTGGCATTCCTAGTACATTAATTTTATTAAGTATTAAGATGTGTTCTTAAGGGGCTGGAGAGGTGGCTCAGTGGTTAAGAGCACTGGCTGATCTTCCAAAGGACCTGGGTTCAGTCCCTTGTACCCACACGGCACCTAACAACCATTTGTAACTGCAGTTCCAAAGGATGAAACCTCCTCTTCTGGCCTCTGTGGGCATTGCCTTCATGTGGGGTACTTACATACACATAAGGAATACACTCATACACATAAAATTAAAAAATGACATGATGGCTGGGCATGGTGGCACATTCCTTTAATCCTAGCACTTGGGAGACAGAGGCAGGTGGATTTCTGTGAGTTCAAGGCCAGCCTGGTCTACGGAGTGAATTCCAGGACAGCTTGGACTACAGGGGGACCCTGTCTCAAAAAGATGAAAAAATAAAAAAATAAAAATGACATGATGGATGTAATTTATTCACAACCCTAAGAACAATATTATGATTCCTTGTAGTGAGTCATTAAGTATGTTATGCGTACATGAAAATGTTAGGCAGCACAAAGATGTATTTTTTTAATTATTTATTTATTTTTTTATATGTATGAGTGTACTGTCTGCATGTAGGTTTGTGCACCCATGTCGTGCAATTCCTTAGAGGTCAGAAGAGGGTGTCTGATTCCCCTGGAACTGGAGTTAAAGACGGTTCTCAGCCTCCATGTGGGTGCTGGGGATCGAACCTGGGTCCTCTGCAAGAGCATTTGGCACTCTTAACCACTAGGCCATCTCTCCATCCCAGATATTTATAAATTATATATTTCTAATACTTCCTAAAACGTACCCACATCATATTATGTCAAACTGATTCCATTGGCATTAAGTCTGAAAGTCTTCTACCTCCTACCACAGTTGACACCTATGAAATTATCTGATGCTGGGTTCTGAAAAGCATCAACATAGGCATCAACATAGGTTTAAAGTACTACAAAGGCAGGATCAAACATACAAGGAAAAAGGAAGCTAAAGCCAGTAGGAAAGAAAACTCCAAATCCCAGGGCCAAAATAAACTGTCATTAGAGAAATTCACTCTAATATCACTTCCTGCTCCACTGCATGAACACCAAAAATATGCCACATTTCCACATACACACAACTCTTTCCATTCAAGAAAAGAAAATTTATCAGGAATAAATGTTAATGTAGCAGTCAGCTTCTTAAATTATGTAAATTTTGCTAAATTTATGATTTATTCTTTCAGTTAGAGATCAAACCCAGTGCCTCTATAGGCTAGGCAAGCACCACTTAGCTACATCGCCAACCTTACTGATTTTAATTTCTAAAATTAACATTTTCACTTAATTTCTATTTGTGATAATAATAATAATAATAATAATAATTATTATTATTATTATTTGCCTGAGCCAAGGTCTCCCTAGAGCCCCAGCTGGCCTGGAACTCACTCTATAGACCAGACTGGCCTTGAGTTCAGAGATCCACCTGCCTCTGCCGCCACAATGCCCCGCTTAAAGACAATTCTTAGCTGCCATGTGGGTCCTGGGAATCGAACCCAGGTCCTCTGCAAGAGCAGTTGGTGCTTTCAACCACTAGGCCATCTCTTTAGCCCCGTGAATTATTTTTTTTAAATATGTATGCGTATGGACATTCAGGTGTGTGAATAAGGGCACATGTGTGATGGTCTGTGTCAGTTCTTGCCTCCAATCTTGTGAGACAGGGTTTCTTCTTTTGGTCAGACTAGCTAGCTAGCCTGTGAGCTGCCAGCTATTCTCCCTGCTCTACCTCTCATCCTGATGTCAGAGTATTGGGATTACAGACATGCACTAACTACTGCATCCAGCTTTCCATGGGTTTTGAGAATCTCTAACTCAGGTCCTCATGCTTGCATGAGAAGCACGTTAACCAGAAAGCCATCTCCCAAATCTCAACGTTTATCACGCTAAGGCTGGGTGTAGTGGTGCACGTCTTTAACCTCAACACTCAGGAGACAGAGGCAGGTGGATCTCTGTGAGTTCAAGTCCAGCTTGATCTACAGAGTGAGTTCTAGGACAGCTGGGGCTACAGGGAGACCCTGTCTCAAAAAGACAAAAAAAAAAAAANAAAAAAAAAAAAAAAAAAAAAAAAAAAAAAAAAAAATCAAGCTAGGTGTGTTGCTCGTGCCTTTAATTCTAGTGCTCGTGTCTTTAATCTCAGCACTCAGGAGGCAGAGGCAGGTGGACCTCTGTGAGTTCAAGGGCAGTCTGGCAGAGGGGCAGAGGGGCAGAGGCAGGCAGATCTCTGTGAGTTCAAGGCCAGCCTGGTCTAGAGTGAATTCCAGGCCAGCTGGGGCTACAGGGAGACCCTATCTCTAAAAGACAAAACCAAACCAAACCAAAACCAAAAACAAAACAAAACAAAACAAAAAAACCTCAAAACAACCAAAAACAACAACAAAAAACACTGATGTAATTTCCAAATTCAGGATATGTGTTTCTATACAAGAATCTCTAAATAAAACAAAGTCTAGTTAAAAAAATCACAAATCTGTCAGAACAAATACCTTATGATGACACATCTCACCTTAGTGTTCTCTGATTTTTCAGTAAGGTCTGCAGACCCAGGAGGCCTTCTTTCCTTTCTGACCAATTGGAACTGGCACATCTGTTGAGGACTTCTGCCACATCTTCTGTCTGTCTCATATAGGTAGGGATACTACCATTTCGAGAACTATAGGAGCGTTCTGAACAAGCACTAGAAGCATCACTGTTGGCGTCATCATCTGAATGCATCCCATAGGATTCATATCTTCTTCGAGCAGGTTTTTTCTGTTACATGTAAAGAATCTCATTAGCAGCAGTTACAAATATACAGGTGTTTCATACTGACCACAAAAGACCCGATTTCTGTTGAAAGTCTGTGTGAAAGCATGCTACTAACCAATGTAAAGATAAAATGTCAATATTTTTGTTCAGGAAACATTTTAGAAGTTAGTACAATGAGCTGTTCTTTAAAAATGGAAGTAGCAGGAGTAGAGTAAGATTCTGTGCAAGTTCAGCCATGGGAAGTAGGAAATGCTTTTAAAAAAGGCTTTCGTCAGGGCATGGTGGTTCACGCCCTTAATCCCAGCAGTTGGGAGGCAGAGGCAGGGGGATCTCTGTGAGTTCAAGGTCGGCCTGGTTTACATAGTGAGTTCCAGGCCAGCTGGGGCTATATGGAGACTCTGTCTCAAAAAGACAAAAAAATATTTTTAAAAAGATACAACTTGCAGTGGGGTAAAAAAAAAAAAAAAAAAAAAAGTAAATAAAATAAAATTTAAAAAGGCTTTCTTCTTTCTCCTGCTCATGGAGAAAACCAAGAACTAGCCTGTCGATTAACAGAAACTGTGATAGAAATACGAGTTGGTAATAAGAAAACACCTTTTGAGAAGTACAATGGGTGAGAAGAACCATCTTTTCCCCTTATATAAAGTGGGCACTCTTTCCTGTCTGCATACCTCCTCCATCTACCCTCCTTTTCCATCCACTCCCAGTGCTCCTGCCATTCTCTCATCTGTCTTTGTTCTGCCCTCATGTCTCCTACAGAAGTAAAATACCATGAAGAGAAACAGTGTTGATTATTAATTTAGAGCCAAGATCCTTGCTGTGTCCTCCACCTAAGTATGAGAAAGCATGTTGAGATTCCTTTGATTTCTTTATCCCCAAGGCTTAGAATTCATACCTTGTATATTAAAAGTAACATGAGGCAGAGTAAATACAAATTTGAGACTTCCTTGGAGAAACAGAAAACAAACTTAAACTGACACTTGGATTTAGCTGCGGAGTAGTGAAGATATTTCCACGAAACTTATTAAGCACAGTATTTAAACAGTTCCAAGAATTTATAAATATTCTAAAATTGTAAATAAACAAAATCTCTAACATAATTCAAACAGCTTTATAATGGTTGCCACACTAATTCCTCATATTGACCCAGAGACAACATTTCAATTCAGATTTTAAAAATATTTTATTTATTATTTTTACTTTATGAGTGAGTGATTGCCTGCATGTGTGTGTGTGTGTTGCCTGTGGCATGCAATTGTGGAGGTTAGAAGCAGGGTTTGTATTCCTAGAACTGGAGTTACAGAGTTCTTAGCTGCTACGAGAGTGCTGGGAATTGAACCCAGGTCCTCTGTAAGAGCAGCCGTGCTCTTAACCACTGAGCCATCTCTCCAGGCCCTAAATTTTTTTTTTTTAGTTTTTATTTTTTGAGATAGGCTTTCACTATTGCAGGCCACAAAGATACACCTGCCTCTCCCTCTGGAGCACTAGAAATGAAAGGTGTGTGCCACCACCCATTGCCTACCTCAATTTAGAAAGGCAATGCTGTCATGTTTACTGAGCTGGAGTCCAGGACTAGTTTTATTATAGACACCAATATAAATGACCTCATCTCATGAAGTAGCTGGGTGAAAAAGCAGAACCTCTCAAGACATTATGTTTCCCCATGTATCACAATCAGCATCCCCCATGGACAGTCACATTTACAGACTAACAGACAAAGGGCTAAGGATTTTATTACTTTTGCTTCAAATTTTTATAGATTACTATTATTTGTTAAACTGATGAAACAAAGAAAAGAGAGTTATGTATCATAAGATGTCAAAAAATAGCAATGTTTATACCTTAGTCCGCATGTCTCCTAAGAGCTTAGAGCAGGTAAATTTCAAAGAGAAAATCAAAATAATGAAGAACATTTTGCTAAAGAGCACAGTAATTAGGCAATCAATAATGCCATGATTAGAACAGCCAAATTTTTTTAAAAAATATAGATTCAAAAGATTACTTATTTCATGTTATATCTTTAATGCAGTCAGTATCCTTTAGTTACTTCAAAAAGAAATACCTAAGCTATAAAAAACATTCCCATAACCAGTTTCCTAATAAAATTAAAAATATTCATTTTTTAACTTTCTGTCCCCAAAGTGCAAATTAAAAATTAATAAGCTGGAAATTCTTCCTTAAAAACTTGACGTTACATCTGTCCTACATTAAACAATAGAGTAGAATCCTATTATTGGAATTAAAATTTAAACTTCGTGTGGTTAAATATTCCACATAACTAGAACCTATCATCTACTAGCATAAACAGCAGTTCAAAACTAATCTAATTCTAAAACTAATATAAGCAAAACATAACTGGGGGATGGGGGCACTACAAAACACGATTTGAGAAAGAATGAAAAGAGGTAATAAATTTAAAAGATTTGATTGATTAAATTATCATAAAATAATGTGAACACATATCTCAGGTTCAAAAGGAAGTCTCTAATTAAATTACTTTATCTATAAATATTTAAAAAATCAATGTAAAGAGAAAAATTCAGAATTCAGCAGTTAGACCCAAATACAAGATAGTCAATCAATTATAACTACTAACCATGAATATTTTTGAAAAGGTGTCTTTCATAACTTATAGCAAAAGATTTTTTTGCGGTGGTGGAGTGTACACACCTTTAATCCCAGCACTCTGGAGGCAGAGGCAGGCAAATCTCTGTGAGTTCAAGGCCAGCCTGGTCTACATAATGAGTTCCAGGCCAGTGGGCTAAAGGGAGACCCCTGCTCAAAAAGACCTCCCCCCAAAAAAAAAGGTATTTAAAAATATTTTATTATTTTTATTTTTCATGTATGTGAGTGTATTCCTTCTGTCATGTAATCATCATGCAATGCCCGAGGAAGTCAAGTAGTATGTGTATAATCCCCTGGAACTGGTGTTGGATGGCTGTTAGCCCCTATGTAAATGTGGATTCAAACCTGGTTCTCTGTTAAGGGCAATCATGCTCTTTTAACTGCGAAGCCATCTCTCTAGCCCAGCAAAAAGTATTTTAACAACACTGGTTAAGGCATGATTTACATTTTTAGCTCTGAGTGTGTGTGTGTGTGTGTGTGTGTGTGTGTGTGTGGTGTGTGTGGTGTTGTAACATAAACTATTATCCATGTAAAATTATGAGGGCAGACCTGAACATGTATAATTTATTTGGTTAACTTCCCAAATAAATTAATATGACTCTAATTACAAATTATAAGAGTTGTAGTTGAGTGGTCCAGTGCTTGCTTAGTTTGACAAGGTACTGGGTTCATTTTCTTTGGTGGCCCTGGGAATGGTACTGGAATTGGCCTTGGCCTTATTCATCCTGAAAATTTTTGGTCTTTTTTTTTTTTTTGATTTTTGAGACAGGTGCTCCCTTTAAGCCCAGCTGCCTGGAAGCTCACCCTGTAGACCATGGCTGCCTTGAACTCAGAGAGATCCACCTGCCTCTGCCTGCGCAGTGCTAGGATTAAAAGGCATGTGCCACCAACCGTGGTTCATCATCCTGAATTTTTTAACCCTAGAAATTTATGAAAGGCCTTGTCTTTCTGTTTTGGCAGTGCCATCATGGATCTCAAGCAGACAGTATGGTATGGCATTTAACTATATCCTGTGAGCCTCACCTTTGTTTTGTATTTAATGTGTAAGGAAGATATTGTTAAAATTTGTCTTGGAGCTGAACTGTGTCTCAGCTCAGAGAATACAAATAATCCAACTGTCCCTAAATATTCAAGGTTAAGAAAGCCTTGAGCTGGCTACAGGAGACCCTGTCTCAAAAAAAACGAGAAAAAAAACAAAAAAAAACCAAAACAAAACAAAGCCTTGATAGCATATCTAAGTGTAGTAAAACTTATACCAATAAAGTATACTTATAGTAATCTGTTTAAACAAAACCAGTGTATAAAACAGATTGCTTATTATTTTTGTTTGTTTGTTGTTGGAAGGAGTCTCCCTTTAACCCCAGTNGAAGGAGAAAACCAACTCCACTAACTGACCTCTACACATGTGTCATGGCATGTGCATGTTCGAACTAACACGTATGTATACATCACATCACACACACACAAATGATAAATAAAATAAATTTAAAAAGGCTTTCTTCTTTCTCCTGCTCATGGAGAAAACCAAGAACTAGCCTGTCGATTAACAGAAACTGTGATAGAAATACGAGTTGGTAATAAGAAAACACCTTTTGAGAAGTACAATGGGTGAGAAGAACCATCTTTTCCCCTTATATAAAGTGGGCACTCTTTCCTGTCTGCATACCTCCTCCATCTACCCTCCTTTTCCATCCACTCCCAGTGCTCCTGCCATTCTCTCATCTGTCTTTGTTCTGCCCTCATGTCTCCTACAGAAGTAAAATACCATGAAGAGAAACAGTGTTGATTATTAATTTAGAGCCAAGATCCTTGCTGTGTCCTCCACCTAAGTATGAGAAAGCATGTTGAGATTCCTTTGATTTCTTTATCCCCAAGGCTTAGAATTCATACCTTGTATATTAAAAGTAACATGAGGCAGAGTAAATACAAATTTGAGACTTCCTTGGAGAAACAGAAAACAAACTTAAACTGACACTTGGATTTAGCTGCGGAGTAGTGAAGATATTTCCACGAAACTTATTAAGCACAGTATTTAAACAGTTCCAAGAATTTATAAATATTCTAAAATTGTAAATAAACAAAATCTGAACATAATTCAAACAGCTTTATAATGGTGTTGCCATCACTAATTGCCTCATATTGACCCAGAGACAACATTTCAATTCAGATTTTAAAAATATTTTATTTATTATTTTTACTTTATGAGTGTATTGCCTGCATGTGTGTAAGTGTGCCTGTGGCATGCAATGCCCATGGAGTCAGAAGAAGGTGTCAGATACCCCTAGAACTGGAGTTACAGAGTTCTTAGCTGCTACGAGAGTGCTGGGAATTGAACCCAGGTCCTCTGTAAGAGAAGCCGGTGCTCTTAACCACTGAGCCATCTCTCCAGGCCCTAAATTTTTTTTTTTTAGTTTTTATTTTTTGAGATAGGCTTTCACTATGCAGGCCACAAAGATACACCTGCCTCTCCCTCTGGAGCACTAGAAATGAAAGGTGTGTGCCACCACCCATTGCCTACCTCAATTTAGAAAGGCAATGCTGTCATGTTTACTGAGCTGGAGTCCAGGACTAGTTTTATTATAGACACCAATATAAATGACCTCATCTCATGAAGTAGCTGGGTGAAAAAGCAGAACCTCTCAAGACATTATGTTTCCCCATGTATCACAATCAGCATCCCCCATGGACAGTCACATTTACAGACTAACAGACAAAGGGCTAAGGATTTTATTACTTTTGCTTCAAATTTTTATAGATTACTATTATTTGTTAAACTGATGAAACAAAGAAAAGAGAGTTATGGTATCATAAGATGTCAAAAAATAGCAATGTTTATACCTTAGTCCGCATGTCTCCTAAGAGCTGAGAGCAGTAAATTTCAAGAGAGAAATTGAAAATAATGAAGAACATTTTGCTAAAGAGCACAGTTAAGTAGGCATCAATAATGCCATGATTAGAAACATTCAATTTTTTTAAAAATATAGATTCAAAAGAATTACTTATTTCATGTTATATCTTTAATGCAGTCAGTATCCTTTAGTTACTTCAAAAAGAAATACCTAAGCTATAAAAAACATTCCCATAACCAGTTTCCTAATAAAATTAAAAATATTCTTATTTTTAACTTTCTGTCCCCAAGTGCAAATTAAGATTAATAAGCTGGAAATTCTTCCTTAAAAACTTGACAGTTACATCTGTCCTACATTAAACAATGGAGGTAGAATCCTATTATTGGAATTAAAATTTAAGACTTTGTGGTTAAATATTCCACATAACTAGAACCTATCATCTTACTAGCATAAACAGCAGTTCAAAACTAATCTAATTCCTAAAACTAATATAAGCAAAACATAACTGGGGGGATGGGGGCACTACAAAACACGATTTGAGAAAGAATGAAAAGGAGTAATAAATTTAAAAGATTTGATTGATTAAATATCATAAAAATAATGTGACATATATCTCAGGTTCAAAAGGAAGTCTCTAATTATATTACTTTATCTATAAATATTTAAAAAATCAATGTAAAGAGAAAAATTCAGAATTCAGCAGTTAGACCCAAATACAAGATAGTCAATCAATTATAACTACTAACCATGAATATTTTTGAAAAGGTGTCTTTCATATCTATAGCAAAAGAATTTTTTTGCTGGGTGAGGTGGTACACACCTTTAATCCCAGCACTCTGGAGGCAGAGGCAGGCAGATCTCTGTGAGTTCAAGGCCAGCCTGGTCTACATAATGAGTTCCAGGCCAGGTGGGGCTAAAGGGAGACCCCTGTCTCAAAAAGACCCCCCCCAAAAAAAAGTATTTAAAAATATTTTATTATTTTTATTTTTCATGTATGTGAGTGTATTCCTTGCATGCATGTAAGTCATGCAATGCCCGAGGAAGTCAGTAGATGGTACTGAATCCCCTGGAACTGGTGTTTTGGATGGCTGTTAGCCCCCTTGTAAATGTTGGGATTCAAACCTGGTTCTCTGTAAGGGCAGTCAGTGCTTTTAACTGCTGAGCCATCTCTCTAGGCCCAGCAAAAAGTATTTTAACAACACTGGTTAAGGCATGATTTACATTTTTAGCTCTGTGTGTGTGTGTGTGTGTGTGTGTGTGTGTGTGTGTGTGTGTGTGTGTGTAACATAAACATTATTCTCATGTAAAATTATGAGGGCAGACCTGAACATGTATAATTTATTTGGTTAACTTCCCAAATAAATTAATATGACTCTAATTACAAATTATAAGAGTTGTAGTTGAGTGGTCCAGTGCTTGCTTAGTTTGACAAGGTACTGGGTTCATTTTCTTTGGGGTGGCTCTGGGAATGGTACTGGAATTGGCCTTGGCCTTATTCATCCTGAAATTTTTGGTCTTTTTTTTTTTTGTATTTTTGAGACAGGGTCTCCCTTTAAGTCCCAGCTGGCCTGGAGCTCACCCTGTAGACCAGGCTGGCCTTGAACTCAGAGAGATCCACCTGCCTCTGCCTGCCGAGTGCTAGGATTAAAGGCATGTGCCACCAAGCCTGGTTATCATCCTGAATTTTTTAACCTAGAATTTATGAAAGGCCTTGTCTTTCTGTTTTGGCAGTGCCATCATGGATCTCAAGCAGACAGTATGGTATGGCATTTAACTATATCCTGTGAGCCTCACCTTTGTTTTGTATTTAATGTGTAAGGAAGATATTGTTAAAATTTGTCTTGGAGCTGAACTGTGTCTCAGCTCAGAGAATACAAATAATCCAACTGTCCCTAAATATTCAAGGTTAAGAAAGCCTTGAGCTGGGGCTACAGGGAGACCCTGTCTCAAAAAAGACGAGAAAAAAAACAAAAAAAACCAAAACAAAACAAAGCCTTGATAGCATATCTAAGTGTACAAACTTATACCAATAAAGTATACTTATAGTAATCTGTTTAAACAAAACCAGTGTATAAAACAGATTGCTATTATTTTGTTTGTTTGTTTGTTTGTTGAGACAGGGTCTCCCTTTAGTCCCAGCTGGCCTGGAGCTCGCTCAAGGCTGGCATTGAAATCACAGAGACCTGCCTGCCTCTGCCTCCCGAGTGCTGGGATTAAAGGTGTGTGCCATCACACCTGGCCAAATTGCTATTATTAAACATATCAACATTTCTGTTTGTGATACCCTCAATAAAACTATTAGCCCTAGCTTATAATTCTGAACAATGAGTAAGGATCAATTCTAAGTGTACTGGTCTGCTATAGGAACTGCCCCATCTCCTGGACCACACAGGTGGAAGATTCATGAATGCACTGGTTTTGGAGCTGGAACATTTACAAGAACAGTGAAATGGAGACGAGTACCAAGGCATCGGCTACCGCCTCCTCCACGTCGGAGCCTGTGTTCAGGACTCGCATGGCACTGACCGAGGATGACAACCGGCTCGACTGGCTGATCCCATACCCGGGACCTAATTAATCAAAAGAAAAAGGAAAACAGGTTTCAGCCAGTCACAGATTTAAGAATGTTAGGTTGGGAAATTTCAAAAGCCTTATTAAAGAGGAAAAAAAACCAATGGGGCAAAGCATTTTAAAAGCAGTGTTGTATTTTTCCAGGCACACTGAGTTTTTAGTTGAATGAAAGGAAACCGGCAATTAAAATTACTAACAAATGACAAACAAATTTAAATAGCTGTTCCCTAAGCACTAACAGGTAGAAGAAAGTACAGCTGGCAGACCAAGGGCATAGGCACGAGAGCCCTGGATTCAATCCAGCTGTCAGTTCAAGCAAGCCTCTCCGAATGAATGAACCATAAAGCAACCCAGAACCTTCTTAATCAGTAATGGTTCAGGGAGATTGATGAAGTCACACCAGTAATTCACCACAAGAAAAGCTACAATTCTAATCACTCCTTCAAAAAAAGACTGATTCTTTTTTCTTTGAATCATTGAATCTTGAATGTTCATTAACTGTTAAGGGGCTACTATGTGCCCAACACTCTGAGACATATTGACAAACCAGAGATGAATTCCCACCCATGCAAAAACTGCTTTGTATACCTATATTTACAATTAAAACACTTCATCCACCATTTTGGTTTTTTTTTTTTTTAACATATATATAAAGATGAAGTACATAACTAAGAACATAAAACAAATCTGTATTTTCAAATGACAAACTTATACAAAAGAAAAATGTCCATCTACCAGTAAGAAAGATGCTATGGTTGCTAAAGCGAGAAAGTTAATTAGGGGGAAAAGTGAATTATTCTCTAACAAATTAAAAATTTAAAGACAAAACAAATATAAAAATGAATTATTACGTGATGAAACTAAAAAGGACAAAATCTGAGATGAATGCACAGATGATAGTGAAAATGTACTCATCCTTCACCTGAGGCCCCATACACTTCGGGGGCGTAGAGGGCACCAGTGGATCTGGAATGGTGTCTGGAAGCTGGAATAACAGGACCATACAAACCTCATCTATCACCACAGAAACAAGGACTAGTAGCAGCACTACTGTCAGGCAAGGAAAGTTAGTCAACACTGCCATTACTCTTAATATTTAATGATCAGAATATAGCCATGTATGGCAACTGAACATTAATTAGCATTGCAAGGTCAACCCTGACACACAAATATGACTTATACCTAAGTGAACAGACATAGGCCTATAAGAGACAAAAAGGCAAGTATTCAAATGGAAGGAGATGTGGAAAATACAAGCATGAAAACAAAACAAAAACAAACACTGTAGTAAAAAAAAAAACCACTATGGTAACTAGTAACTAATAATAATCTTATCTCCTTAAATCTTGATACCCAACGAAATAGCTGTTATTACTGTTTCAATTTTGTAGATTAATTTTGCCTTTTTATTTTTGCCTGCATGCATGATGCATCCATATTTATCACCTTTTAAAAATTTTTTTATTTATTTTTTATGTGTATGCGTGTACTGTCTGCATGCAGGTCTGTGCACCCATGTCATGCGATGCCGCGGAGGTCAGAAGTGGGTGTCAGGTTCCCCTGGAACTGGAGTTAAAGACGGTTCTCAGCCACCATGTGGGTGCTGGGGATTGAACCTGGGTCCTCTGCAAGAGCAGTCAGCGCTCTTAACCGCTAGGCCATCTCTCCAGCCCCTATTTATCACCTCTTTAAGAGGAGTAGTGCTCTTTTTTTTTTTTTAATTTTTTTAAATTAATTTTATTTCTGTATGTGTATGAACGTTCTGTCTGCATGCAAGTCTGTGCACCCGTGTCGTGCAATGCCGCGGAGGTCAGAAGAGGGTGTCGGACTCCCCTGGAACTGGAGTTCTCCTGGAATTGGAGTTTCAGACGGTTCTCGGCTGCCATGTGGGTGTTGGGGATCAAACCCGGATCCTCTGTAAGAGCGGTCGGCGCTCTCAACCACTAGGCCATCTCTCCAGCCCTCTTTTTTTTTTTTTTTTTTTTTTTTTTAAGGCAGTTTATTCACTATAGTCACAGCTGGCCTCGAACTCACTATGTAGACCAGGCTGGCCTTGAACTAACCTGCTGGGATTAAAAGTGTGCACCTCTACACCTGGTCTGAGCAGCAGTGCTCTTAAACACTTGAGACATATCTCCAGCCCCCATTATTTCAATTTTATAGGTCTAAATGATTGTGCCTCTACATTTACAGGTTGAATTCTTGATCCCCAGGTGATAGCATTAGGAGGTAGGTGAGGCCTCTGGGAGATAATCTGGGCATGACAAGTACATACTTCTAAAGGACACTGAAAGGGCCAGGCAGCTCCCACACGAGGAGCATCTATGAACTAAGAGATGGGTGGGTCCTCAGCACATACTGCAGATCTTGACATTGTATTTCCTAGCCTTTAGAGCTCTAAGATTAAATTTCAGTCACTTACACATATCTAGTCTATATCATCTGTCTATATCATCTGGACAGACTGAAACACATGGGGCACTTAGACCACAGAGGTTAATTTATAGGATAAAAGCCAGACTACTAAATGATACAACTCAGTGGCTGTTTTCTTTCAGGACCTGTGCTCTTAGAAAGTACACATACCCCCTTCCACTTATTCAAAAGATAACGTATTTTATGTTAGCACACATTTTTTTCATAATGGTCCACAGAATTTAAGTTCTGCACTGGGCAGTGAATTATTAAATAAAAGCATATTTGATCACCAAAAAAGAATATGTGTGTACACACACACACACATACAATCTCTAAAGAATGTGTAATATGCTGGATTTGGTGGCACACACCTTTCATCACAGCACTCAGGAAGCAGAGGCAGGAAGCTCTCTGTGGAGATCAAGGCCAGCCTGGTCTACATAGTAAGTTCAGGCTAGCTGGGAACTGGGGCCACAGGGAGACCTGGTTTCAAAAGACAAGAACAAGAACAACAACAACAAAATCTGTAACATATCTCCTTAAATATTACTCTAAAACCTAAACTTATATTTTCCATTTTAAATTTTAATTAATATTTTGATAACAACATAAATCCGATTTTTGTCTTACACACAGAAATAAATTGTCACATAAGTCCCTCCTTGAGTGTCTGGATTACAGGTGTTTGCAAACATACCCAGCTAACTATGCTTACCTTTTTAGTAAAAAGGACTTGGTTACACATTGCCTATAATATGTACAGAAACACATTTGTTTCATTCTTCATATATTTTCTAGCAATTCACTGCAGTATTGCATTATATAAATGTGCATACCATTAAAAAAATCTGAGCTCTTTGACCTTAAAGTATAGTGAACTGTTTTTAGGGTAAGTGACTACAGCCTAGAGGGGAAAAGATCAGTCCCAGCATTGGTAGTGGCAGGAAGGATAACCATGATAATCACAGTAACTGAATGCTCACTGTTACCAGTACTACCTTTAACACACTTTTTCAACTTTTTAAAAAACACGTATAAAAAATCCCACACAATTCTAATATGTATATGTTATTATCTTTATTTTATAGATAAGGAGGTCCATTGAAGCATAAAAAGGGTACAGAGCTGGTCATCTGATCCCAGAGCAAATGTTATTAAACTACCGCATGTGTACTTCTTTCAACCCCTGTACAAGGCATGTTTCATGCTTATTTATATAGAGACATAGAATTTAATTTCTTTAAATGTATGCATATAAAGATGTACCATGTCTATTAGGTGTACGCACAAATACATACACACATGCACACACTCACAAACATTCTTATAATACTGTTGTCTGATAACTAAAACCATCTTTCGCAAAATATATGCTAAACTTGCCCTTACAGGTGCAAAAAATTTTTTTCTATCTTGGCACCTTCCCATAGGCAGAAAAAGTGAAAAGGTTGTGGCAGCTGAGGTGGTATCCCTAGCAGAACACATTTCTCAGGGCAGGACAGGAAAGCCCAGTGACAAACTGAGTGGCCCAGAGAAACAGAAATTAATCATTAGAAGTTTTATACTTACATGTCTATCTGAGAAAATAAGAATTCCAACAGACAATTGTAGAATTGTATTCTGTTTAATCACCTTAAAGAGCAACTCTCTAAGTATTGTAAAATATACATGTCAAATAAAACAATATAAAATGACTATAGATTGTGTATATAAAGCACTGGTTAGATTGTCATGGAAAGATTCTAAAGATTCTTAATGTAAAAAAATTATGCTTCTCAAAAAAAATTATGCTTCTCCAGTAATCCAGAAATATTAAAGGCTTAAAAACAACTTAATATTCTTATAATTGTGCTTAGAATTATAATCAAAAGTTACAACACAAAGTATAATCAGGAATAAACAATAAACAGGTTTTACTGTAGTGACATGACATTAGTTAATATGTGAGAATAACTGTTAACTATAATGCACAGTAAAAATGTAATTACTCCCACTGATATTTTGTAGTAGTTTTTCTACGAAGCCTATATTAAATGATCTAAGGTGAAAAGTCAGTTTTACTGAAGAGGAACAAAACTCATCAAACTAAATAGTCCATATTTCACTTGAGAGTTCATATTTAATACTGTTTTTAAATCAAGGGGCTGATTTGAATTTACCCTTACTTTTTTTTTTTAAATTTTATTTATTTATTTATTTATTTATTTATTTATTTATTTATTTATTTTTCTATGTGTATGAATGTACTGTCTGCAGGTAGGTTTGTGCGCCCGTGTCGTGTAATGCCGTGGAGGTCAGAAGAGGGCATCAGATTCCCCTGGAACTGGAGTCAAAGACAGTTCTCAGCCGCCATGTGAGTGCTGGAGATCGAACCCGGGTCCTCTGAAAGAGCAGTCAGCGCTCTTACCCGCTAGGCCATCTCTCCAGCCCTACCCTTACTTTTTGATTTTGATCTTGGAATTGCCTCAGAAGGACAGAAGAGACAGGATCAAAGATACAGTCAAGGAAGACAAGATTCCAGGAATGTGCAGGTTCTTGGATGGAGACAGTCCACTGAGAAGGCACCTACCCAGACACTTACCAAGGGGCTGAAAAGAACGGACAGGACTTGTGTCCCTGCTGCTCTCCCGACTGGCTTCCCGGCTGCACCCTTGACTCACACTTGGACGAGGAATACGACTGCTTCGGGCTGGCATACAGCAGCAGCACAGCAAGAAAAAGCACAAGGCAAAATTGAGGCTTTTCCAAAATTTTATCTTTAGTATTTATTTTTTTATTACTTTTTTTATGTGTATGAGTGTAGTGTCTGCATGTAGGTTGGTGCACCCATGTTCTGCAATGCTGCTGAGGTCAGAAGAGGGCATCGGATTTCCCTGGAACTGGAGTTGAAGGTTCTTAGCTGCTATGTGGGTGCTGGGAATTGAACCCGGATCCTCTGCAAGAGCAGTCAGTGCTCTTAATCACTAAGCTATCTCTCCAGCCCCCATGTGGCATAATTTTAAGTAACTGACAGGACTATAAGCAAAGACAATTCATTTTTGTGTGGTAAGAACATTTCTTTCCACACTCTGTGACAACACTCAGTACACTGTTAAGAATAGATGAGCCATATAGCATGCTGCTGTCTTGGCAGTAAACATTTATTCACTCATAAAACTTATAACATTTATAGCTTTTCAAGTTTTGTCTTTAAAATAATCTGAGGGGATTGTTTGTTTAGTCAGGGTCCCTCTAGCCCTTGCTGTCCTTGAACTCATCACTATGTAGAACACCTGGCTGGTCTTGATCTCACAGAGATTCCTCTGCTTCTGCCTCATGAGTACTGGGATTAAAGGAATGTGCAAACATTGCTGTCTTTAAAACCTTAAAAAAAAAAAAAAAAAGTAAGAACAAGACATTCTAGTTCTACAGCCCAGGCTGGCTTTAAACTCTGCAGCTTCTTGCCCCTTCCTCTGAAATGTTGCGTTACAGACTCTGGGATCAGTCACTATGCCCAGCACTTTCCAACTTTTTTTTTTTTTAAATGAAATAACCCTTTCTTTTTTCTATTTTTATCATTTTTTATGTGTATGAATGTGCTATCTGCATGTAGGTTTGTGCACCCATGTCGTGCAATGCCGCTGAGGTCAGAAGAGGGTGTTGGATTCCCCTGGAACTGGAGTTAAAGATGGTTCTCAGCCGCCATGTGGGTGCTGGGGATAGAACCTGGGTCTTCTGCAAGAGCAGTCGGTGCTCTTAACTGCTGAGCCATCTCTCCAGCCCCACGTTCCAACTTTTAAGGTCACCTTACAGAGCAAATAAGAAAGACTTGCTTGGGAATGCAAATGTATAAATCTTAGTGATATAAAAACTAGGCCAGTGAGATGGCTCAATGGATAAATGTATTAGTTACCAAGCTTGATCACCTGAGTTTAATTCCCAAAACCCACATGGTAGAAGAACAGAACTGCCTCCTGCAAGCTGTTGTCTGACTTCAACTTATACAAACACACACAGTAAATAAATAAACAAATTAAAAAATGCAAAAATTAGTTTAGTAAGTCTAAGACAACAGAAGGTGAAAGGTACAGGAATTTAAAAATTAGTTGAAGTGGATAAAACAAAATTAACAGTATTCTTTACTTTTTTTTTTTGGCCTTTTTGAGACAGGGTCTCCCTGTAGCCCCAGCTGTCCTGGAACTCACTCTGTAGATGAGGCTGGCCTTGAACTCACAAAGATCCGCCTGCCTCTGCCTCCCAAGCGCTAGGATTAAAGGCATGTACCACCACACCCAGCTTTTTTTTTTTTACTCTTTAAAGTCACACAGGTGATCTATAAAATGCAACAATGCAAAACAAAAGTCTAAAAAGTTTTAGTTGGGCTGGACAAACAGATCACCAGTTAAGATTACTGGCTGCTCTGAGATGGTGGCTAACAACTGTCCATAACTCCAGTGCCATGGGATCTGACATCTTCTTCTAACCTCTGTGGGCATGACAGGCACTTACATACATGCAGGCGACACACTCATACACATAAAATAAAAATAAACAAAATGCTTTCTTCTCCTCTCCCCTCCCCTCCCTCTCTCCTTCCTTTCTTTCCTTTTTCCTTTCCCTTTCCTCCTTCTTCCCCCTTCCCCCTTCTTCTTCCTCCTTTCCTTCCCTTTCCCCTTTTCCCTTTCCCTTTCCTTTCTTTGTATTTTTGAGACAGGGTCTCCCTTCAGTCCCAAGCTGGCCTGGAGTTCTCTATGTAGACTAGGCAGGCCAGAGATCCACCTGCCTCTGCCTCCCAAGTGCTAGGATTAAAGACGTACACCACCATCCTCGGCCAAAATATGTATTTTTTTTTAAAAGTTCAGTAGTTGAACCTGGGGAAACACCTTTAGTGGATGACAAAGATCCAGGACACCTTGGTTTACACAGTGAGTTCTAGGCTATATAGGGATTCAGGGAGAGCCTCTCAAAAAAAACCAAACAAGTTGGAGTAGTTAAAAGAGATTTCTGCTTTGGGGATGACAGATCAAGAGGCAGTCATCCTAAGGACAAAGTTAGTAGATGATGAAGAACAGAGAAAAAAACAGACGGAGGGAAAAATCAAGGAAGGGAAAGAAGGGAAAACAGAGGTATACAGAGGTAGATAGGAGGTTCTAGGTTCATGAAGGCAATGTTAACCAATCAGCTTTGAAGCCTGCACAATCTGAAAATATTTCAACTGAAGGATAGATTCTATTTTAACTAAGTTGGTTTTGATTATAATTTCTATTACCTGAAATTGAAAGTATTTTTGCCAATGCAAAGAAAATACCTGTTGACTGGTGTTGAAGTAGTGCTTTCCTCTACCATAAGTCAATTAGACATAGCAAAGGTGTGAACACACACTATTGGCATTTAAGTGCATATATGCCTATGTATATAAGAGATAAATTGAGGGGCTGGAGAGATGGCTCAGCGGTTAAGAGAGCTTAAGGGTATCCTTTTTAAGCTGGCCTAGAACTCGCTTTGTAGACCAGACTGGCCTTGAACTCACAGAGATCTGCCTGCCTCTGCCTCCCGAAGTTGTGAAGTTGTCCATGTTTTTTGAACCTCCTATAAATGATTCTTAGATTTGTTTTTATCTTATGAGTGTTATGCCTGCATGCATGCACCCGTGTCCTACAGTGCCCTCGGAAGACAGAAGAGGGTGTGATGCTCTAGAACTAGAGTTACTGATAGTTGTTAGCCACCATGTGGGTGCTGGGATTCAAATGCAGTCTTCTGCAAGAACAGCCAGTGCTCTTAATTGCTGAACCATCTCTCCAGTCCCATAAATGATACTTTCAAGATTCAGTTTATACCCTACATTTTAACAACCTATACTTTAATTCTCCTTGAACTTTTAAGTTGCACTAGACCTGTACATGTCTATTCATATTCCAAGGTCTTCAAAGAAATCAAAGGTGGCACCTCACACAGTAAGTCTTACCGACTGAAAGCCTAGAAGGGCTAGCCTCTCTGCTGCAGCCCTGGCTCCGTGGTATCTTGCTTCTCTTCTGGGCTGAGGCTGAATTGACCAAGACCCGTTGAGCACCAGAGTTCACAGTAGAGAGGGCTGTTGTGGTTAGAACTCTTCCTGGAGACCCAGATCGGCTGCCAGCTATATACCAAACAATATAGAAAAATATGAAAATGTCAATCCCAAGGGAACTTGTTGAACTGTGAGAAAATTGTGGTAGTATGGCAGGTTCTAAGGCTGAAGAACTGGGCTGAGGAAGGTTTGTGTATAATCATGACCAAGTGGGGAAACTATACTACATATACCAGCAGTGACTGATGTACATCCTCAGTTTGGAGGATAATATGATTCTGTGCTTCATGTTGGCCATTACTACTGAAATTTTTAGGACACAAACAGTAAAAAATATTGCCAAAGAAATCACGTATCTGACAACACATTTCACATGGTTAAAATGTTCTGTGAAAAGTATTCACTTAAAGGGAGGAAACATACTAATTCTATTATTACTATTAATTTTGTTAGGCATATAAAAATGTAAGTTACTTTTTCTTAAAATAGTTTGCCTGCTGAGTTATCTGTGGATGGACACCATCATCTGATGCTATATAAAAATTTTTAAATTTTAACAAAATTAAAAATTATGCTGCTTTCAAATTTGGTCAGGGAAGCTTCTTTATGCAGTGACTAGTGGTTAACGCAGAGGCTTAGGACTGGTCAAAGAACTTGGGAATAAATAAGTGACTGCTGAGTGCTCAGCCTAAATGAGACCTCTACATCAAACTCCAAACTCTCAGCCTACCCAAGGTTCAGGGAACATCAGAAAGTGGGACAGAAAGAATGTGAAGAGGGAGGTGAGGGTAAATGCTATGGAAGTATAGTCTACTGGACATAACATGGCCATTATGTAATCTCATGAACTCACAGCACCTGTGGTTACCTGCACAAGATCAAGCCAGTTACCATTCTAGCATGGATGGGGGAAGGGCTGACAAGATCCCACCTACTGCTAAGGAACTATTGACAGTTGGTGGCAGTTAGGGAAGGGAGAGCCAATTTTTTTTTTCAGATGTGTGGTCCCCACACCCATGCACATGCTAGTAGCACTAACTGGGCTCAGTAAAAACAAAAAAAGGGAATATGAAGGTGAAAGGAGATATGCAGAAGGGCTGGGGGAGGGGGGAATATGATCAAGATGTTATATACATGTATGAATATGATCAAGATGTTATATACGTGTATGAATATGATCAAGATGTTATATACGTGTATGAATATGATCAAGATGTTATATACGTGTATGAATATGATCAAGATGTTATATACATGTATGAATTGTCAAGGAATAAATAGAAATAAAATGTTGACAAAACTGGGCTGAGTAAGAAAGTTATGTTTTTTTGGGTGCTAACTGAAGGCAGAGGGCTCTTGGGTAGCCATCTTCTAGAATGTATAAGTTCTAAGAGTAGAACAGAAGAAGGAAATATCAAAGTCAGAAATGTGGTCAAGGACTTAGTGAGAACTAGATAAGAATCTCAGAGACCTAGGCATGGATTAAACAAAGTTAAATTTATTTTTAGATAGGGTCTTGTTCTATAGCTTATATTGGTCCTGAACTTGGAAGTGATCCTCCTGCCTCCATTCCCTAGTGCTGGGATTAGAAATGTGTACCACCATGTCCAGCAAGAAACCAATTTTTTTCTTTGGGGGCGGGGGACTTGAGACAGGGTCTTCCTTTAGTCCTAGCTGGCCTGGAGCTTGCTCTGTAGACCAGGTTGGCCTTGAACTCACAGAGATCCACCTGCCTCTGCCTCCCAAGTGCTGGAATTAAAGGTGTACGCCACCATGCCTGGCTTAATAAACCAATTTTTAAACTAGAAATGCATGGGTTATTTTTCTAAGAGATTGCCTTTCCTTGTCAATCAAAGTGCTTTTATACATGTGTATATGGAGCACAAAAAAATAAAAGGCATGAAAGGTCAAATATACATTATACAAAAATTAAACTTGTATTTAAATAAATCATGAGGGGCAACCTCTCTCTCCTCTGTTACTGGGCACTATTCTGCCCCAGGAGTTCTTGCTCATGCTGGACCATCTTAACTCAACTTTCCTTCATTTCCACCTAGCAGACTAAAAACTCAAATGCCAATGGAACTAGTACAAGCTATCAATAAAAAGAACCACTAAGTACAAGGCAGAATGTCAGGGATTTGGGGACTATTCAACTTTTCTTATGGAGGAGGTGACTTTCCAATTTTGTCAACCAGCACTGTCTTCAGGTTAATACTAACAAGTTCTTGGGAATTTTCAAAAACAAAAGCTTTGAAACCTGATTTTAGGCTGCTGTGCAGCCCATCTTAACATTAACAGAGCATGCTGGATGTGGTCAGTGGGCTGATGGTCTGTGATACCTGCCATTAGTTTTCTTACCACAGTCTGGCTTAGTGCAATTTATTCTTGCTTACTTCTTAAACTTTATCAGCACACCAAATTAAACATATCCCACTGGTGATAACCACATTATAAAACAAAGCATTGTTTCCCATGAAATTAATAATTTATTGAGTAGAGGGCTTCTAAGTTATAGGGAAATTATTCAAGTCTGCTTTAAAATGATTGCTCATTTGAAAAGTTTCATGATGTTGCAGGTGAAGGATCTTCAAGTCTGGTTTCTTCCTCCTCTCAAGATAGCAGAGACACCTGTTTTCATCATGCAGTATCTAAACTAAACACACACACCAAAACATTCAAACACCCAACATGCCACAAACTCACAGTGCAAGATAAGCCAATGGAAGTTTATGGGAAAACTGGCAACAGTATAAAAATAATGAAAATAGCATATACAGTATGTATTCCATTAAAAATCAATATAAACTTGTCTGGGTTGAGGTACTGGTAAGAAAAACTAAGAGAACTTCTTGAAATATGGGTCTATTCAGCAGACAGGAATTGCGAAGCTTAGAAGCAGATCAGTTCAGGTGTTCTTTTTACTTTGGTTTTATTGATTGATTACAAGTATGCAAGCTCCTTTCTTAGATATCCAAACTCACCCATGCCTCTCCTTTGAGTTGCAAGCGTACATTTCACTTTAATCATTGTCCTCTTTTCTTCACGACCCTTTGATCCACTGGGATATAATTCCAGCACCTATAACTATTTGGAATTTTTTTTTTTAAAATTGTATGAATGTACTGTCTGCATGCAGGTTTGTGCACCTGTGTCATGCAATGCAGCAGAGGTCAAAAGAGGGTGTCGGATTCCCCTGGAACTGGAGTTAAAGACAGTTCTCAGCCACCATGTGGGTGCTGGGGATAGAACCCGGGTCCTCTGCAAGAGCAGTCGGCGCTCTTAACCGCTAGGCCATCTCTCCAGTCCCTGGAATTATTTATACTTAGAAGAAAACAGCAAGGCTCTTTCTTCAGCAGAGCCACTAAGGCTAATTATTTCCTTCTGGTAAACAAGAATTGATGAGAAAGGGCATGTTGAGCCCAGGGAGCACCATGGTAACTGAAAATGCCTTAACTTGGATACCTATTTTCTCTTATACCAAACAAAAACTATCATCTTATGGCATTTTTAAATGTTTTTATTTTGATTTTTTGTCTTTTTGAGCCCCAGCTGGCCTGGAACTCACTATGTAGACTGGGATGCCTTGAACTCAAAGAAATCCATCTGCCTCTCCATCCTGAGTTCTGGCATTAAAAGCATGTACCACCAGGCCTGGCGGCATTTTTAAAACAGTACTACTAAAGATCACTCGTTCTCTTTTGAATATATCTATAGAGTGAACTTGGATAATTTAATAAAAAATTTAGGGTTTTCATGGTATAATAAAGACAAATTATAACTGGTAATTTTTGCTTCAGTACAATTACAAAATGATGGACTATTAGAAGAATTTCTGCTGAATAGAACTCATTTTTGCTCATGAAAATAAGTGATCAAAACAAGAGATGCACACATAAAGTCTATAGATTCTTACCACCAATGGTATTAGCAGACTGTGATCCTGAACAAGTGTAAAGGCAGAATTAGGGTAAGGGTTATAATCCATGAAGAGGGAAGGAGCAGTTTTAAAATGGATGGCAGATGAAAATAACAAAGCTTTAGTCAGTTGTCAGGAAAAAAAAACAAACCTAACGCAAAAAAAAAGAGCAAACTTTAAAATATTCCATAGCACAAATGTCTGTCACAAAGCAGTACAGTTAAAAGTTTTACAGCTGACACTCATGTACAAAGCAGATGAAATGAGTTGCAAAAGTAAATGCAAATTCTTCAGCTTTCCATCCCTGTCTAATATCTAAGTTATTAAATGTTTATATTTTTACTATTAAAACATTTAATTTAAAATTAGATGCATGAACAATTATCACATCTTATAGCTGAAGAAAAATTACATTAAAAAGCTATGGATTTTATCTTAAGACTCACAGAAAAACAACAGAGGTGAGGGGAGAAATCTCCTGACCGGTTGTACAATCATTTTGTACACTACCAGTCATGAGCAACAAAACAAGGACACTGTTCTTTCGTAAATGTAAATCTACAAGTCTCTCCATTAGGTCTGTTTTCATTATTATGGTCAGCCACACACACCTGCTTTGATCCAAGAGATTCTTTCCCCCCTAAATGATGATACAAAAACATGGAAGACCATGCAACCCCTAATGAATCACCTCACAACAAAGTGAAGATGGAGATCATTATAATATACAGTGCAATGCATTGTAAAGAAACTTACATACAAATTATACACCTTCTAAACAAATCAGAACGGAACATTTACTCATTCAAATAATAAGCAAGCAAACGAACAAAGTTTCTCTAATATGATTTAAAACCTGCATGACTTTATACTGAGAAATTCTTCGTATCTTAAAGTCCTATGAAGTTCTCACACTTTAGGAAGGATTTAAAGTATTGTGGATCCGGTTTTATTTTTACTATTTTCTTTTTTGGCCTTTTTTGAGATAGGGTCTTGCTGCAGCCCCCAGCTATCTTGGAACTTACTGTGTAGACCAGGCTGGCCTTGAACTCACAGAGATCTGCCTGCCTCTACCTCCCAAGTGCTGGGATTAAAGGCCTGGACCCGGTTTTAAAGAAAAAAAAAATCAAATGAAAAATAATTTTTTCCCCTCCCTCCCTTTTCTTTCTTTCTCTTTTTCTTTTCTTTTTTTGGTGTTGTTTACCAGACTGGCCTTGAACTCACAATTATCTATCGGCCTCTGGCTCCCAAGTGCTGGGATTAAGGCATGTATTGAAAAGGAGGTTCCTTAATAACCTGTTAAGAAATTAAAGATCCTGAAGGTGTTATTTTAGAAAGTACTATTACCTCACAGTTACGTTTATCCTTTGATCCTTAGGACATGGACAATTTGTGATTACCTTTATTATTTTTCTTTATGATTTAAACATTTTAACTCGTGATAATACTTATTTCAGTTTTATGAAGGCGGTAGGGGGAAAAAGGTACAGAAATGCTTAACATGAATATAAAGTTATTTCCACTTGATAATGAATAGAAATGAGCACAATGCTATGGCATTTACTCCAATTTGGACAATCTAGATCCAAAGTGCTTTTTTTAATACTTTATTTATTCATTCATTTATTCATTCATTTATTTATTTTTATCTTATATGTATGAGTGTCTAAGTGCATCCATGTTGTGCAGTACCAATGGAGGAGAGAAGAGGGTATCAGATCCCCTGAAACTGGAGTTACAGATGCTTTTAGCTGCCATGTGGGTGCTGGGATTTGAACTTGGGTCTTCTGCAAGAACAGGCAGTGCTTTTAACCACGGAGCCATCTCTCCAGCCCCAGCCGCCTCCCCATTCCAAATTCTTAAACTTTACTGGGCCAGAGATCACTCAGTGATCTTGTGAAAGATCAGATGTAGTGGATCTGAGATGGTACATGGGATGGGATCTGTCTTCCTAACTAGCTCTCAGGCTGTACTGATGCTGGGCTGGCCAGCACATACAGAGAAGAGATTCTACACTGCTCACTGATAAACTCTAAGAATCATTCCCAAACCACACCGGACCATGAAAGAATCTGATATTATCTACTCTTAAATTTGTCTGAGAGAAAAACCCTTGCCTAGAGAAAGATTTGTCATTCTATGTAATAGGTAAGAAGTAATCTTCAGTTTGAAAACCAATTTTACTGGCTATTTCTGCTTATTTTCAAGAATCCTGCAGAATGCTTCCATTGTTACTCTGCTGGGCATTCTAACACTAGAAAGAGAAGGCAAGAGAGATGTACTCAAGTGCCTGTTTTCTTCAAGCTTCATTCTTCTATCTAGATCTCAAGATGCAGGAAATCAGGCTAATAAACTAGATAGTGCATCCATATTATAATAATCATCTAAATTGCAGGTGGAAGACAGTTAAATCCATTCCTTTCCAAAATCGCCAGGAATACAGGAAAACCCTCACAATTATTTCCATAGAAAAATTATCTGGTTTTAAAGATAAGTGCTAAGGAAAAACTCTTAGTCAAGAAGGAATGGGAACAAATTATGAATAATCTATTTCTTTTGGGGGGGGTATTTTTTTGAGACAGGGTCTCCTTGTAGCTCTACCTGGCCTGGAACTCGATATGTAGACCAGGTTGGCCTAAATTTAACTCACAGAGACCAACCTGCCTCTGCCTAATGGGAACGAATTATGAATAATCTATTTCCTTTGGGGGGGGGATATTTTTTTGAGACAGGGTCTCCCTGTAGCCCTAGCTGTCCTGGAACTTGCTATGTAGAGCAGGTTGGCCTAAATTTAACTCACAGAGACCAACCTGCCTCTGCTTCCCAAGTGCTGGGATTAGGGTGTGGTGGTGCACACCTTTGATCCCAGCACTGGGAGGCAGAGGTAGGCGGATCTCTGTGAGTTCAAGGCCAGCCTGGTCTACATATTGAGTTCCAGGCCAGCTGGGCCTACAAGGCGACTGTATCTCAAAAAAACAACAAACAAAACCAAGTGGATTAAAGGCATGTACCACCACATACAGCTATTTCTGTATGTCTAATCTAGTAACACATACCTAGGCCTGAACTGTGCTTTCTAAGTGTTCTTTTTTTTTTTTTTTTTTTTTTTTTTTTTNGTAGCTCCAGCTGTCCTGGAACTCACTCTGTAGACCAGGCTGGCCTTGAACTCACAAAGATCCGCCTGCCTCTGCCTCCCAAGTGCTAGGATTAAAGGCGTGCGCCACCACGCCCGGCTCTAAGTGTCCTTATGAGGAACTCAGTGCCTAATGAAATAATAAAAACATAAATCTCAACTACATAAAAATGGCAATTTCAGCATATTTTCCCTCATAAAATTAATTAGTATACATCTGTCAAAAATGCTAAACCCAAATTAAGTTGATCTAACAGATTTAGGAGAGTGTAGGAAGAGCCTACTTATCTTTCTTTGTACTGCATTTGCTAGGCATAAGCAGATTTTGATGTTAGTGTCTGGAAATTATTTAGCCTCTTAAAAGGCAGTTTTCCACACCTGCAAGTTTCTGAAAGGAATGTGAAACCTTAGCACTAAGGCTTTGTGTTTAAACTATCTCCATGCAAACGTCTAGTAGATGAAGCTTGTTTCTAAGTGGCAGAGATCAACGATGCAGCCCTAATCACACAAAGACAAGACAACACCCACTCAAAATATTCCAAAACATGCACAACAACTGACCCAAAACATTGAAAAATAATACCTTCATTTTTGTCAGGTGACGACGAACCTAAAGTACAGAACAAGAGCTCAGTATGTGGCTTGTCGCTTTTCAAATCAGCTCTGCATCTATCCACTGCTCAGCATCCTAGTACAGTAAGATACAAGGAGCACACTTATCCTAGCAGACTGACAGACAGGGGAGGACTGACAAGCAGTACATACGCTGGGACTGAGACACCATTTTTGTCCGGCTTCTTCCTCGAGAATCCATCTTGGCATTTCCCATACCAGCAAGTGGTGCTGAAAGCTTTGCTCTTACTCGGCCTAAGGAACAAAATATTTACATAATTTAAAATATTTTTCTAGAATAATATTTAGTATTAAGGGAGGGGGTAGGCCCCATTATTTTCAAGTATTTTAAAATTCTGAAATAAGGCAGCCATCACTTACATATTGTATTTCCCTTAAAAAAAATTTAAATCCCTAAGGATTTTTTGTTTGTTTGATTTGGCTTGTTTGTTTGGGGGGATCTCACCCAGGCTGGTCTGGAAATCCTTGACTTAGGAGATCCTCGTGCCTCAGTTTCAAAGTAGCTGGCTGGTACTATGGGCTATACCACCAAGCCTGGGCACACACTGCTTTTCATATGTACTGTAAGCTAACTTTCCTTCAAAAAAACTACAGAAGAGTTTCATTCTTAGTTTGGTATTATTATTATTATTATTATTATTGTAATACTTAGAATTAATATTACTATAAGCATACATCTTATTTTTTAATTAGTAGCTCTAATCTAAAAATTCCAGTTTCTAGGAGATTATGATTATTCTCAAATACACTCTATAGTTAGTTGTAGATGTAAGCCTCATTTTAGGAACAAAACTCAAACAATCCTTCTGACTAAAAGTATACTTCTTTTTTTTTTTTATTTAATTTTATTTATTTCTGTATGTGTATGAATGTACTGTCTGCATGCAGGTTTTTGCACCCGTGTCGTGCAATGCCGCGGAGGTCAGAAGAGGGTCTCAGATTCCCCTGGAACTGGAGTTCTCCTGGAATTGGAGTTTCAGACGGTTTTCGGCCGCCATGTGGGTGCTGGGGATCGAACCCGGTCCTCTGTAAGAGCAGTCGGCGCTCTTAACCGCTAGGCCATCTCTCCAGTCCCCCTAAAGTATACTTCTAAGGGATTGGGAAGAGATGCTATTAGCCATCTCTTTGGACCAGCTGACCAGAGGTGTACATAGCCCTGCTTACAATGATCTCTTAACCACTATCCTCTCTGGCCTCCTGAGAGTACTTGACAAGTACTCAAGAGCTCTTGAACCACAGGAAGTGGGTTAAAGTAAGTGGCCAGTAGTAAAAGAAGTGATAGCCAAATCCACACTGCTCAAAGCAGGCAGCACCCTTTCAAATGAAAAGGTTCAATCTGTAGGAAACTCATGAATTCTGACTAGTCCAATATCAAATTGAGTAGAGAAAATACACTGAAGAGTAGAAATGAAATTAAGGAATGAGTAGAGTATTGGCCAGGCCTGGAGAAAGATGGTAGAGCCCTACCATTCTCTTTTTTTTTTTTTTATTTTTTTTTATTATATTACTGTATGTGTAGCAATGTACTGTCTGCATGCAGGTTTGTGCACCCATGTTGTGCAATGCCGTGGAGGTCAGAAGAGAGATGGCCTAGCAGTTAAGAGTGCTGACCGCTCTTACAGAGGACCCGGGTTCGATCCCCAGCACCCATATGGTGGCTGAGAACCGTCTGAAACTCCAATTCCAGGAGTCCTACCATTCTATCAACTTCAAGGCCCCAAGGAACCCACACCTTGGGCATCTTGGGCTTTTAGAGACTGCTTATCACTAAAATGTGAAATGCAGAGAACAAATTATTTCTTTTGAAATGAAGAATTCATTCATATTCTGCTTGTGTGAGTGTGTGTGTGTGTGTGTGTGCACGTGTGTTGGTCTTTTTTGAGACAGGGTCTCCCTGTAGCCCCAGCTGGCCTGGAACCCACAGGGATCTACCTGCCTATGCAGGGGTTAAAGGCGTGGATGCCAATGTTTTAAATTAGAAGTGCTTAAGTAAGCTGCCATTTGTTTTTAGTGTTAGAAATCATGTTTTTAGAGTAGTCTGATTTGAACTTAAAATACAAAAAAAAAATGAAAATTTGAATATATCAGAGTTGATATAGAATCAGAGTAAGTTTAATGCATTGGTTTTGTATACAAGAAAATGTCATTTATGTCAAACTTAGAAGAAAAATAACATTTAAAAACAAAGGCTTTAATAAAAATACATCAGACAGGATAAATATAAAAACTGAATTATTTTCTCTTCTACAAATTCAGAAAGACCATTTTTAAGGTGAACTGACTCAGGAAAGTATATGCCGCAATTTAGTTGTAGTCTCAAACCTAATTCAAATCAGTGATCAATTTCCTAGTCACTGATTCAAAATTAAAAGCTACATTTCAAAGTAGATAAAAGTATTTAAAGTCTAATGATCAAGCGGTGACAGTGTTCCTGCAAAGCATAAATGACTGGGCATTAATTAAACCAAACAGCAAAACCAAAAGAAAGTTTTTCTAATATTATTATGGACAAGATGATAGTATATACTGTATACTAGGTATTAATAAGCATGTTAAGCAATGATGTTTTTCTAGAATGAAGAATTGAGGAAAAAGCAATCGATACACACAACATAACCACATGTAGAATGTACAAGCTACCACAAGTGGCAAACAACAAAGATTTGCACATAATTAGCCTGTTTTAGTTTCAATATTTAAATCCTACCAATGAAAATAGTGAGGTAGAGGAATATGTGTTACTAAACAAAATATTTCCTTCTTACCATCTTCAGATGCTGTTCCTAAATAGGAGAAATAAAACAATATTTCAACAAATTCTGAAAATGCTACCTCATAATCCCCTCCCAAGATTAACATGAAAGCAAAACATAACTTTTACTCAGATAGGCTTGAACTTGAAAATATTCATTATGAGAAAAATGAATTTGAGATCATTTGATTCATAGTACACAAAGAAGTTAAACCAAGACAACCAAAAATAGCAAAATTCATTACAGAACATTTCTGAATTTCATTCTTAAATTTTAAAAGAACAGAAATGGAGAAATTTTAATCCCTCAAGAAAGATACAACTCTGTAATAACTATTCCTTGGAAATTAACACATTGTATAGACTTTTCCAAAGCAGGAATATTTTCTACCATTTTCAAATAGTTCCATAAAGGAACTAGAAAAACAAGTAACTAATAACAGAAATCGAATCCATGATCTAGGCCTCATGGGCCTAGTATTTTCATTAAAGCACATAAAGACATAAAGATCTATCCCCACAAGTCCTCAGTTATTCACTCAACTGTTATGTATACTACCAAAAATGACCAAGTCCAAGCAGGAGAACTCATTGGCACTATACTATACAACTGAACATCAGCAGGAGTAACACAGAGACGAAGTGACTTCTCAAGCAGTTTGATAACCATGATCCAAACAAAAAGAAACCTCCTCTTGATTTAATTATGGAACACTTTAAAAAGGGAGACAGTAAAATAACACTCATATTCCCAATACAAGATTAAACAAAGGTTCCATTTCATTAAAACAGAAAATATTTTAGGCCAATTTTTAGAGTTTATGTGATAATTAATAGAAAAGGTGTCTCTTTTTTTTCCCTAGGCATCATAAGGTAACTCAGATTTCAGTATCTTATTACAGTTCCTTTAAGAAAGCTCAAATTTCTAGGCAACACTGACATGACAGAACAAAGAGAAAGTCAGGGTTAATGCTGTGTTGTACCATAACAACACATCACATGGATCTATGACTACACCAATCAGCTACAGAGAAATTGTAATTATCTGAATATTGACATGAAAAGGAAAAAGCTTAAACCTCAGTTTTAATTGTTAGTTTAAAAAGTCAGCATCTGTAACTTGTTACTTTGAAAATAAAACATTTAAAGCTGTAAAATGTCATTTTTGTCTCTATCAGCCAGTAAGTGTTTAATCAAAAGACTTAGGAGATTCCTTTCCATTCTTCTCAATCCAATATTGTGGGTTTTTTTTTTTGTTTATTTGTTTGTTTTGGTCTTTTCGAGACAGGGTCTCCCTGTCGCTCTGGCTGGCCTGGAACTCACTCTGTAGACCAGGCTGGCCTTGAACTCACAAAGATCCACCTGCCTCTGCCGCCCGAGTGCTAGGATTAAAGGCATGCGCCACCACGCCCGGCCCAATATTGTTTTTTTAAAAAAAACAAATTGAAAATAGGATTATAGGGTTATATTTCTCAGAGTTCATGTGAAATATTTAAGATAACTGACTTAAGTTATAACAAATAGTAACATACTATTTGAGCAGATTGGGAGTTAACCCGAAGTTCAACTAGTAAGCCATGTAGCCATTTTCACATTATAATTCTTGATAAACTATTATATATTCATAAAATTATAGAAGAATGAATAAGGATTCAAGAACCATAAATGTTGAACAGAATTATAAAATGAAGTCTTACCATCCGTCTTGTCAGAAGTATCCTCTTTGATGAAAGAGCAAGCAAAGAACAGAGGAAAACTCAGTATATCAGAGAAAAGATTTTATAGCTCCTAAAATTTTGTTAGGGGACAATTCAACATACAGGCATGGCTTGCCATCTGCCTGCTTACAAAACCAATCTTTTCTTTGAACTTCCAGCCCCTATAATCACACTTCTGGGTAAATATGAGAACTCTGATCCGTTACTTAATAGAGAAAGTCACAAGGACATGTGGTCTCACACACAGGCACTACTAAAGAGCGGCCTTTTGTGCCTTAACACAGCAGGACTGGCATTGCTCTTTGTTTTGCTACTGCTGCTTGTTTTGAGGCTTGAGTCTCCCAGTCCTCCTGTCTCAGCCTTCTGAGTGCTAGAGTCACAGACATATATCATTCTTGGCTGGTGCTGCTCTTCAGAAGGTCCTGCTCATGAGCTGGTGACTCAGTTTTGAATGTTCCCTATGTTAATGGTCAAGTTAAGTGTCGGTAGAGGCACCAGGCTACTAGAGCAATCTGCCAAAACTGGTTTCCAAATAGTGTGATTTACGGTGAGCATTTGCTTTCTTCTAGGTGTCTAGAATCCTAGTAATTATAGGTTGCTGACAAGGCAAGGAGCCAGTGTGACCAGCTAGCTTCCTTTCCTTATCACACCCTGGTATCTGAAGTTTCAAGTGAGCCTCCTTGCCCCCCACTCCAACAGCATTGGTTCATATGTTACAGCATTTCTTGCCAGAGGAAGGATCAGTACCATAAAAAAAGATCCTGCAGGGAGAACTACAAAAGCATACACTAGACCCGGAAACTACTGGGTAAGTCTCTTTCCCTGCTAGTTCTGCTGCAAAACCTTTGATTATTCTAATAAACCTCAGTCATGAGCACAGCAGTCTCTGAGCCCTGTAAGTTCTTTCAGTGAGTCCCAATTGGGTAGATAGTTGTGCCAAGTCCAAGAATGTTATTCTTCTTGTGCTCCTTCAATGGCAGTTCTAAACTTTACATAATATCTTAGAACTCTCAATCCTTAGTCAGAAAATTATAATCTGCTCATTCTCCTTAACAGCCAATTGCTGCAAACACCATGTCTGAAACTACCACCTCCTTCATTTTCTTCTATTCCGCCTCAGCGAACTGTTGCCCTTGCACATGCCAGGCTACCTCCCAGCTATGCTATGACTTATTCCTCACACCTTCCACAGGAACTTTGCCATGAAGCACCTCCTTTCATCTTTGCGTTTCTTTCTCAACTGACTTACCACTTTTCTGTACAAACAAATCTAACTCCACCAATTGCAAAAAAAAAAGTCCTTGGACCTTGAACTACAGACGATTTCTATAGGTCTTTCACTCTTTTCCAATTTCTCCCACAACTAAACAACATTTTGCTTTTGTTCATACGACCTTACTGAAATCATTTTTATTTCCCACAAGCAACTGACATAAACCCATCTAATGGCAATATTTATCAATATGCATGCCTGTTAAGAGAGTACTTTACCATTGGGCTATACTTTATAAATACACATACAAACATACAGACACACAACCTGAGCATCTTATTTGACAACAAGCTTCTACAGAAATTAAGTTAAATTTCAAAACACTCCTGTTATCTTTGCAGCCAATGAATTCAGTGCAGAGAAAACAAAAGCAAAACAAACCAGGAGCAACTGCTTTAAGGACTACGCAGAATTTAATATTGCTAATTTTCTTTCTATACTCACTCTATCCCAGCTGTTTCCGAAATACATCTGGCTTGCAGTCTCAAAGCAACTTCAATTCAAGATCCAAAGAACTCCACTAACCACTATCTGCTCATTTCTCAGCATTATACCAACAGACTGAAAAACTCAAGAAGTTACTGGATCTTGAGTAACTAGCGGGATACCTATAAAAAAACTAAAGAACTCAGTAAGTGTTCCCTAGAAAAGAATGAATCACTCACTCTAAACTATGTTCAGCCATGAAAAACAAAGCTAATGCAGAACAAAGCAGAGACCATCATCTGCAAATATACAAGCTGAATGGTGAGAGAGAAGGGATGTGCACCACCACACCTAGTTTTTAGGTAGGTGCTGGGGATCTGACCTAAGGTCCCCATGAACTCACAGAGATCCACCTGCCTCTGCCTCCCAAGTGCTGAGATGAAAGGAAAATAGAAATAAACCAGGTATGCTTTAAAAAAGTCTTAGCTGGGCATGGTGGCACATGCCTTTAATCCTAGCACTTGGGAGGCAGAGGCAGGCAGATCTTTGTGAGTTCAAGGCCAGCCTGGTCTACAGAGTGAGTTNGCCGTGTGGGTGCTAGGAATTGAACCCGGGTCTTCTGCAAGACGCTCTTAACCGCTGAACCATCTCTCCAGCCCCAACATTTTTTTTTCTTAACACACCAAGTCAGTAAGCATTCAAATGTTTACTGAATTGGGTAGTCACTAAAACAAAACTATGTAGAATCTTAAATATGAAACAAAATATCAGAAATTCAATTAAATAGGTAACGAGTAATTATTGACTTTTTATTTCTTTTATTTTTTTATCTTGATTTATTGATCATTGGGAGGCAGAGGCAGGCGGATCTTTGTGAGTTCAAGGCCAGCCTGGTCTACAGAGCGAGTTCCAGGACAGCTGGAGCTACAGGGAGACCCTGTCTCGAAAAGACAAAAAAAAAGTCTTTGAAAAAGGGTCCCCTATAGCCCTATATAGACTGGGTTAGGTTCAATCTCTGTCTGCTTCCGCCTTCCCAAAAGATGGGATTAAAGGCCTACTTCTGGGATGTACCCTGAACAAAGAAGTTTATAAAATATTTCTAGCATTGGGGCTGGAGGGATGGCCTATCGGTTAAGAGCCCCGACTGCTCTTGCAGAAGACCCGGTTTGATCCCCAGCACCCACATGGCAGCTGAGAACCATCTTTGGGTCCAGTTCCAGGGGAATCCAACACCCTCTTCAGACCTCCGCGGCATTGCACAACACATGTGAACAAACCTGCATGTAGACAGTACATTCATACACATAAAAAATAAATAAAATTGGGGCTGGAGAGATGGCCTAGTGGTTAAGAGCACCGACTGCTCTTGCAGAGGACCCGGGTTCGATCCCCAGCACCCACATGGGGTCCAGTTCCAGGGGAATCCGAAACCCTCTTCTGACCTCCGAGACATTGCACTACACGGGTGCACAGACCTACATGAAAACAGTACATTTATACACATATGAAAATAAATAAAATAAAAAAAAATAAAATAAAAAAAAGAAGCTGCTGTACAGCAATAAGACAGCTCTTATGGCTGTGTAACAGCTAAAAAAATATATATTTCTAGCACTGAACTTGTTCCCACAACATCAGGCAAAACACTCCTTTTAAAAAGTTTTTTTATGGGGCTAGAGAGATGGCCTAGCGGTTAAGAGTGCCAACTGCTCTTGCAGATGACCAGGGTTCGATCCCCAGCACCTACATGGCGGCTGAGAACCATCTTGTAACTCCAATTCCAGGAGAACTCCAGTTCCAGGGGACTCCGACTCCCTCTTCTGACCTCCGTGGCATTGCATGACACGGGTGCACAAACCTACATGCAGGCGTACATTCATACACATTAAAAAAAAAAGGTTTTTACTACGTTGTTTTGTTTGTGCATGTACATGAGGAATCAGAGGACAACGTTCAGGAATGGACTCTCTCCCTCCAAGCACGATCCAATTCAGGTCCAGCCCTGGGTCTAAATTTTCACTCAAGAAAAAAGTGTTCCATCATTAACTCACATTAGCACTGTTTGATAAGGCCTTAATTACCAATTACCACACTTTTATCAATAGTGTTTACTAACTGAAACTTCTTTTACATTTATAGGTCTTTCATTGTGAATTTGTTTAATTACAACTAAAATTCAACTTTTTTTTTTCTTTTTTGAGACAGGGTCTCCCTTTAGTCCTAGCTGGCCTGAAACTCACTCTGTAGACCAAGCTGGCCTTGAACTCACAGAGACCTGCCTGTTTCTGCCTCCCAAGTGCTAGGATTAAAGGTGTGCGCCACCACGCCAGGCTTAAAGACAGCTCTTAGCCACCATGTGGGTGCTGGGAATCGAAGCTGGGTCTTCTGCAAGAGCTGTAGGCGCTCTTAACCACTGAGCCATCTCTACAGCCCCTAAAATTCAACATTTTTTTCTAGTGTTTATAGGCAATTATAATAAATGTATTACTTTTATGACTTACATATAATTTTTCTTTAAAAAATAAGCACATCTGTTACGGATTTGAAAAACACTGTTATCTTAGGTTTTGTATATGTGGAAAAATTCCCACCTACTTATTTTCATATTTTCCATGCTAGGTTTAAATTAATGACTTTCCCCCCACAGTTTCTTTGCTTTTCTGTTTATAAATCTTTCTGTGGTGTGTTTAGAAATAGTCTTATGCTTTAAGATTTTGGTCTTGTGGAATATATTTTTACATAATATGTAACAGGGTTATAACCTACTCTTATACCAAATTGTGAAATATGTCTAAATATCATGCACTGAATAATCTCTCTTTAAAGCAGAACTGTGAAAAGCCAGCCCATTTTATTACACTTCACTTTTGTGCTGCAAATCTCCATGCTCGTTATTGTATTCCAGGGATCCGTCTGCTTAGTGCTCCACCCGAGAGAGGGAAGGTGGAGGCATGCAGTAGAGATAAGCAATATGGAGAGCCAGCCTTCAAAGTTTTACATTTACAGGCAAGAAGACAACCCAGCTCTGAGTAGCATTTGAAACATATGTTTAAGCTTTGATTAGACATGGAAGAACTTTTCAGTTCTCCCATAACCCCAAAGCCTTTAAATCTTTGGTCAAGGAACAGACATTGGAGAAAGAAAATGGAGAGGCTAGTTAAAAAGCCAATACCCTTATCCTGAGTAACCAGTGGGGAGGAGTGTCATTAGTGCAGTTGCTATGAAAAGTCTATAAGAAATCATTGAGTCAAGAATGATTAATTTGATAAAGATGATGAAGAGGAAGGAAAGGGGAAAAGCAGAAACAAGGCAGCTAAGACACATATATGGGTCATCCTTAACTAGCAAGAATGAACCAGAAATGAATACAACATATCTCTTTGTCTTCACTGAGATCAGAGTGAGACTATAAATAGCTGTCTTACCTAGTGATGCATAGGAACCTGGATTCAGGGCACCTGCACCTAACCTCGAGCTTCGAACGGACTGCCCTGCAGCATGATGTGCCTTGGCACCAGCTGCAGCATTCACATCTATGTCACTTCGAGAACGCTGTAGGCTTCCTGGAAGGGAACCAGCTTTGCTGCTGCCCACTGATACTAGGGAAGACAAATTAGCCTGTTATTTAAGCTGCTGCAAACAATATGAACATACACAAACTTGAAACCATTAGGAGCTAATCATGTACAGTAAGACATAATCCATAAGACACAGTGCCCAAGTGAACAGTACCATAATGTCATTTAAAGACAGAACACCTCAGTTACAGTATCATACAACAAAGTTCTCTTGAGCAATTTTCAGTATTTGATTCATTTTTCTCTGATGGGAAAAATGGTGAATTTTGACTATAAAATTCACAACTCTGGTGAATAAACATGATGCTCAAAACCATTTATTAAAATAAAACACTATCAGCCGGGTGTGATGGCGCACGCCTTTAATCCTAGCACTCGGGAGACAGAGGCAGGCGGATCTTTGTGAGTTCAAGGCCAGCCTGATCTACAGAGTGAGTTCCAGGACAGCTGGGGCTACAGGGAGACCCTGTCTAGAAAAGACCAAAAACTAAAAAATAAAAATAAAATAAAATAAAACACTATCGGGGCTAGAGAGATAGCTCAGCAGTTAAGAGCACCGACTGCTTTTGCAGAGGACCTGGGTTTGATTTCCCAGCACCCACATGGCTAGTAGGAACCATCTTCAGTGCTGGGCGTGGTGAAGCATGCCTTTAATCCCAGCACTCTGGAGGCAGAGGCAGGTGGATATCTGTGAATTCAAGGCCAGCCTGGTCTACGGAATGAGTTCCAGGCCAGCTGGGCTATAGGGAGACCCTGTCTCAAAAATAAAAAATAAATAAAATAAAACACTACAATACAAAGATAAAACAGTGAAATTTTTTGTTGTTATTAGAAAACCGAAGAAAACCTAATCAAGGAGAGGGAGATTTAAAAATTTAACTGAGCTTTGCTACTCTTAGCCATTATATTTCTGAAATAAAGTTTTAATTTTTTACTTTTCTTTGAGAAAGGGTCTCACTATGTAGCCCTGGCTATCCTGGAACTTGATATGTAGACCAGGCTGGCCTTGAACTCACAGATATCTGCCTGCCTCTGCCTCTGCAGTACTAAGGTTAAAGGAATTAGCCACCACATCTGGATTATCTTTGGTTTTAAAAGCACAAGTTTTAATACACTATTTGCTATGACTCATTAACAGATTGTGAAATTAACTGAGTGGGTTCTGGTGACTATTTTATAGAAATGAAACAGAATGGGGAACAGCAGGTTATATTTAAGAGTAAGCAGTGCTTCATGAAACTTCAACTCAGATACATGCAGAGTTATGGGGGGTAATATTTTCTTATTTTGGATCACATCAAAACAGTTTAAAGGCTATCACTTAGAGACAAAATAGGCCATAACTATTACTTAAAGCAATTACCTCTTCCAGCCACAGCTGATGGATTTGCTGTAGACCACTTAGAAGAAAAAGGGCGGCTGGAATGTAAACAGAACACTTTTATTAAGACTTAACTGACCATTCCTCTGATAACAATTAATGAAACAGTAGTCATTTAAAAAGTTGAGAAACATTTCATTTAAAAACTACTTTAGGGGCTGGAGAGATGGCCTAGCGGTTAAGAGCGCCGTCCGCTCTTACAGAGGACCCGGGTTCGATCCCCAGCACCCACATGGCGGCTGAGAACCGTCTGAAACTCCAATTCCAGGAGAACTCCAGTTCCAGGGGAATCCAACACCCTCTTCTGACCTCCACAGCATTGCATAACACGGGTGTACAAACCTACATATAGACAGTACACTCATACACATAAAAAAATAAATAAATAGCCAGGCGTGGTGGCACACGCCTTTAATCCTAGCACTCAGGAGGCAGAGACAGGTGGATCTTTGTGAGTTCAAGGCCAGCCTGGTCTACAGAGTGAGTTCCAGGACAGCTGGGGCTACAGGGAAACCCTGTCTCAAAAATACCAAAAAGGGGGGGAAAAAAAAGATAAATAAAAATTTAAAAAACTACATTATTATTATTATTATTATTATTATTATTATTTTTGGTCTTTTTGAGACAGGGTCTCCCTGTAGCCCCAGCTGTCCTGGAACTCACTCTGTAGACCAGGCTGGCCTTGAACTCACAAAGATCTGCCTGCCTCTGCCTCCCAAGTGCTAGGATTAAAGGGGTGTGCCACCATGCCCTGCCTCCATATGAAATCTTAACTCTTTTTTTTTTAAGACTTTTTTTTATTATTATTTTTTATTTATTTCCGTATGTGTATGAATGTACTGTCTGCATGTAGGTCTGTGCACCCGTGTTGTGCAATGCCATGGAGGTCAAAAGAGGGTGTCGGATTCCCCTGGAACTGGAGTTTCAGACGGTTCTCAGCCGCCATGTGGGTGCTGGGGATCAAACCCAGGTCCTCTGCAAGGGCAGTTGGTGCCCTTAACCACTAGGCCATCTCTCCAGCCCCGGAATCTTAACTCTTTTTTTTTTTTTTAATTTTATTTATTTCTGTATGTGTATGAATGTACTGTCTGCATGCAGGTTTGTGCACCCGTGTCGTGCAATGCCGCGGAGGTCAGAAGAGGGTCTCGGGGATCGAACCTGGGTCCTCTGTAAGAGCAGTCAGCGCTCTTAACCGCTAGGCCATCTCTCCAGCCCCGAATCTTAACTCTTAAACCCAGCACATGACCCAACACTCATGACAGCCAACTAAAAAATAAGTGCAACCATGCCCCCATCTTCAAAGGAACAAATAAGAAGTTTATTATACAACTGAATGGAATCAGAGAGAGGAAGAGACCCATAATTACCACATGTATGGCCTTACTTGAGACTTTCTTGTGAACTGGATGAGGACCTATCTGATTGGGGAAGAGATGCTACACTGCCAGAACTCTTTAAGTAAGTTTGAAGACTCTTCTGATATGATGGCTCAAGGGAATTATATAATGTTTCAGCTTCTCCAGGAAAGTGGTTTCTAAGACCCATATACGTCCTGTAAAAGAAAGAGAAGCATATGAAGTAACAGCTTTATGTGATTGTACTTTAACAGTAAAATGTGTATACTGAGGATGGATGAGATGGACTCATAAGGTTTTTTTTTTTTGTTTTTTTTTTTGGTCTTTTTGAGACAGGGTCTCCCTATAGCCCCAGCTGTCCTGGAACTCACTCTGTAGGATCAGGCTGGCCTTGAACTCACAAAGATCCGCCTGTCTCTGCCGCCCAAGTGCTAGGATTAAAGGCGTGTGCCAGGACGCCTGGCTCATAGGTTTTTAATACAGCTGCTATGTGTCAGGGAAATACTTTCTAAATTAAAAAAAAAAAAAATCCCAGTGAAACATTGCAGATGTTTGAGAAAAGCAGACTTCAGTTCAAAACCTGGGTATGCCACTTTGGTTTATGTGGATTTGAATAAACCCCAATCTCCAGACTGAAGACACATTTATGGAGACAGTACCACCTTTGGAGGGTAAGCTTACATAAATAATTAAAAATAATGAACACTGGGGCTGGAGATATGGCCTAGTGGTTAATAGCGCCGACTGCTCTTGCAGAGGACCCGGGTTCGATCCCCAGCACCCACATGGCAGCCGCGAGCCGCCTGAAACTCCAATTCCAGGAGAACTCCAGTTCCAGGGGAATCCGACACCCTCTTCTGACCTCCACGGCATTGCACGACACGGGTGCACAGACTTGCATGCAGACAGTACATTCATACACATACAGAAATAAAATAAAAAAATAAAAAAATAAAAATAATGAACACTAAGCTTCAAACAGTATCAGGTACATAATATATATCAATAAATACAACTATTTTATTAGCATGAAAGTGAATATGTTATGAAGTATTAAGAACACTGACAACTGCATAAATGACAATAGGAAGCAGGTTACAAGTTCAATGGAGATTAACAGATAAAAATCAACTTCAATTTTGCTAAAGATTACTCAAGTAGAATAGTAGGGACACTGCTGATATTATCATCTCTTAATACAATTTCTTAAACTACATTAACATTGTCACAAAAACATAGTACAGGAGTTGGAGAGATGGTTCAGCAGTTCAAAGTACACACTGCTCTTGCAGAAGACCCAGGTTTGATTCCCAGCACCCACGTGGCAGTGAACAATCATCCATAATTCCAATTCCAGGGAATCTGATGCTCCCTTCTAACCTCTGTGGCCACTGTATGACACAGGTGCACTTACATGCAGGCAATACACTCATACAAATAAAATAAAAATATTTTTAAAAAACCATTGTACAGGGGGTTAGAGAGATGGCCTAGCGGTGAAGAGTGCCGACTGCTCTTGCAGAGCACCCAGGTTCGATCCCCAGCAACCACATGGTGGCTGAGAACCGTCTTTATCTCCAGTTCCAGGGGAATTAGAAACCCTCTTCTGACCGCCGTGGCATTGCACGACACGGTTGCACAGACCTGCATGCAGACAGTACATTCATACACATAAAAAATAAATAAAAATAAAAAAACAAAACAAAAACAAAACCCATTGTACAGACTTACTTTCTTGCCTCTACTCTGGCTTCGGCATCAGCATCATGAATTCCTTTCTTAATAGTTTCAACCAAGACAGCTGCATGTCTGCAGAATAAATGCATCTTTAGGTTACTAGAGAATGCTACATATTTCCACATCGAATGACAGTTATTTCTGCATGTTACACATCTTATTGCAGCACATTTTCTCTATTTTTCCTCCCCCTTTGAGATGGTGTCTTGTATGTAGCCTAGAATACCCTTGAATTCACAGCAATCCTCTCTTAGCATCCAGATTAGAGGCCTTCAATACCACATCCTACATCTTTTACTTGCTTCTTTTATTTTTATTTTTTTGAAATGGGGGTCTTGCTACATACCAGCTTGGGTTGTTCCCTCTCTTTAGTCTTAAAGTAGCTGGGATTATAGGTATAATGGCCTGATCAAAGATTATAGGATTTTTCTAATAATCTGTCCCACATATTTCACCCATATATTGATTACTTCTGATAATTCAATGATTATAAACCAGAACATAATTATATTCATATTATAGACAATAGGTAAATAAAATTTCAATTTGTAATGAATCTGAGGGGAAGGATATTGGTATGGTTCCTTACTAACCCATTGTTGTAGAAAATGATTTCCAGGGGCTGGGAAGATGGCTCAGTGGTTAAGAGTGCCAACTGTTCCTGTAGAGGACCTGGGTTCGATTCACAGCACTCACATGGTGGCTAAGAGCCATCTTTATAGTAGTGCATGCCTTTAATCCTAGCATTTGGGAGGAAGAGGCAGGAGGATCTCTGTGAGTTCAAGACCAGTCTGGTCTTTAGGCCTCGTTCCAGGCCAGCTGGGGCTATAGGGAGACCTTGTCTAAAAAAAGACCAAAAAAAAAAAAAGGAAAATGATTTTGTAAAAGAATGAGCATGATATGACTAAAATGGATAATAGGACACACACAAATTTAACAAAAACTTGAAATTTTATTAAAAAATGATCTATGAAGAATTTCACTATAATATAAAATCAGCAGCATGTTCAATATAAATGCAGATTAGCTCTGACACTTCAAACTTGAAAGCAATATGAAATACTATATAAGTAGCCATGTAAAGAGCCAATCAACTAACTGCTCACGTTTTCCTTTCCTTCATCTTAAGAATTAAAACAGTTAAAACCCAGTGACAGCTGTCAGCTAATGTGGAGACACTTTCTATCAAATACCTCTTTTTAAACATGTCTTCCTTCTGCTAAGACTGTTAAATCACAATAGGGTTCCTGATCCTTAGGAATGGTAGTTAATTTAAAGGAGTGATTACTTCTGCTATAGGGTGTGATTTATTGACGCATTTAGGTATGTTTTATATGTAAGATATTTGGCCACTAGGTAAAACATCTTTGGAGTAAACATACAGGCTTTTTGCCAAACTTATGTAAAATATCTCTGAACATTTGGAGAGAACTGGTCATCTAAAATCTACCCCAAGACTTGCAAGGACATCTCAAGTTTATACTTTATATTGGTATATTTAAAACTGTTTCACCTATATATGGGAATAAATATTAAATATTTTTAAATATTAATAACTAGGGGTAAATCTCTTTGTAAATGTTACTAAGTCTCATGACATTAACTCAGAGCCTCCTGTATAAGATAAAAATGGATGGTTAGACCCGGGCATGGTGGCGCACGCCTTTAATCCTAGCACTTGGGAGGCAGAGGCAGGCGGATCTTTGTGAGTTCAGGGCCAGCCTGGTCTACAGAGTTCCAGGCTGGGGCTACATGGAGACCCTGTCTCGAAAAGACCAAAAAAAAAAAAAAAAGGATGGTTAGCACTTAGGAGGCAGAGGCAGGCAGATCTTTGTGAGTTCAAGGCCAGCCTGGTCTACAGAGCAAGGTCCAGGACAGCTGGGGCTACAGGGAGACCCTATCTCAATAAGACAAATAAATAAATAAATAAATAAATAAATAAATAAATAAATAAAGATGGCTATGCTGGGCGTGGTAGCTCACGCCTTTAATCCCAGCACTTGGGAGGCAGAGGCAGGCAGATCTCTGTGAGTTCAAGGCCAATCTGGTCTACAGAGTGAGTTCCAGGACAGCTGGGACTACAGGGAGACCCTGTCTGGAACAAACAAACAAACAAACAAACAAATGAAGATGGTTATTCCCAGAAAAGATAATAGTAACATGCTTAAGCTAATTAAGGATACAGAATTGTTCTTAATTTTCAATCCACTCCTAACTTGTACTCAATTCCCAGCTACAGCTATCAGATGAAATGAACACAAATGTTCTCCATGTTTCCCTGTACTATATAAGTGTTAACTCTTGACATTTCTTTTGCCCATAACAAGATAATGTGTATCAGGAAAAGCTGGGTTCTACCTCCCTGAACCAGGTAAACCCTTTCAGCTTGGTTCCTGTCTATGGTATGTGATATAAATCCAGCCTTCTGGAAAACTATACATCAGGATATGGAGGCCTGTGAAACAAGAGAGAGAAGGAATATGCCTCCTCCCTCCAGGATTCAATTTTGCCTTACAGGAAAAAAAAAAAAAAAAAAAAGCACATTTAAAGTCTTCAGTGTGAGCTGTGGGATGGATGCCCTACCAGGAGCTGTGGGCTAGGGAGGCTCTAAAAGTCCTCCAAACAAAGATATTTGCCTATAACTTTGGGAGCACACAAGAAATGGACTGTAAGAGCCTAATGCTGAAGATAGGGCATGATTTGAACGTGAGAAAAAAAAATTATGCTGAGACCTTGCACTGCAAAATCAGCAGCTGACCTTCATGGTGCCAGAGAGCACTTTGCAAACCACTGGAAATAAATGTCTACAAAGTTTTACTACAGACCTCATGACCTGCATTTTTATGTGCCAAAGAAGATGTAGTGCAATAGTGGCAGCCTGGTACATGTTCACCCAGGAAAAAAAAGAATCCCAATTCAATCTATGGCATGTTCCCGGCATTGGGGGGGTGGGGGTGGGGGTGTAAGACACAGAGGTGATACTGCAGCCTTGGGGCCCCCTACTGTCAGGAGACTTTATAAGCCATATTAGAAAGGTATTGTAATCCCTTTGTCAAAGAGCTATGACACCAAGACACCATTCAAGCATATGTTTGTGCCCATAGTGTAACTTGTTAAGGTGTCTAATAATTGTTTATCTATGTTTTATTACTATAATTAAAAAGGAGACTTCTAAATGAATCACTAGTCCATTGCAAACAGAACTTCAATAGAACCAAGAGTTTGTCGTGTCACCTCAGAGAGAAGATGGATCTTCCTATCTCTCACCCTCCCCTCCGAAGCCCAGGACTTTTATGGAAGAGGGGGGCATGTTAGACAAGGGAGGTGAATTGTGAGATCACAGCAAAAATGGACTGGACTTTTATTTGATTAGCATGTTTGTGTAAGTAAACCTCTTCAACTGGACTTGGGGACCTTGGGTTGTACCAGAACTGGACTCAGATGTTTGCTAATTGGTTTTACATGGATACTCCTTATGTTTATTGCCTATGGGTACTAACTGGTCAAATAAAAAAACCAAGAAAGAAAAAAAAGTCTTCCTTCTAAGGAAGCACATTCCTTTCCTCTGTTAAATCACTCACTTCATGAGAGAACACAATTCAAGAAACCTACACCGCATGATGAGATGCATTTAAAATTTTAGCCCAGTTCAACTTGGAGGATCTTAAATAACCCATTCTATTTAAGGGATCATGACCCAAACCACACTATTCAGATCTGAATGCATATGAGAAGCATACCACAAAGGCTGTAGAGAAGTAAATAAGGACAAATGATCTCTAAGCAATTGAGAAACAGTATAAAACCAACACTCAGCTTCTGAAGAGCTGATGACAGGAAGGGGAGAGGCAGGAAGATGGAGGGAGGGGAGAGGGGAAGAAGTAGCAGGAAGGAAGGAGGCAGTGTATACCTTTCCAATGAGTGGGGGGGGCAGGAAGAAGGGAAGGGAGGGGGGCAGGCAGAAACAAGGAGGGAGGCAGTGTGTACCTTTCCAATGAGTGAGAGGGGAGAGTGAGAGGAAGGAGGCAGGAACAGTTTTGTACCTTTCAAGTGAGTGTGTCTGCCACTCTTGAAGCAAAAGATCTAAAAATTCAAATGAACGCCTGAAAAGTAAACATTAAGTTACAAATGAATATACTGTGAAACACATTATATAATACTTTTGCTCCCTGAATTAAAGCTCAACACATATTTCCATATATCTTAACTAGAAAAAAAGCTAATTTTAACTACTCAAGTATTACTATGCTAGACACTTTAAAAGGACTTAACTCCCATTCCAGGGGAATCTGACACCTTCTTCTGACCTCCATGGGCACTGTATAACATGGGTATATTTACACACACGCAGGCATTACACTCACACACATAAAACAAAAATGATAAAATCTATTTTAAAAAATATTTGTTAAGGGGCTGGAGAGATAGCCTAGTGGTTAAGAGTGCTGACCGCTCTTGCAGAGGACCCGGGTTTGATCCCCAGCACCCACATGGCAGCTGAGAACCGTCTGTAACTCCAATTCCAGGAGAACTCCAGTTCCAGGGGAATCCGACACCCTCTTCTGACCTCTGCGGCATTGCACGACACGGGTGCACAGACCTACATGCAGACAGTACATTCATACACATAAAATAAATAAATAAAATTAAAAGAAAACTGTTAAAAAATATTTGTTAAATATATACAATACAATGAGGCCCAGCAAGATGACTCAGCAGGTCAAGTCACTTGCCTTGAAAGCCCAACCACCTGAGTTCAATCTGCAAATTCACATTAAAGGTAGAAGGAAAGAAGTAACTCAACGAAGCTGTCCTTTGAGCTCTGTAAGTGTTCTGTGCCACATGAATCTCCCCATCATACACATTAATAACTTTTAAAATATTTATTTATTTATTTATTTATTTATTTATTTATTTATTTATTTATTTATTTGTATGAATGTACTGTCTGCATGTAGGTCTGTGCACCCGTGTCATGCAATGCCACGGAGGTCAGAAGAGGGTGTCGGATTGCCCTGGAACTGGAGTTCTCCTGGAATTGGAGTTACAGACCGTTCTCAGTCGCCATGTGGGTGCTGGGGATTGAACCCGGGTCCTCTGCAAGAGCGGTCGGTGCTCTTAACTGCTAGGCCATCTCTCCAGCACCCACATTAATAACTTTTTAAAAAAGATATACAATGACCAAAAATATATGACAATCTAGATCATTTGTTTTTCCAGTCTGTTTCCTTCCCTCTCTCTCTTCTCTTTCCCCTTCTCTCTTTTCTCTCCTTTTCTCTTTCCTCTCCCTTCCTCTTTCTCTCTTTCTCCCCAGCTGGAACTCACTATGTAGACCAGGCTGGCCTTGAACTGACAGAGATCCACCTGCCTCTGCCTCCCAAGCACTGGGATTAAAGGTGTGCACCACAACACCTGGCTCCAATTTGTTTCCTTAAATATGTACACATATGATTTCTTTTATGTGTATGAGTGTTTTGTCTGCATTTATGTAAATTCAGCAGTGTCCTACAATGCCTGGGGAATACAGAAAAGATCACTGAATTCTCCTGGAACTGAAGTTAGGGACATGTGTTAGCAGGGTGCTGAAAAACTGAACCCAGGTCCTCTGCAAGAACAGCCAATGTTTTTTAACCACTGAGCCATCTCTCCAGCTTACACACATGATTTTAAAGAAAATGCATATATAGTTCCTCTTAATTCTCAACTTTTTTTTAAAGTTTTCAGTATTTATTTATTTATTTATTTATTTATTTATTTATTTATTTAGCATAAGTGCTTTCACTGCATATATGTAAGTAAACCTGTGCATACAATATCTACAGAGGCCAGAAGGGGTAACTGTTAGATCCTGTGGAACTGGAGTTACAGACAGTTATTAGCTACCATGTAGGTGCTGGGAACTGAACTTGGACACTCTGTAAGAGCAGATAGTGCTCTTAGCCACTGAGCCATCTCTCCAACCCTGGTTTGTTCTTTTTTTTTTTTTTTTTTTTTTGTCTTTTCAAGACAGGGTCTCCCTGTAGCCCTAGCTGTCCTAGAACTCACTCTGTAGACCAGACTGGCCTTGAACTCACAGAGATCCGCTTGCCTCTGCCTCTGCCTCCCAAGTGCTGGGAATAAAGGTGTGCACCACCATGCCTGGTCTGGTTTGTTCTTTTAATACACAAAAAACATTCTTAGTTTCTAGGCTTTAGAAAAACAGGCTGTTAGCCTGATTTCACCTCTGGACCGTTGTTTATGGACTCCTAAAATAAGGAGATGACTACATAATTGGTCTCAAAATTTTAAACCCCTTCTAAGACATAATAATGCTATATCCAGCCTTTGTCCAACATTGAACATACTGTGCAAACAGAGTGCTCTTAAACATTAAATGTACAAATATTTTTTTACCTGTCCTTTTATTGTTTGTGGTTCTGCGCATTAAGTGTGCTAGGCAACTGCTCTAACACTGAGCTTCGAATCTTAATTACTGATCACTATAAGGGTTTACTTTGTTTTATTTTGTTTTGTTTATTTGAGATAGGGTCTCCTCAGATGGCCTCCACCTCACAGAGATCTGCCTGCCTCTGCTTCCTGAGTCTTAGGGCTTAACAGTGTGTACCATCAAGCCAAATGGCAATTACGTTTTGAAGTAATCAAGCTGTGTATGGTGGTGCACACCTGATATCTCAGCCCTTGAGAATTAGAAGCTGAAGAACCATGAATTCAAGGTCAGTCTGGGGTACACTGCAAAACTTTGTCTTAAAAAAATATATCCCAGGGGCTGGAGAGATGGCTCAGCAGTCTGACTGCTCTCCCAGAGGACCCGGGTTCAATGCCCAGCACCCACGTGGCAGCTAAGAAACGTCTTAGGCCAGGCATGGTGGTGCACACCTTTAATCCCAGAACTCAGGAGGCAGAGGCAGGTGGATCTCTGTGAGTTCAAGGCCACTCTCGTCTACACTGTGAGCTCCAGGACAGCTGGGACTAAAGGAAGACCCCGTCTTTAAAAAAAATAAAATATGCTGGGCATGGTGGCACACGCCTTTAACCCTAGCACTTGGGAGGCAGAGGCAGGCAGATCTTTGTGAGTTCAAGGCCAGCCTGGTCTACAGAGCGAGTTCCAGGACAGCTGGGGCTACAGGGAGACCCTGTCTCGAAAAGACCACATACACACACACACACACACACACACACACACACACACACACACACTGTCTCGAAAAGACCACACACACACACACACACACACACACTGTCTCGAAAAGATCACACACACACACACACACACACACACACACACACACATACAAATAAATATATATATCCCAAAAAGAATTTTTTGGGGGGGGGGGCAAAAAACAGAGAGAGAGACTAAAAGACTTGATTTGGCTATTTACTATCTTCTAAACACTAGGCTGGGTTTCATTACTGTGTATCATATTTAACCATAAAGTTTATGGAAGGGACTCATGTACAACAGAGGTTCACAAAGGTTAGGTAACTACTGGAGGTAGAACAATTAGTCAATGGCGATTATATAGCTCTAGCCAGTCCCAACACTAGACTCTGAAGAATATGGGAACCATCAATCTAAATAATCCGAGCTTAATGTGATAAACTGGAGAAATCTAATTGGTCTAGTAACTTTTTTTTTTTTTTTTAAATTTTTTTAATTAATTTTATTTATTTCTGTATGTGTATGAATGTACTGTCTGCATGCAAGTCTGTGCACCTGTGTTGTGCAATGCCGTGGAGGTCAGAAGAGGGTGTCGGATTCCCCTGGAACTGGAGTTCTCCTGGAACTGGAGTTTCAGACGGTTCTCGGCCGCCATGTGGGTGCTGGGGATCGAACCCGGGTCCTCTGTAAGAGCGGTCGGCGCTCTTAACCACTAGGCCATCTCTCCAGCCCCGGTCTAGTAACTGTTTTATCCTTTTTTTTTTTAATGAGATATAGTGTTAAAAATTATATCATGATTTTTATGTATGGTAATTTTAAGAAGTTATAATTAATTGTTACAGTAAACTAAAATTAAATATTACTCAATGGTAAAAGCTATATTTAAAAAAACAAAACCAAAAAACTTTTACACAAAACTTACCTCCTCACAGGAACTGATTTTGATGTGCAATTGCTCGTTATTAAAGGTATAAGTCTCGGTACATGAGTATGCTGAAAAAGATGTTTTAGAAAATCATGAAAAATACTATGTACTTCATGGAGCCCATCTGTGAGCCTCACATTCAAGTACTTAGCTTTGTTGCAGAAAACGGTATATCAGGCTTCCCTAGTTAGTTATGGCATAGTTTTAAAAGACAGCTGTGAATGTACTAATATATAATGAAGATAAAATAAATATGTACATACCTGTAAAGAACTAGGAGGTCTATATAGTGGGGGAAGGGCTATAAGAAAAACTAGGTATGATCTGACCGTATTTTCTGAACTACCAAAGCTACTGATGATATTGTAATAATTGCTTGTCATCCAAACGGCAATTAGAGTATATCTTTATTCCCCTTTTTTCACATTAACTTCAAGCTTTTAAGATTTGTTTTTATTTCATGTGTATGTGTGTTGTGCCTACATGTATATAAGTGTACCACATGCATGCTTGGTGCCCATGGAGAAGAGGGCATTAGATTTCCTGGAACTGGAGTTACAACCTGATGTGAGCTGCCTTGGACTGCTGGAAACCAAGTCAGGTTCCCTTCTGCAAGGGCAGCCAACTGAACTCTGAGCTATCTTTCCAACGCCCTATGTCTACATTCATACCTACTGTGAATACAGTTTACTTTGAAATGGTGATTTTAACAAGAACTTTCACTCTGAGTCCTGCATCTCTCAGATTCAAGTAGCAACAGAGATCACCTTCTGAATTCTAATTCTTATGATTTTTTCTTTACACTAAAATTCTCATTAGAGAAATAAAACGAAATGACAACCAAGTATGTGTTGACTTTAAAATTTCTTCTGGGCTAATGGCACAGGCTGGATAAGCTATCTAGGAAGTGAAGAAACTCTAGACCTTAAAATACAGAAATGTGCCAGGCGTGGTAGCACACGCCTTTAATCCGAGTACTTGGGAGGCAGAGGCAGGCGGATCTTTGTGAGTTGAAGGCCAGCATGGTCTACAGAGTGATTTCCAGGATACTTGGGGCTACAGAGAGATCCTGTCTCAAAAAGACCAAAACAAACCCCCCCCCCAAAAAAAAAACCCTCTGGGTGTTTTTTTATGGAACATCAGTGTCACAGTTAACCAAGTAAAAATAAAAGGAAAAACTGTTTTGAGTACTACAGAAGGAAACTACCAACAGATCTCAAGCTAATCAGGATGAGATTAATGCAAAGGACTATGTAGAACTCCTCAACTGTCAAATTCCGCACGAAAGGGTTATAGGGACCTCTTCTATCCAAAAAAGTCATTCACCAAACATTACTATGATAAAGCCATGGAGACCCTAGCTTCATCACTCTATGTAGGAAGTCTCATTTAATACCATTCTTCTTTCTCTTACTCCTAATATCCCAACCCAACTGCTAGACCAACCACATCCATAACAGTGGCAGTGATAGGAAGATATTCTAACCTAAGTATTCCTGTAGCATATGTAGGGGAAGTTTTTATCAAAATAAAGTAGAAAGTGACCTTCCCAATTGCAGATGAAGTACTCAACCAAACAAATCAGTAAAATTTCAACTTATCAATACAAATCGAATACCTGGGAAGGGGGGTGTTAAAATAGCAAATTTGCAATCAAGAGAAATATAAAATAGCTCTCTAAGAAACAAATGAAACACAGAAAACAAGAGATGGCATTAAAAAAAAATTCAAATACTTGGTTTGTATTTTTGTAAAGATGGGGTGATCAATAACTTAAGAATTTTTTTGTATGAAATGAGCAGTTTAGAAACAAAGCATAAACCCTAAGAAGGGCTCAGCATTTAATAGCACTGGTCGTTCTTGCAGAGAACCTGAGGTTGGTTCCCAGATGGCAGCTAGCAATCATCTGTAATTCCAGTTCCAAAGGATCCAATACACTCTTCTGATCTTCTCAGGTATTGCATGACATGGGGGCACTTACATACTTGCAGGCAATACACTCATACACATAAAATAAAAATAATAAAATGTTTAAAAACCTTGGAAGATAAATAAAATGTATATATGCACCCTAAACAAGTCTGTGTGTTTAGTATTTATACTTTATTTGTATGGCACAGAGAATACAAATTTGGAGAAGAATGAATACTGAGACAAGATAAAAATTAAGGGGGGGGAATTAAGGGCGAGACTTATCTATCTCTGTTCTTTTGGGTATTTTCAAGTTATGCATTACAGGAAATATTAAGAATTTGCCTACTGCTTTCACACTGCCTATTAACATCTGTGATTACATACAACTACCTGTATTTATGTTCCATATTCAAGTATTAGCTTTGTAATCCTTCATACAGTTTACGTGTTCTATAATGACAGCGCATTGCTGTTATTGTCAGAAAAATAATTCAAAAGTGAATTTTTTGCTTTAGAGCTAAAGAGATTAGGGAGGGATTGGGGATTGTCATTAAGAAACCTACCCGAATAATGAATCGGATTGCTGCACATCCAGAAGTTGCCATGACTTTTGCACTATTCGGAACAAGATTAAAAAGTGTAGGTACAATAGCTTCAGCTCCATGATCAAATTTATTCCCCAAAACTGTTGAAAGATGGCTAAACAGGAAGACAAAAACAACTTTAATATTAAATATAGAGCAAAACAGGTCACTTATATACACATTTGTGTGTGAATGTGTTGTGAGGGTGTCATGTACTTTAAGGCCTCAAACTTGCTATGTAGCCTAGGATGACTTGGAATTTCTGATCTTCTTGCTTTTATCTAAGTACTGGGATTACAGGCAGCACCACCAGGCTGGTTTATGCAGTGCTAAGAATCAAAGCCAGGGCTTGATACACGCTACCAACTGAGTCACAACCCCAGCCTCCAGGTATTATATATTTGATTCTTTTTCCTATCCATCAACTGGTGGTCCAAAGATGAATGTGGCATTTTACTTACTCAGACACCATCCTGGACCATAGACCTGAACTATTAATTCTAAGTAAAATTATAAGCTCTGAATACCCTGACGGGGTCTTTATTAAGTTCCAAGTATTATTTAAATCAGTATTTCTCAGGATAATCTCTATTCCTATTAATGGTTCTAGAACTTTGGATTTTTTTGGGGGGGGGGAAGGGACTAATATTATTATCTTTGGGGTGGGATTTAGAAACCCCGAAGTAAAAACACAATTCTACTATCTCTTACTTTAATGATCTTTGACATCTGTATTTTCTTTCCACATTTGTAGCTAAGCAACTAAATTTGGTCTTTTTTTGTGGGGGGGGGAGTCTTTTTCAGATAGGGTCTCCCTTTCGTCCCAGCTGGCCTGGAGCTCACTAGGTAGACCAGGCTGGCCTTGAACTCCAAGAGATCCGCCTGCCTCTCGAGTGCTGGGATTAAAGATGTGTGCCACCACACCTGGCCTGGTCTTCTTAAATTAGTATGTGTGCATGCTGGTTTGTGTGTACACACAGGTGAAGGCTGAAGAACTTCAGGTGTCATTCTTAGGAATGCTACGCTATCTACTTCCTTTGAACAGGGTCTATCACTGGGGCTTAACAATTAAGGTAGACTGTCCAATGACCCTCAGGGATGTTCCTTTCTCCACCTTCCCAATGACAAGATTACAAGTGCATACTATAAAGCCTCATGCTTGCAAAGCAAGCATCTTATGCCTGAGCCTCCCTAGACCTAATTCTATCTTTAGTTGTATGACTTTAGTAAAGACACTTAGGAAAACTGCAGTAATCATTGACAACTTTGACAATACTTGCAGTATTGGTCAACTTCAACATGTGTAGAATCTTTAATTTTAAATAAATTAATTAGGACCTGGTAAGATGGCTCAGTGGCTAGAAACACTGGTTACTCTTGCAGGGAACCAAGGTTTGATTCCCAGCACCCACCTGGTGGCTAACAACAGCCTGTAACTCCTCCAGGGGAATCTGACACCTTCTTTTGACCTCCAGGTACGCTATACGACATGGGTACACTATGTACAGGCAATACACTCATACACATAAAAATAATAAAATTTTTTAAATCAATTAACTTTTTAAAAATTTTATTTATTTTTGTATGTGTATGAATGTACTGTCTGCATGTAGGTTTGTGCACCCGTGTCATGCAATGCCGAGGAGGTCAGAAGAGGGCATCTGGAGTCAAAGACAGTTCTCAGCCACAATGTGAGTGCTGGGGATCGAACCTGGGTCCTCTGCAAGAGCAGTCAGCGCTCTTAACCACTAGGCCATCTCTCCAGCCCCATAAATCAACTATCTTTTTGAGTCAAGGTCTTATATGTAGCCTAGCTAGTCTTACACTTACTACACAGCCTGGGATGACCTCTAACTCCTGACCCTTCTGCCGCTACCTCACAAGTGCTGGGATGACAGACAGGAACCAGCACGTTCAGCTTAGCATCTTATTTTAAATACACAGTTGAGATACAGCTTGTGTTAAAAATTCAGATTCTTAGCTGGGTGTGGTGACACACACCTTTAATCTCACCACTCTTTATGAGATGGAGGTCAGCCTGATCTATGTGAGTTCAAGGCCAGCTGGGCTACAGGGACGGACATCCTGTCTCAAAAAAAACAAAAGGAAAAAAAAATCAGATTCTTGATTCAAAGAGGTACTCAAGAGGAAGAGCTCAGTTATATGTCAATTTGCTAATCTCTCAAGTCCAAGGGAAAATGGACCTCAAATCAAAAACATGATGGTGTCACCTGTGTCTGGAAATTGTGGTCTTCCTTCAGTGAGTTTTGTTCTGGTAAGCGGGTAACACACCCAGGAATCAAGCTGACTTTAATGAGGTGAGCCCTGGAGAAATCTTGCCCTTTGCAGCTGGTTTAAAAGCAATCTTATACCACAGCTTTTCTGGGGTCACTACTGAATGTGCTATGCTGTGCACTACAAAGGTTTTTTTCTCCATTCTGGAAGGTCAGATTTGGAAGTTCTTCTAACCCTCGGCTCCAGGAATTGGTGTTTCCCTAAGTGGTGAGAAGTAATAGTTCTGGCCCTTCTCAGAGAGCTGTGGCTTCACATACACAGATGGATATTCAGCCAGAACTCAGGGTTGCACAGATTCTACAGTGTCCCGTTCCCCCCCCGCCCCCCCCCCGTGTCTTTTGTCCATTGTTCTGCACAAAGAATTTTGGATACCTCAGCCTTCTGAAGTATGAATCTCTACTTTCTCAATTTGGTGAAATTCTTTGAACTTAGGTCCACACAGCACTCCTAGTTTACTTACATCTTTCAAGTATCCCGGCAAGTAGACTCCACTGTGCATTACCTGCAAATAGTTGCTGACATACTCTGTCCGATTTTTTAGTCTCAGTTTAAATGTGCCTTTCTTCTATTTCTTTTAAAAATGATTTCTGGGCTGGAGAGATGGCCTAGCGGTTAAGAGCGCCGACCGCTCTTACAGAGGACCCGGGTTCAATCCCCAGCACCCACATGGCGGCCGAGAACTGTCTGAAACTCCAATTCCAGGAGAACTCCAGTTCCAGAGGAGTCCGAGACCCTCTTCTGACCTCCGCGGCATTGCACGACACGGGTGCACAGACTTGCATGCAGACAGTACATTCATACACATACAGAAATAAATAAAATTAAAAAAATTAAAAAAATATGACTTTAAAAAAAAATAAAAAATAAAAATGATTTCTTATTTGAGTGCACACACATGTGGAGGTCAAAGACAACATATAGGAGTCAGTTCTCAGTTCTCCCTCACCATGTAGGTCCTGGTTAAAATCAGGTTGTCAGGCTTGACAGCAAGTGTTTTTATGCACTGAGGCATCTTACTGGCCCTTAAGCATATTTTCTTCAAAGGTGCATTTTATGGAATTTTGTTTTCCTCAAGACATAATAATTTTAGCATACTGACTTATACCTAGCCACCTTGCCAACATTTCTGACTTATAATAAATTATGTTGCTGGGCGTGGTGGTGCATACCTTTAATCCCAGCACTTGAAAGGTAGAAGCAGATGTACCTTTGTGAGTTCAGGGACACCCTGGTCTACATAGCAAATTCCAGGCCAGATAGGGCTACAGGAAGACCCTGCCTTAAAAAAAAAAAATCTCGTGTATGAATAAATATGCCAACTATTAGTAATGGTACTTTTTAAATGCCTTTTTTTGTAATCATTGTTTTTATTTATTTATTTGTATTTATTTTTTATTTTTTTGTAATTGTTTTTAATCTCCCCTTCTTTTATTAGAACATTGATACAATGGGCATTTGAAGATTGAGTGTAGGTACCTTTGTGTTCCTTATCATCAAAGGATCCTTAAAGGACTAACAAATGCAACAACAGTACTCAGGAGAGGTGTAGGGGAAAATGGCATTTCAGTGTTCTCCCATGTTTGTATTCTGGAGCACTATATACATATATTTGCAAATTAATGACATAACAATTCTAATTTGATAAAATATCAGAAATGGAGTACTTAGCAGCTAAATTAAGAATAAGAAAAGTGTAGCCAGGCATGGTGGCGCATGCCTTTAATCCTAGCACTTGGGAGGCAGAGGCAGGCAGAGTCTGTGAGTTCAAGGCCAGCCTGGTCTACAGAGTGAGTTCCAGGACAGCCAGAGCTACAGGGAGACCCTGTCTAGACCAAAAAAAAAAAAAAAAAAAAAAAGAAAAGTGAGTATAGCCAGTTTCCAGACCCATTCATTGTTTTCCTATACATATGGGAGTTGAACAAAAAAATCCACTATTAGGCTTAAATATATAAACAGATCTTAGATCTAACACATAAAGGATCTATGAAAGATTTCTTTTTTCTAGTAAGGATTGAACCTATGGCCTCAAACATGCTAGGTAAACACTTTACCAGTGAGTTACAACTTCAGCAAAGAAGACTTCTTTTATCAAAAACAGAAACAAAACTGACGAGGACAACAAAAACCCACACACACATCCACACAAAAACTTAGCACAAAAGGAATTTACTTACGCAACAGTAATGCAAGCTTCCCGGACCACCTGGGATCTAAGATCTTTAGCTGATAGTTTAAGAGCTCCATCCAACAAACGTAAATGCTGGAAAAAGCAATCATACTGTGCAGCTCCAGCAACAAGCAGTGATCGGATTTTTTTAAGCTGAAAGAAAAAGAAGTTTCATTATTGACATAAAGGTGGCAGTCTAAAAAAAAGGCAGGCAGCTGGGAGTGGTGGCACACGCCTTTAATCCTAGCACTTGGGAGGCAGAGACAGGCTGATCTCTATGAGTTCAAGACCAGCCTGATCTACAGAGTGAGTTCCAGGACAGCTGGAGCTACAGGGAGACCCTGTCTCAAAAAGACCCCCCCCCCAAAAAAAAAGGAAGGCACCCAATCTACACTAAGGTTTTTTTTTTTTTAAACTGAACGATATTAGTTTCATTGCATCTGCATAACTAAATTCAGAGACTTTAGTGGCATTAAATATATCTTATAAATAAATATATAAAACAACAGAAGTTTTCTGGAAAATAATATATATATATATACATATATATATATAATTTTTTTTTTTTTACATGTGGGATGAATACGTAAACTTAAGTTTATAAAGTAGTCTGTCTGTCGTCCCCCCTCCTTCCTTCCTTCTTCTCCCCGACCCCCACCCTTTCTTTTTTCACTTTTTTTTTTTTAGCCCCAGCTGGCCTGGAACTGTAACTTTGTACACCAGGCTGGCCTCAAACTCAGAGAGATGCGCCAGTCTCTGCCTCCCAAGTGCTGGGATTAAAGATGTGCCCTACCATGCCCAGTGTCTTATTTAAATGTTAAAATGTAATTAACATGAAATTTACCATTTTAGAAGATTTAACTTGTGGCATTTAAGTATACTAAGAATGCTAGACAATCATTACTACTACCTATTCATATCCCCTCTCATCTACTCTCCCCACTCTCTTGTTTTTCCAAAAAATTTTTTTAATGTATATGAGTGTTTTGCTTGCATGATACCTGCAGAGCCCAGAAGAGGGTGTCAGACCCATTAGAACTGAAGTTAGGGATGGCTGTTGAGTAATATGTTGGTGCTGGGAACAAAACTCATAACCACTAGAAGACCAGCTAGTGCTCTTAACCCTGATCGGCATCTCTAGGCTTCCTCTCTGTGTGTTTATGTGTGTACTTGAGATCAAACCCAAGGCCTCCTGCATGGTAGGCAAATACTCTACCCTGAGCTACACTTCCCCAGCCCATTTTTAAAAGGGCCAAATTTGGGGACTCCATTCATCCATAAGCAAAACTATAAAATCACAAGGCCAACCAACAAAATTATCAGGCCCTTGTTATTAGCATCAGCACACTGTAAAACAAATGACTTTCTCTCAACATACACACAACCCTTTTTTAGAATTACATTTTACTAGCTGTTAAAATCTTTTCCACAATAACACTAGATATGCATGATAAACGTATAACAATCAAAAGAGACACATATAGGTACAAATTGTGCACACATTCAGAAACCAAAAGTTTACTATTTATGATACAGGTGCATGTATATACATGCAGGCAATACACTCATACACATAAAAAATAAAATAGGGGCTGGAGAGATGGTGCAGTGGTTAAGAGCACTTGCTGTTCTTGAAGAACACCTGGGTTCAAATCCCAGCACTCACAACTGTTCCTAACTCCAGTTCCAAGGGATGTGAGACCTTCTCTGTCCTCCAAGGCACTGCACAACACTGGTGCACTTACGTACATGCACATAATACACGCACATAAATGTAAAGCCAAAAAATTTTAATAAATTAAAAAAATAAACAAAACCAATATAAATTTAAAATGTATATTTAAAAAATGTAAATGTGATGCAAATATTTGGAAAAATGTTGAAAGGATATTTATATACCTTGTAGTATAGGATTATCATAAAAAGAATACAACTTCCAGAAGGCATTTAAACAAGATTAACAGAAATTAAATCACATGGCAGTAGAAAAAGAATTACTTGCAACACATGAGAAAATACACAAGGAATGACAATAAGAAAAAGACAAATTAACATTAAACCGAGTAAAATAAATATACTAAACTGTGTCCAACTGTATTACTGATAGGCAAATAAGAGCTGGAGAGATGGCTCAGTGGTTAAGAACACTGGTTGCTCTTGCAGAGGACCAGAGTTCAATTCCCAGCACCCAATCTCCAGATGGATTAAAGACCTCAACGTGAAACCCCAAACTCTGAAGGTGATAGAAGAAAAAGTTGGCAGCAGACTACAAGACATAGGCGTAGGAAAAGACTTCCTAAATCAGACAGCAGCTGCACAAAAATTAAGGTCAACAATTGACAAATGGGACCTCATTAAACTCAAAAGCTTCTGTACATCAAAAGAAACAATCAAGGAAGCGAAGAGAAATCCCACAGA
>VZQC01008599.1:132141-146785 GCA_009823505.1 Rhizomys pruinosus | reverse complement strand
GTTTGCCCTGCTGGTTTTCGGTCTTGTTTTGGTCCAATATTTCCTCACTATGCCTCTATTCCTCCCTTTTGTAATGGGAATGTGTATTCGGTTCCACTGTACATTAGGAGTATGTAATTTGCCTTTTGATTTTACAGGAGCTTACAGTTAAGAGATTGGCCTGAGTCTCAGAAGAGACTTTGGACTGTGGACTTTTGAATGACATTGAAACTGGTAAAGACTATGGGGACTTTTAAGGTTGGACTAAATGCGTTTTGCATTTTATATGGTCAGGAGCCTATGGGGGCCAGGGAGTGGAATGTGGTGGTTTGAATGAGTGTCCCCCATAGGCTCTAGGTATTCAGACATCTGTCTCCAGTTGGTGGTGCTGTTTCTGGAGGTCTTAGAAGGTGTGGCCATGCTGGGGGAAGTGTGTCACTGGAGGCGGGCTTAGTGAGCTTAACAAGCCTCGTGCTCTACAGTTGCTCCTCTCTGTTTCCTGTGCTCTTTGCGAGATGTGACCCTCGGTTTGCTGCTCCAGATCCAGCCGTCATGCCTCCCGCCACAATGGACTGGAACCGCCAATCGTAAGCTCAAATAAACTCTTCCTTTTATAAGTTCCTTGGTCTGGTGTTTTATCACAGCAACAGAAAAGTGACTAATACAAGAACCAAAAAATGTTATGCTTAAACAAAGTTGGAGCAACATTCTCTCTGTTAAGAACAGCCTGGTCAACATTTGAAAATATTTAACTTCTTGATAAAGTGATAAAAAAATGATCTATATAGTTCATAATGTCATAAAAGCACTATTTGTCAAAAGGGCCTATTTTATTTAATTCATTAAAATGGAGATGTTCCATGCTGGAAGCTTGGAGAGCAGAGGGGGTCTTGCAATGGGGCCCTTTTCTGGCTCCTCAGTAGTCTAAGGTACCCATTTAATTTATGTAATCTGGCCAAATTTCAGAAGTCACAAAATTTCAAATGCAATACAGAGATTGTTAAACGCAAACATTATTTTAATATTCATCAAGTATTTTCCTTAAGGAATTAAGTGTTAATAAAATCTTCCTACCTCAAAGATGCTCAAACATCTTTTTAAAATCATGGGTGGTAAATATTCACTAGCCTTGGAAAATTGTGTAGTCATAACTGGTAACAGCAGTGATAAATAACTGGTGGCCCCCAGAGAGGCCAGAGCTCTCTATCCCTCATAGTTTCCTGGTCAGTCAACAAACAGCCCAAGTAGACACCAGGTGGGTGGGACAAGTACGGATGCGATCAGCAAAAACAGAATACAAACTCATCCAATCTGCAAGTGACTATTATAGAAAGAAATGTTAGCCATTTATATAAAGAAATCTATAAAGAAATGTTAACTATCAGACTTCAATCTATTGGGGAATATCAGATAGTATCACAACCAAATAAATGTTCCTTCTATGCTTTCATTATTATTAATTTTATTTATTTTCTTATGTGTATGAATGTACTGTCTGCATGTAGGTTTGCACCCATGTTGTGCAATGCCGTGGAGGTCAGAAGAGGGTCTCATATTCCCCTGGAACTGGAGTTCTCCTGGAATTGGAGTTACAGACAGTTCTCAGCCACCATGTAGGTGCTGGGGATCGAACCCGGGTCCTCTGCAAGAGCAGTTGGAGCTCTTAACCGCTAGGCCATCCCTCTAGCCCCTCCTTCTATGTTCTTTAAAAGGAACACTGGAAAGAAAATAGGGGTAAGAAAATGAAGAATGAAAAAAAAAACTTACTGCATTGGCACGCTGATCCCAGTCATGTTTGTCATCTGATAAAATTTCCCTGATTTTATTTAATGTTTCTTCAAGTTCTCGACTAGAATAGATCTTAAAGAAAAGAAAAGATTTAGATTATAACAATATTTCTTGATATGAACAGTATTAAAATCAAGCCCCAACACTTTTATTTTTGGTCTTTTTCGAGACAGGGTCTCCCTGTAGCCACAGCTGGCCTGGAACTTGCTCTGTAGACCAGGCTGGCCTTGAACTCACAAAGATCCGCCTGCCTCTGCCTCCCGAGTGCTAGGATTAAAGGCATGCGCCACCACGCCTGGCAAGCCCCAACACTTAAAATAACCTTTCACCTACTAAGGTTATTTCACCATTTTGGTAAGACGTGGTTTTATTTTTTAAATCATGTGCATGAATGTGTGTCTGTGGGGTTTATGTGCATATGAATACAGTTTCTTGAAGAGGCCAGAAGAGGGTGTAGGGACTGGAACTGGAGTTACAGATGGTTATGGATGCTGGAAGATGAACTCAGGTCCTCTGCAAGAGCAGTCCTCACTCTTAACCACAGAGCCAGCCCTCCAGCCCTAGAGCCCTCCACTGCTTTTAATGGAGAATATATCATAGACAAGCTGTTTTTCTGTCCTCTCTTGCTACCCTTTTTACTTGTTCCCTCATGAACAAACTCAAAACACTGTTAAGATGCTTTTACTATAAAAAAAACACTTGTCCAAGGATGAAGAAAAACAGACCAAATGTCTAAAAAATTGTAAAATTGTCAAATAGTAAAAAAAAAAAATGTTGCCAAAAGGACGTTTTAGTTTAGTTTTCTCTTCTCCTTTATCATGGCAGAGTACAGGCAGGTGGGCTGCATGCTTTATTTACTCTGGCACCAACAATTTCTTAGGTGTATACACCAGTACTCCCCTTTATTTGTAATAAATATTCACAAACACACAAAAAATAAATAAAATAATAAAAAATAAATATTCACAGCAGGAATATGCTATGCTAGGCACTAGAAAGACTGTGGTGAGCACAAGTAGACATGTAATATTTTGTCTTTGCCTTTGACAATCTAGGGACACTATAAAATTACAAATAGTAAGTGCCACAAAGAAGAATGAAGGGCCATGACCAACTTCACACATGGAGGGCTTCAGTTAGTACGCCAAATCCAACTGGAATGAGAACTAAAGGGGGAGTAGGATGTCACAAGGCAAAGTATAGAGACTTACTTTTTCCAGAGAGTGACATACAGATGTAAAGACCCTATGACAAAAAGTAGCTCTCAGCACAGAGGTTAAGAGGGAGCTGGGAGACCCAGTGGCCTCAGCTTAGATCATTCAGTATGGATATCAATGCAGCACAGTCCAGGTTCAAAGGTGGGTATGCTACCTAATCTGCTTAGTCAGGGCAAATGAACTAGAAAGACGGAGGGGGTAGTGGAGGCATAAGGCTGAAACAGCTGAAGCCACACCGTTGACCATGAAGGAAGGCAGTATAAAGGGAGAAATGAAAAACTAAAGTCCTGGTGGTAACATGAATCCCCTCACGAAACAGCTGGACTTATGCCTGGAGGCTCATGCCTGTAATTTCAGCATTCAGGAAGCTGAGACAGGAGGATAATGAGCTTGAGGTCAGCCTGCATACTAGAGACTGTCCCCCTAAAACCAAAAATCAACCAAACAATGAAAAAGCCCTATTTGTATCTGTTGTACGTTAAATAGCTATTATAATTTTGTGGGAAGGGGACACAGAGAGGGGAGCAGATAATTCTGTTAGATAAGGTCTCTTTCTTATCTCTAAACTCTCCTTCAGAACAGCCATTCCGTCACAGCAGTCTCTGCCACAGTAATTGTATTACAATGTGCCATCCTAGAAGATCATGCAAAGAAACTCCTCTCTAAACAGGGTGAGGGAAAAAAGTCAACTCAAAAACTCACCTCAGTAACATGAATGCATTTTGGGGATGGGGGTTGAGACAGGGTCTCCCTGTAGTCCCAGCTGGCCTGAAACTCACTCTGTAGACCAGGCTGGCCTTGAACTCACAGAGATCCACCTGCCTCTGCCTCCAAGTGCCAGGATGAAAAGCATGTGCCACCACACCTGTCAGGGTGCATCACTTTTTTTTTTTTATATATTTTTTAATTTTTAATTTATTTTTCTCTATGTGTATGAATGTGCTGTCTGCATGCAGGTCTGTGCACCCGTGTTGTGCAATGCCGTGGAGGTTAGAAGAGGGTGTCTGATTCCCCTGGGACTGGAGTTCTCCTGGAATTGGAGTTTGAGACAGTTTTCAGCCACCATGTAGGTGCTGGGGATCGAACCCAGGTCCTCTGCAAGAAGAGTCGGCACTCTTAACCGCTAGGCCATCTCTCCAGCCCAGGGTGCATCATTTTTAAATGGTATAAAAAATAAGTAAATTCATAATATAAAATCAAAAGAATGAGAAAAATTGGGGGCTGGAGAGATAGCCTAGCGGTTAAGAGCACCGACTGCTCTTGCAGAGGACCCAGGTTCAATCCCCAGCACCCACATGGTGGCTGAGAACCATATGAAACTCCAATTCCAGGAGAACTCCAGTCCCAGGGGAATCCGACACCCTCTTCTGACCTCCACGGCATTGCACAACATGGGTGCACAGACCTGCACGCAGACAGCACATTCATATACATAGAGAAAAATAAATTAAAAAAAAAAAAAGAATGAGAAAAAACAAAACAGACAAAAAAACCCCAAATAAGTTCAAAGACAACTGAGTTAAGAATCTGTTGCAGAATGATTCTCAGTTTCTAACTTCAATGACTGAATGTTTCCTCATAATGAACACTGGAAGGTCAAGTGTTTGAGGGGAGATTATGATTCCAATTTCAGACAGGTTGGGTTCGGGATATGTATGCGACATCTAAAGAGAAATGCCAAGTAACGCAACCTTTGAGGAGAAATCCTTTTGGTGTTCAGCAGAGGACTGGCTTAGAGGTAAAACTAGGTATAATCTACATAAAGGTGGGAACTAAAGCCATGATATTGAAGGAAGGGACTGAAAAACAAAATGGAGAAGATAAGGCACAGAAGTATCATTTGATGAACTCTAATATCCAATCAGCCATAGAGAAGGGTATATTTGTAAAGTACAAAGCAATGAAACAGGCAGAGGTGGAGGGGATGGAAAACATTGTTTCATATCCACTACAGCAAAGCCAGTGGATATACCCAACAGTACTAGACACTGTTTAAAAGATCAAGAAAAGGCACATAAACGAGCAATAATATCAGGTGGTCTTGGTGCTGTGAAGACACTGATTATTCAAGATCTATTTCAATGGAAAAGTTAGAAAAGTGTAACAAAGTGAATGCAGGTGAATTCAGAAAAGTCGAGTACAGATAGCTCCTTTGTAAAGATTACCTGGACCAAATAAAAAGCAATGTTTGGAGGATAGGGAGTCCAATGTGATGTCTTAAACTACTCCATTTATTATTTTTATTTTATGTATAGGAATGTATTGCCTGCATATGTGTAAGGGCACCCATGTCACACAATGTCTGAGGAGGTCAGAAAAAGGCGTTGGATCTCCTGGAACTGGAGTTTCTGATGACTGTTAGCCACCATGTGGGTGCTGGGAACTGAACCTGGGTCCTCTGCAAGAGCAGCCAATGCTCTTAACTGCTAAGCTATTTCTCCAGCCCCGAGTTTAACTTGATTAAAGAAATTTTTTGAAGTACTGGAGAGCAAAGGCAGGGCCTTGTGCATGGTAAGCAAACATCCTACTGCTGAGCAGCACCTGTGGCCCATGCTTTACTTTTTAAAAAATTAATTTTGTGTGCATGCATGATATATGCGGTGGGTGTGTGTCTGGAGGTCAGAGAACAACTTTCATGGAGTTGGTTCTCTCCTTCTACCATGTAGGTTCTTGGAATCAACTTCAGATTAGCAGGCTTGGTGGCAACTACCTTTACCTGCTGGGCCATCTCACCAACTCCAGTTTTTCTTTTTAAATAAAAGAAACCCAGCAATATTAATAGACAGTGAGATGGCTGTTGAAAAAAAAAGAGTTTTGGGGCTGGAGAGATAGCCTAGTGGTTAAGAGCACCGACTGCTCTTGCAGAGGACCCTGGTTCAATCCCCAACACCCACATGGCGGCTGAGAACCGTCTATAACTCCAATTCCAGGAGAACTCCGGTCCCGAGACCCTCTTCTGACCTCCGCGGCATTGCACAACACGGGTGCACAAACCTACATGCAGACAGTACATTCATACACATACAAAAATAAATAAAAATAAAAAAAAAAAGAGTTTTAACTTGAGACTGTTGATTATGCAAATGTATCAAGAAAGTAGGAAACAGTCTGTGGAGCACTGGAGGTGTTGGCCTGGGCCAGGGAAGAACCATGATCCATGATCCTAAGCAGGATCATGGTGGAGGAGAGTGTCCCACCTAAAGGTGACTACTTAATAGAGGAGACAAAGACATAGACTAAGAGGACAGCTGTGGAGAGAGTCAATCTGATGGCTGCAGAGAAAACAAACACTTGTGACCTGAAAAAGCAGGAAGTCACAGCATCACTGTCAGACTGCTGGTTTGTGCTTTGTGAATATCAAGAATTTCTAAGAATCGTGTGCTCTATCAGTGCCTTTCTGCAGGAGCACTGTTCCTGAGCTATGATGGTAGAGAAAAATGTTAAGTTTGGAAATACCCATAATTGTGCATTTGCAAACGTCAGAAATAAGGGTAAGTTTTAATGCATTATAAGCAACTCTACTACAAGAAACTCCAGTATGAAAAGGAAAGCAGAAGTCAAAGACAATGGAGAGTCAGTAGAAAAGACAGGTACTAAAGATCCTTGTTGTGACATAGAAGCAACAGTCAGTACTGTGCAAGAACACAGTGCTTGACAACAGGGACACCCTTTAGTCAATGATGAAAAGAAACCAATTTGCACAGGGGACATCAAGATCCAGTGTGTAAAGTAGATAACTAGTGTGAGTAAAGATGGAAAGGATGAGGACAAGAAACTTGATGTGCCACCCAAATGGTACACTGAGAAAGGACCATTTAGGATGTTACTACTGTTATTGTTATTGTAACTATTATACTAATAGCTAACACATGCTTACCATGCACTTCGTCAGCACTGACATTCCTGAATACGTACTAACAGTTCCTAATTTAGGATAAGGAAACTGAAGTCAGGCTGGTAGAGCTATGATGTGACTCAATCCTTAGGATGATGGATCACTGTACAAACAGTACATGATGACATTAAGGGACTGGCCAGAGAGCATGAATGCCAGAGAGGTGGTGCAGGAACAGTAGTCCTCAAGGGACAATGAGGACAGCAAGTACAAATAACCCACCTCTAATTACTAAGGCCATGTGAGCCAAGTCTTTAGTGCTTTAAGGAAAGAACAATCCTGTCTTAATTATAGCACGGACACTGAAGGGACTCTCAAGAAGGCCAGTTACAATGATACAGTGGATAAATGAGAAAGCCTTTCCTCCTTTCTAAGACTGAACAGCCCTTGGCTTCAGTGGCACTGGGGTAACACCATTCTGACAAGAACATTTTAAACAAAGAGAAATGGTCAAGTCCACTCAAGTTTTTTTTTTTTTTCTTTTTGAGACAGGGTCTCCCTGTAGCCCCAGCTGTCTTGGACCTCACTCTGTAGACCAGGCTGGCCTCCAACTCACAAAGATCTGCCTCCCAAGTGCTTAAAGGCGTGTGCCACCACACCCGGCAAGTCCCCTCAAGTTTTATTAATTGTTCCTACAACACTCATCTTTCCCTTACATAAAATGTCTATAAAATAAAAAAAAAGGAGCTGTTTTTCCTTCTATCTCAAAATAAAAAATGTTCAAAGGACAAAATATAGTCAAATCAGAAACAGTTTTAAAGCTTTCTCACAACTTTTTAAGACCTTAAATGTGAATTATTTTCTCTGACAATGTAATGTGAAACTAATTATAAGAATTTGATTTTACCTTTACTAAGAAACTACTTAAATAACCAGTTGTGCCAACAAGTAACAGCTTGATAAGTCAAATATCACTGATACACTCATTAAGGAAAAAACTTATAAAAAGTTAAAAAAAATTAAATTTATTACTGTGTATGATGTGTATGTAGAGGTCAAAGGACAACCTTGTGGAGCTGATTCTCTACCTCCACTTGTATGTGAGTTCCATGAATCAAACTCAGGTGGTCAGGCTTGCACTGCAAGGACTTTATTCCCTGAGCCATCTTGCTGGCCAACAGTAAAGATGTATTTTTTTTAAGGGGACTAAAGAAATAACAGGAGGAGGCACAGAGACCATGTGACAGGAGACACATACACTGTTAGCCTTACCTGAATAGAAGGGACATCTGTAAAAGCTTTTATAAAATCATCTTCATCAACTGCTCCAGCCCCTCCTTCTTTAGAAGCACCTGTTAAGTAAAAATAAATTTATTTCCTAAGGTTTATTTTGAAGTATTTTAGCACAAAGAGCAATGTGAAAAAAATCTTTTGATATGAACGATGGCATAGTTTGAAAAATAGGGGCCAGAGAGATGGCTCAGTGGGTAAGAGCACTCACTGCTCTTGTAGAGGACTCGGGTTTGATTCCCAGCACCCACATGGTGGCTAAGAACCATCTTTAAGCTGGGTGTGGTGGTGCATGCCTTTAATCCTAGCACTTGAGAGGCAGAGGCAGACCGATCTCTGTGAGTTCCAGGCCAGCCAGGTCTACAGAGTGAGTTCCAGGCCAGCTAGGGCTATAGGGAGACCCTGTCAACAAAAAAAAAAAAAAAGAAAAAAAAAAGTTTGAAAAATAATCCAAATGTTTAAGAAAATGTTTCCAGTGGCTGAAGAGATGGCTCAGTAGTTAAGAGCATTGGATGCTCTTGCCAGGGACCCAGGTTCAGTTCCCAGCACCCACATGGTGGCTAACAACCACCAGTAACTCCAGTTCCAGGGAAATTTGATGCTGTCTTCTGACTTTCACAGGCATTGCATGACAGGGGTGTACTTCCATACATGCAGGCAATACACTCATACACATAAAAAATAAAAATAAAAAATAAGACTTTTTTTTTAAAAGAAAAAAAATGTTTCCAAAAGGGCCAACTTTTAAAAAAAAAATTTTTTTTTTATTTATTTCTGTATGTGTATGAATGTACTGTCTGCATGTAGGTCTGTGCACCTGTGTCGTGCAGTGCCATGGAGGTCAGAAGAGGGTCTCGGATTCCCCTGGAACTGGAGTTCTCCTGGAATTGGAGTTTCAGACGGTTCTCAGCTGCCATGTGGGTGCTGGGGATCGAACCCGGGTCCTCTGTAAGAGCGGTCGGCGCTCTTAACCGCTAGGCCATCTCTCCAGCCCCCAAAAGGGCCAACTTTTAAAAAGTCAAGGCACACTGTAGTAGCTGATTAACTCTACACAAATAAGAAAGAGGTCCTTGGCAGCACAGCTGCCATTCATTCAGGACACAAATATAAAGGAAAGGATAAGCATTTAAAAAGCTGAATAGGCTGGGCGTGGTGGCACATGACTTTAATCCCAGCACTTGGGAGGCAGAGGCACGTAGATCTCTGTGAGTTCAAGGCCAGCCTGGTCTACATAGTTAACTGCAATTTGCTTTATCTTCATATTTGAGAACTGCTTTGTATTAAGGACTGCTGTTGCTAATGACAGTACTGGATAAAGAAAATATTATCTCTTTGAAAGAAATGCCATCTATGTGAATCAATGCACCCTATTCCAAAGCATTTGAATTAAAAGTCCCTAGATAGGGCTTTTTCAAGATAGCGGCTCCCGAGGCAGCAGTTGTATTCTGAGCAGCTAAGGGCAAAGTTAGGGAGGGGAACTTAGGGTACCCCAAGAGAGTTGGGAAGCGACGGAGGTGGTCTGAGGGGATCTGGATCCTTAGGGACTACATTTTGGCACTACAGACAAGACTGGAGGGCATCAGGAGACAACAGGGATAGCCCTGATGTCGAGCCTTTCTCCAACTGAACCCAGGTACAGATCTTGGTGCCTGGCCCTGGAGGATTGGCTGGTAGACTAAGGATGGTGTATAGTAAGTAGTTCTTTCCATGAGTACAGCTCACCGGGTAGGTGATTAGGGGGGTTCACTCCACTTGGATGTGGGGGACTCCAGCTGCACTGCAGCAGAAGTATGGTGACCCTCTAGCCCACAGGACCAGGAGTGCCTGTGGCCCTCTGGGTGCAGGTTTCGCAGGCCTGGGGACGTTCAGGCCGGCTTGAGTGTTGCATGGCTTAGTCCACTGGGTGAACTGTTTGTTGGTTAGGTGAGGGGTGCTAGTCTATACAGTGTTAGGATAGAGTGGAGATTGTGGAGCCTAAAGTATTCACACCTGTACATCAATTAAGAAGTCAACAAGCACCTGAAGAATATAACCCACATCAGTGTAGCTCAATAAACACCTAAGCTTCACATTAGAACCACTCCAACAGAAGCTACCCAAATGCCTAAAGCTCAACAAAAGATTCAGGTGGATCTCCACCAAACACTAATACCCCTATTCAAGTACTCTCTAATGAAGACCCCTTGGCTATAACTCCGGACACAGATCTCAAAAGAACAATTATGATTAGAGAAATTAAGGAGTTGAGGGAATTTAAGGAGCTTATAAACAAGGAAGTCAGGCACCTAAAAGAAGACAGGGAAAATTGAAAGAGGACAGGGATAAATTTCGGAATGAAATTATAAAAGATGTAGAAACATTGAAGAAAATTCAAGCTGAAATTAAAAAAGAAACACAACATTCCACAAACAACTTGGAAAGGATGGGAGAAACTCTTAACAGAATATCAAGACTGGAAAAATTTTCATAATCTTTACTTCACTTATCCATTGGATAAGTGAAGTAAAGATTATGAAAATTTTTTTAAAAACACAAGAATGGAATAATCAGGAACTATGGGATACTTTGAAAAGACCAAACCTACGAATTATAGGGATAGAAGAGGAAGAAAACTCACAGGATAACAATATGGCCTAGGTCTTCAACAAAATTTTAAAGGAATTTTCCCAAATTAAAGCAAGAGATACCTAAACAAATGGAAGCATATAGAAAACCAAACAGACAGAATCAGAAAAGAAATTCTCCACACCATATCATAATAAAAACACAAGATGTTCAAAGCAAAGAAAGGATACTGAGGGCTGCAAAAGAAAAACAAGTTACCTACAAAGGAAAACCTATCAGAATTGCAGCTGATTTCTCAATGCAGATGATGAAAGCCAGAAGAGCCTGGTCTAAAATATTCCCGGTTCTAAAAGACTATAGATGTCGACCTAGAGTACTTTATCCAGCCAAAATGTCTATTATAATTGAAGGAGAAAGGAAAATGTTCTGTGATATAAATATGTTGAAAGAATTCCTCTCCAATAAACCATTCCAGCAGAGACTACTTCAAACAATACAATGAGAGCAGAAGCAGTTTAATTCTCTCAAAAGCAGTTTTAAATATCAATGGAATGAATTCTCCAATTAAGAGACAGAGACTAGTAGAATGGATTAAGAAAAAAAAATCTTTGTTTTTTCTTGTCCCTAAGAAACTTACCTCAGCTTTAAAGATAGATATTCTAGGCCGGGCGTGGTGGTGCACGCCTTTAATCCTAGCACTTGGGAGGCAGAGGCAGGCAGATCTTTGTGAGTTCAAGGCCAGCCTGGTCTACAGAGTGAGTTCCAGGATAGCTGGGGCTACAGGGAGACCCTGTTTCGAAAATTTAAAAAATAAATAAATAAATAAATAAAGATAGATATTCTCCAAGGGTGAAAGGAGAGTAAAAATAATAAAATTAAATGGCACTAAGAAGGAAAAAAAAATCGAATTGAGCTGGGAGTGTGATGCACGCCTTTAATTCTAGCACTTGGGAGGCAGAGGCAGGTGGATCTTTGTGAGTTCCTGGCCAGCCTGGTCTACAGAGTGAGTTCCAGGCCAGCTGGGCCTAAAGGAAGACCTTGTCTCAAAAAAAAAAAAAAAAAAAAAAAAAAAAAGGAGGAGTTGCTATGTAATACTAGATAGAATTCAAGGCCTTTGGTTGTGTTTTGTGGGAGGGAATATTTGATCACTAGGTAGAACATCTTTGGGGTGGATAGACAGGCTTTTTGCCAGGCCTATGTGGGGCGTTTCTGAATATCTGGAAAGATTTGGTGGGTCAGAGCCTGCCCCAGGACTTGGAGGGTCACTTTAAGGTTTTTATTTTTTTAAAAATCTGGAAAAATAAAAAGCGGCTAGACAGAAAATCAGTATGTACAAATCAATTGCTTTTCAAGTATTGGCAAGAAAATTAAACTATTAGCCAGGCGTGGTGAGTGGATCTCTGTGAGTTCAAGGCCAGCCTGGTCTACAGAATGAGTTCCAGGATAGCCAGAGCTACAGGGAGAACCTGACTCAAAAAGAGAAAAAATAAAAATAAAAATAAACAAATAAAATTAAACTAATAATTTGAGCTATCTAGGAAGAAACTAACCATATCAATCTAAAATGAAAAGCAAAAGGTATATGAGGGAATAAATTTTAATGAAAAAAAAATTTTTTTTTTTGGATTTGAGACAGGGTCTCCCTGTACCCTCAGCTGGCCTGGAACTCACTTTATAGATCAGGCTGGCCTTGAACTCATAGATAGAGATCTGCCTGCCTCTGCCTCCTGAGTGCTGGGATCTGCATGCACCACCACACCTAGCTTAATGAAATTTTTTATCTTTTTTTAAAATTTTTATTTATTCTTGTATGTGTATGAATGTACTGTCTGCATGCAGGTTTGTGCACCCATGTGCAATGCCGCAGAGGTCAGAAGAGGGTGTCGGATTCCCCTGGAACAGGAGTTAAAGACGGTTCTCAGCCACCACGTGGGTGCTGGGGATCAAACCCGGGTCCTCTGCAAGAGCAGTCAGCGCTCTTAACCGCTAGGCCATCTCTCCAGCCCAGCTTAATGAAACTTTTAAAGTACCAAAATAAACAGAGATCTAATCCATATTCATGAGAGCAAAAAACTGCTAACATGAAGATGTCTAGTTTCCCCTGGGTACTGCAATAATAATCAGGCTTCCTAACGGGTTTCTGGGGAACTTAACAAATTAATAAAAAAAAATTGTTGAGATAGTCCTGAAGAAGAAATTGGGTAGCAGAGATTGCTCAGTGGTTAGGAGCACTGACTATTCTTGCAGAGGACCTGGGTTTAATTCCCAGCACCCACATGGTGGCTAACAACCATCCATAACTCCAGTTCCAATGGAATCCAATGCCTTCTAACCTCCATGTACATTGCACAACATCAATACACTGAGACACAAGTAGGCAATAGATTCATACACATAAAATAAAAAATGTTTTATTTTTATTATTTTTTAATTTTTCATCTTTTTGAGACAGGGATAAATACAATTTTTTAAATCATGAAGTACTAGCAAATATAAAAAGACTTAAGAAACTAAAATAACTGAATTTTAGTACAGGTCGAGACCTACTAGAGAAAAGAATAAAATGGGAAGTTTGAAATAGGCCTACAAATTTATGAAAACTTTAAATATGACAAATATATCGATCTACTTTTTGTTATTCTAACAAGATGCTTGAGGCTGGGGGCATCAAAAGAAAATAGGATAATTTAGGTCACAGTTTGGGAGGCTGAAATTCCAAACAGCATGGCATGAACTCTAGTGAGAGCCACATAACAAAATGCCACCATGGCAGCATGGCATGGAGATCAGTGCGGCAAGATAGGAATAATAACCTCAGGAGAATGACTGTTGGCCATGAAAATTACTTAGTCCCTTTTAAGAGGGGCATCCTCAATGACTTGAACATCTCATATTGACCTCAAACTCTTCAAGGTTATGTACCACCTTTCCATATTGCCCTGAGGAGGAAGTCTGCAACAAACGAACCTTTTGGGGGATATTCTCAAACCACAGCAAAGAAAAGATTCAAGCTGGGCATAGTGGCACATGCCTATAATCTCAGCAGAAGATCACAAGTTCAAGGCCAGCCTAGTCTACGTAGTGAGTTCCAGGACAGTGTGTTTATATGGTGACATTATCTAATACATAAATAAAATAAATTAAAAAAAAATGAACCAAACACTGACTCAGATCAATGGGGAAAAGAAGGACCTATTCAATTAATGTCTCAAAATGTAACAAAATGTTAATAGATTAGCCAGCTTAAAAAAAACATTTATTGGGGGCTAGAACAGTAGCTCAGTGGTTAAGATCACGTGCTGCTCTTGCAGAGAACCCGAGTTCAGTTCCCAGTACCCATGTCAGGGAGCAGATAGCTGCCTCTTAACTCCAGCTCCAGAGAGATCCGATGCTTCTGGCCTCCACAGCCACCTGCACTCACATGCAGATATCCACACACAGACACACATATACATAGTGAAAATAATTATTTTTAAATTTTTTATTTTTGTATGTGTATGAATGTACTGTCTGCATGTAGGTTTGTGCACCATGTCGTGCAATGCCACGGTGGTCAGAAGAGGGCATCGGATTCCCCTGGAACGGGAGTTAAAGACGGTTCTCAGTTGTGTGGGTGCTGGGGATCGAACCCAGGTCCTCTGTAAGAGCAGTTGGCACTCTTAACTGGTAGGCCATCTCTCCAGCCCCCAAAATAATTATTTTTAAAATGTATTTATTTACCAGGTATTAAAAAAGTTACAATAGGGGGCTGGAGGGATGGCCTAGCGGTTAAGAGCACCGAACGCTCTTGCAGAGGACCCGGGTTCGATCCCCAGCACCCACATGGCGGCTGAGAACCGTCTGTGACTCCAGTTCCAGGAGAACTCCAGTTCCAGGGGAATCCGAGACCCTCTTCTGACCTCCGCGGCATCGCACAACACGGGTGCGCAGACCTGCATGCAGACAATACATTCATACACATAAAAATAAA
>VZQC01008599.1:88841-130455 GCA_009823505.1 Rhizomys pruinosus | reverse complement strand
TTTTTTATTTTATTTCTGTATGTGTATGAATGTACTGTCTGCATGCAAGTCTGTACACCCGTGTCGTGCAATGCCGCGGAGGTCAGTTGAGGGTCTCGGATTCCCCTGGAACTGGAGTTCTCCTGGAATTGGAGTTTCAGACGGCTCTCGGCCGCCATGTGGGTGCTGGGAATCGAACCCGGGTCCTCTGTAAGAGCGGTCGGCGCTCTTAACCGCTAGGCCATCTCTCCAGCCCCCCAATTCTGTTTCTTTAGAGAACCTTGACTAATACAGATTGTGGTACGCAAAGTGGGGTGTAGCACACCACCTACTGGACTACACTTTCTATGTCACCTCTAGGGGCCTGCTTAGCCTTGACTATGGTTACAGGTCTAGAGGAAACAATTCCTGGGCATTGAGGGGCATCAGCTTCCTCTGGGAAGGTAGGATTATTTTCTTCAGGCAAGGGTGGTGTGGTGGTTTGAATGAGAATGTCCCCCGATAGGCTTTAAGTATTCAGACATTTTGTCTCCAGTTGGTGGCACTGTTCTTGGAGGTCTTAGAAGGTGTGGCCGTGCTGGAGGAAGTACATCACTGGGGGTGGGCTTAGTGAGTTTAACAAGCCTTGTGGTCTCCAGTCTCTCTCTGCTTCCAGTGCTCATTGCGAGATGTGAACCTTGGTTTGCTGCTCCAGCCCTGGCCACCATGCCTCCCACCACAATGGACTCTGATTCCCTGGAACAGTCAATCGTAAGCTCCAATAAACTCTTCCTTTTATAAGTTCACTTGGTCATGGTGGTTTATCACAGCAACAGAAAAGTGACTAATACAGGTGGGGAGGGCTGGTCTGTAGGCTATGGGGATGCATTCTGTGCTGAGTGTGGGGAGACTAATTCCTCAGGTGAAGTAAATCCCTCAGAATCCAAGGGTCCAAAGTCCTCATCCTCATCAGGGTTCTCTCACATATCTCCATCCCAAGTTTCAGGATTCCCCCTTTTCCCTACCAGTACCCTCACTTTGACTGCCGACACTCTTTGTGGTTGAAAATTAAATTTGCGTTGTGAATCAGCCAAACATATAATAAGGGCTCCAGCTTGATTTTCTGAAACTTTAGCTCTTTAGCTGCAGGAGAGAAGACTCTCTTCCAGGACACACTTGGAATCTTTTAAACTGTTGATATGACTCTGTAACTGGTTAATTTTATCATTGAGCTCCTTGTTTTCCTCCGTCACTTTATCCAAAGATGCTAGGAGCAGCCAGCCAACATCATTCTTTTCCTTATTTTTCCACGATTTTGTCAAACACTTTATATACAGAGTCGCTAAATTCCTTGCTCCTCACAAGAGGTGAGTTAGGGAACTCAAATGTATCTATCTTCATAATGGCTTCAAATAGTCTGCACCATGGATTTTCATTCTTCTCCATGCCACCAGGAGAGCCTTCAGTAGCTGTAAACTTCCTTGAGTTGGAGAGCTGGCTCCAGAAACTACCAAGCCCATTAAAAAAATTCATCCTTTCAATTGTTTCTCTAGAACCCCACTCCTGATACCACAATCTGTATTAGTCAAGGGTCTCTAAAAAAACAGAATGGGTAGAACAAATATATATATAAAAATTTGACAACTAGTGAAAGGAAGGAAGGAAGGAAGGAAGTTAGGAAAGAAGGAAGGAAGGAAGGAAACAAAAGGGTTCTAGTCAAACAAAATGAAAACCTCAGCCTGAGAAGTAGAAATCTTTCCACAGACCTTGCAGAATAGAAGCTGCATTTCCATACAACAACAGAAGAGGGCAATTTAAGCCAGAAGCTGAGCAAACCCTTATTCCTGGCCTCCAAAAACCACTTGTTATAAAGAAAATAGAAGACATGAGAAGCAAAATAAAGAACATAGCATATATACAGACTAGAGTAAGAAGAAAAGAATGAAATGCTTTTGTAATGATAAAAAGTTCTTGAAAAACTAAACCTAACCAGAAGAACTGTAAGATAATACTTCAACATGAAGTCAATAAATAGCAATTACAGGCATAAAAAACCAGATCAATTAGAATATTCAAGCACTCAGAGCAAACAATGACATTTTAAAAAGACAGCTGACCTAAGTCTAAAAAGAAATTGTTTAGGAAAAGACAAAAATCACCTCAGAAAATAAGTTATTGCCCATGAGAGAATATATCTATTTTGGGTTTTTTGTTTGTTTGTTTGTTTGGGTTTTTTTTTTTTTTTTTTTTTGGATTGTTTTTTTTTTTTTTTTTTTTTTTTTTTTTTTTTTTTTTTTTATTAATTTTATTTTTAGTTTTATTTATTTTTTACGTGTATGAATGTACCGTCTACATGTAGGTCTGTGCACCTGTGTCGTGCAATGCCACAGGGTTCAGAAGAGGGTGTCGGATTCCCCTGGAACTGGAGTTAAAGATGGTTCTTGGCCGCCACGTGGGTGCTGGGGATCGAGCCGGGGTCCTCTGAAAGAGCAGTCGGCACTCTTAACCGCTAGGCCATCTCTCCAGCCCCTATTTTGGTTTGAATAAGAAAAGGTATTTAAAAAAATTCTTAGGACAATTGAGGAAATCTGAATATAGAAATGAAGTACTAAGGAGAGATGAACTAATAAGTAAATTTATATAAAATAAAAGGGCTACAGGAACAAGTTAAATAATGTACCAAAGAAATCTGACAAGGGGCTGGAAAGAAGGCCTAGCGGTTAAGAGCGCTGACTGCTCTTGCAGAGGACCAGGGTTCAATCCCTGGCACCCACATGGCGGCTGAGAACCATCTTTAACTCCAGTTCCAGGGGAATCCGACACCCTCTTCTGACCTCCACGGCACTGCACGACACGAGTGCACAAACCTACATGCAGACAGTACGTTCATACACATATAAGAATAAATAAAAATAAAAAATTTATAAAAAAATAAAAAGAAATCAGACAAATACAGAACAAGTGGGGAATCTAAAGACAACTGGCTTAGACTCCTTAGGCACCCAAGTCATGGGTACAAAACCTCAAAGGTTGATTTTATAGTCAGTTAAAATTTTCCCTACATATGATAATGGTGTTATGGTTATAATGGAGCATGCCTTTTAACTCTTAAGAGGTATGCATTAAATAATTAGGGATGAAATATCATGTTGTTTTCTATTTTCCAATGTTTTCTCCCCAAAAGCATAGGCATGAAAAATGCATCTACATGTAATTTACCTAAATATAGGAATCACTAGTTATAAGTGCAGGTGATAAATATTTACCAATTATCCATTTTTTTGCACAACAAAATTCTGCACAATAAAAAGTATAAAAAAACCCACTCACTATAAATCTAGAGCAGATACAATTAAATCAGGAAGAAAAAAAGGGAGGGGGAAGAACGACAGAAACTGACCCAACACATAAAGTGACATTTCAATTAAGTAAAAAATGTTTAACTTAATTACACTGACTTAATTGGCCATATATAAATAAGGGGGTGTAAAATGGACATACTGCTACTTTATTTAAAATAAATTCCAGGGTCTGCCTTCCTGATCTCCTCTGGTTGGTCCTAGGCTTGAGAGAGAGAGGTTCCCTGGCTCTAGACTGAACCCAGAAGCCAGGGTAGCTGCCTCAGAGCCCAGGATTGCCGCCCACACTCCTGCTGCCACCCGCCTGGAACCTGTCAGCACCCAGCACCCAGCACCGAGTACCGAGCACCGAGCACCAAGCACTGGACAGCCCCTCATCACCGTGGACATGGTGGGCATCCAGCCCCGAAGCTCCAGCGCAGAACCTGCAGCCTGCGGATCACCACAGCCCGAAGGACCCAGCGCTGCCAAGCACCGCCGCCTCCACCAGCCCGCTGGCCCGGAACCCCTGCCTATGCCAGGCCTGGAAAGAGCCTGAGGAAGAGCTCCCCAGGACCTTGGTGGTGCTCCTGCCTGATCGCTGTGCCCTACAGCTGCCCCTGGATGAGGTCGACCAGTTACTGCAGCCCGACCCCACTTCGCTCCTGCAAGTGTCACTGCCAGGACACACCGTCACCCTGGTCCCCGAGAGCCTCCTGGACTGTGTCCCCCCGAGCCCTGGACAGCCTGGATACATCCCCGAAGGCGCGCAGGTGATCTCTCTCCTTGTCGCACCCCAGGAACACGTTGTCTTCTTGGCTGGGGAAGAGGAGGAATCCCAGGAGTCTGTCCCAGACCTAGACTGCTTCCAGGAGGATACCTGTGATGCCCCAGCTGCCCCCACCGTGGGAAACCTTCCTTCCACAGGGCAGTCCATGCCATGGGCTGAGGACACAGGCCCAGAGCCCTGGCCTCTAGCGTCCTCCCCCAGTGCAGAGGGTGGCCCTTGCAGGCCCTGGGACCTGGACGGCTCCATGCTGAGCCCCTTCCCCAGCTCTCCACTCTAGCCTCTGCCTCCATCTCCTCCAACTCCCCAGGGGCAGCGCCCTTCCAGTCCAGAGTCTCCACACCTCTCCTCCAAGGCTCAAAGGCGCCTCTTCTAGGATCAGTGGACTGCTCTCCCTGGCACACGTGACCTTACACAATTCCCTGAACGATTCCCAGAGCTCCTCAAGATTTCAAGCCCCTCCATGTCCCTCTGTTTTGCGGCAGTGACTTGTGTCAGAATCCACACTCAAACCAAAGCTCTGTATTTGAAAGAAGGTTCCTTGTTTCTTACCAAACCAAGACTCCACTGGATTGCTTATACTGTGACCTTCCTTTCCCGATTTCCTGAGACTTTATGAAGACTTAGACATGACTTGGGATCCTTGGTGTTTCTAAGCTGCTGTCCTGGGAATCTGACAAAACCCACAAGGGGAGACGTGGTGGTGACTAGACCTGAGCCTCTGATGCTTGTCCACAGCCATGGCCCATCTGGCTGGAGTGGCCTCTCAGTGTCCTCCTCTCAACCTTGTGAATGAGAATTTGTGTAGGATCTCCTCAGTTCTTTCCAGCATGCACTGGGGCATGCATTTCTTCTTTCTTGCTGTAAGTTCACACAGGGAGTTTGCCAGTAGTGTAAGGTCAGATGTCTGCATTTCTGTTATTTTGCATTATTTTCTAGTTTTTGTTCATGGAAATCTAACTTGTAATGGTGAAAATGTTCATTTATTACCATATGTGCTTCATTTTATAAGTCAATAAAAGTTATTTGTAGAGTTGAAAAATAAAATAAAGTAAATTCCAGATGTATTAAATTAAATATAAAATAACTAATGCTGTAAAAAAATAAGACTTTTAAAAATCTTGGTACTGGCCGGGCATGGTGGGGCATGCCTATAATCCCAGCACTCAGGAGGCAAAGGCAGGTGGATCTCTGTGAGTTCAAGGCCAGCCTAGTCTACAGAGTGAGTTCTAGGACAGCTGGGGCTAAAGGAAAACCTTCTCTCAAAAAGACCCTCCCAACACACAAAAAGAAAAACCTTGGTACTGTACAGCACTCCTTTTGAAGAAGACAATCTGGAAATCTAAGATACAAAGACAGGTATTTCATACACCCTAACAAGAACTTTGGTTGAAATTTGATGCAAAAATGCCACAAAGGAAACACTAAAGTCCAGGAATGCAGGGTTATTGTTTTTGTTCACTGAGAGATTATAAAAAGCAGCATGTTGCTGGGCGTGGTGGCGAACGCCTTTAATCCTAGCACTCCAGAGGCAGAGGTGGATCTTTGTGAGTTCAAGGCCAGCCTGGTCTACAGAGGGAGTTCCAGGACAGCTGGAGCTACAGGAAGACCCTGTCTCGAAAAGACAAAAAAAAAAAAAAAAAGCAGCATGTTAAAGACCTTCAGGGAACACTGAGATGTTCAGCAGGTAAAGGCATATGCCACCAAGGGAGTTTGATCCCCAGAACCCACATGAAGAAGAGAACCAAACCGACAAGTTGTCTTCTGACCTCCACACATCAATGAATGAACGAATGAATGAATGAATGAATGAATGAATGAATATAAAAAAAAGATGTTAGTAAATATTGCTAGCTGCTGACCAAAAGGATAGGTAGATGCAACATCATTTTCACCTATCAAAACGGCGAAATTTAATGAGGCTGTTATATTAAAAACTGGAGATGGTAAAATATCATTACTGGGGCTGTAGAGATAGCCTACTAGCAGGTTAAGAGCGCCTACTGCTCTTGCAGAGGACCTGGGTTCGATCCCCAGCACTCACATGATGGCTGAGAACCGTCTTTAACTCCAGTTCCAGGGGAATCCAACGCCCTCTTCTGACCTCTGAGGCATTGTACGGCACAGGTGCACTAACCTCCATGCGGACAGTACACTCACGTACATATGCCATCATTTTAATTAATATTAAATGAATATTAAACTCCTCAGTCTCCAGAATGGGAGAAAATAGATTTCTAGTATCTATAAATTATGTGGTCTAAAGTACTCTTGTTATAGCAGCAGAAAACAGACTAAGACAATCATTGAGCTATAAGGCGATAACTTCCATTATTGGTACTGAAAGATGTAGTTTAATATGGGGGTGATCTAATTTTAGAAACTACACAGAGCCGCCTTTAATCCTAGCACTTGGGAGGCAGAGGCAGGCGGATCTTTGTGAGTTCAAGGTCAGCCTGGTCTACAGAGTGAGTTCCAGGACAGCTGGGGCTACAGGGAGTCTTCTGTCTCGAAAAGACCAAAAAACAAACAAACAAACAAAAAAAACCCCCCAAAACTACACAGATTAAAAACAGAACAATGTTATATAGAATAAAAATTAAATACTGTTTGATGACATTAAAGAGGAAAGACATTATTTAAGTTCTTAAAAGATTTTTTTTTTTTTAATTATGTGTATGTAGGGGAAGTGGTGTGTACATGATCACCGGTGTCCTCAGAGGCTGTTTGATACCCTGGAGCTGGAGTTATAGGCAGTTCTGAACCACATGACCTGGGTGGAACATGGGTCCTCTGCAAGAGTAGTACATACTCTTAATTGCTGAGCCACCTCTCTAGCCCCTCAAGATTTTTTATTATTATATTGATTTTAGCAATGAGCATGACTTTTATCTTTAAAAGGAACTACCTCTCCCAATTCTTTTCATTAGAAAGAAACACAAGCCAGGCGTGGTGGTGCACGCCTTTCATCCTAGCACTCCGGAGGCAGAGGCAGAGGCAGGGGGAGCTTTATGAGTTCAAGGCCAGCCTGGTCTGCAGAGTTCCAGGACAGCTGGGGATACAGTGAGACCCTGTCTTGAAAAACCCAAAAAAAACGGGGGGGGGGGCGCACTGGAGAGATAGCCTAGCGGTTATGAGCACCGACTGCTCTTGCAGAGGACCCAGGTTCGATCCCCAGCACCCACATGGTGGCTGAGAACCGTCTGTAACTCCAATTCCAGGAGAACTCCAGTTCCAGGGGAATCCGACACCCTCTTCTGACCTCCGCGGCATTGCACAACACGGGTGCACAGACCTAAATGCAGACAGTACATTCATACACATAGAAAATAAATAAATAAATAAATAAAAAATTAGAAAAAAAAACAATAACACAAAGTTGTTGTTTTTAAGACAAATGGAGAGGGGTGGTGTTAGATTTTACAATAAGCCCATTATAGGGGCTGGAGAGATGGCCTAGCGGTTAAGAGCGCCAACCGCTCTTACAGAGGACCTGGGTTCGATCCCCAGCACCCACAGGGGCCCGAGAACCGTCTGAAACTCCAATTCCAGGAGAACTCCAGTTCCAGGGGAATCCGACACCCTCTTCTGACCTCCGCGGCATTGCACGACACGGGTGCACAAACTTGCATGCAGACAGTACATTCATACACATACATAAATAAATAAAATTAAAAAAAATTATAAACAATAAGCCCATTATAGAAATAGCACTTAACAATTCAACTGTATTAGAGTGCATACAAATACAGGCCTGGGATTGAAGTCATTATGTAAACTTCTACTTTACAGGAGTCAACTACAATGAGTCAAAGAAAACTTCCCCACACAAGAGATCTTTTCTAAGCAAAACTTGAATCAATTTCTATTTCCATAAGGCTTTGCGATGTTCTAACACCTAGTCCAAAAGTACAGACAAATTCATCATGGAAGGACTCAAATGCTACCAATCGTTAGCTCTGGGTAGTGAAATCATAAACAACCACTGTAGGTGCCTTTAGACATTTAAAACTTTGAATAGTGGCTGGGGATAAGTTCAGTTGGAAGATTGTTTCCCTGGCACACACAGAGCCCTAGGTTCAATCCTCAGCCCAGAAAAAAACAAAAACAAAACCTGGATATGATGGGCCAAAGTTGTAATCAATTACAGTATAACCCTGACATAAAACAAACAAGTGAAAACCCAAATAATATTTCTCTTTGTTGATTTGGTTTCATTTTCTTCCTCCATTCTTTCCTGAATAATGGGAAAAGATACCTGAGGTAGACAATTTCACCCCTAAAGTGGTCTGAAGGATGCTCTGATCCTGTACTAGCAGACAGAACCTGAGCTGAAGTTACCAGACAGAGATGAGATGGGAACCCACTGACTGCCTCACTGTATGAAGCTGCTTCTTCCACAGTCCCTGGGCCATTCCCTAAGCAAAAAATTGTTATGCATGTATGGTTCTTATTTTTTTTTTTAAATCATGAATAGCAGATCTCTATTACTGAAATTTTAAATTTAGAGATTGGCCAGTTTTAAATTCTTCTGAACTTCAGAATATTGATTATTATCTGTCATACAATGCCCTGATCCTATGAATATTAACTTTGATCTTAAGGTACAGATGATTTGGAAAAAAACAAGTATTACAAGCAACCAATTTTTAAAATTTTTATTTTATTTATTTATTTATTTGGATGAATGTACTGTCTGCATGCAGGTTTGTGCGCCCATGTCATGCAATGCTGCGGAGGTCAGAAGAGGGCGTCGGATTCCCCTGGAATTGGAGCTAAAGATGGTTCTCAGCCGCCGTGTGGGTGCTGGGGATCAAACCTGGGTCCTCTGCAAGAGCAGTCAGTGCTCGGTTGCTAGGCCATCTCTCCAGCCCAAGTAACCAATTTTATTACTAAGTATAATGTACTGAGTTTACTATAGTTACTTTCTTTGACCTTAGGGTAAAAAAAGGGGGGGGGGCAAAGAAATTTCTTTTATGGAAGATTTATTTTGTGAGGCATTCAGAATATTTACGAAAAGAGAAACAGCATAATTTTGGTTAAAAATAAATAGATGAACTGAAGTTCCAGTCTCTCTATAGGTAATTATTGCCCTCACCTATGGCTGAATGTAGACCACACTGTATGTACTAAATGGACCATAAAGAGTAGTTCAAATCAGGTTTTATTTATTTTTTTTTTTTTTTATTTTTTTTTTTGTCTTGTTCCTACTCTCATTCCAATTACCTCAATTTCTCTCTGGCAATTGAAGGACCCCCCCCCCCTGAGGTGAGGTGGTTCCAAAGTAGGAAAAAGTTGCCTGTCGGGTCCGCCCTTACAGTGAACGCACTAATAACTCTGTAATTGCCGCACCAAGAGGCTTTATTATGTTTATAAGACAGGGCGACAATGTAAGTCAACTGCCCTGAAAGAACCTTTTGAATCCTGTGGGTATTTGAGGATGACCATTTGAGTCTGATCTTCCTGTCGCTCTCTACCATCTTGGGTGATCTAGGGACTACATGAGTAGCTGAAAACGCAACACCCAAAGTTTTATGGCTATTAAAGGCAAGCAAAATCCCAGAGACTGGTCATGCATACTAGCAAGTATACTCTACCAACTGAGTTAAATCACCAGCCTGCTATCATGTTTTAAAAGTTAAATAAGGAATTTGCTTTAAAGGGGACTGGACTAGATGTGTTCAGTGTAAGAGTGCTTGCTGCTCTTCCAAAGACTTGGGTTCAATTCCCACACCCTCATCAGGTATCAACCACCACAACCCAATCAGGCACAATAACTCCACTTCCGAAGATATGAAACAAACCTCCATAATCTTCTGGTTCTTCACTCCAGGCATCTATATGCACAATAGGTAACTTAACCACAATATCCTAAATCAAAATGAATATTCAAGAAAATTTTATATAATACCAACAATACTTATCTGTATGGGTATTATATATGAATTTAATTATCATATAACAATTCTATCAAAATTTTTGCCATGTTTTATTTAAAAGAAAAGGCAAATGATACTAGTTATTTTTCAAAATTTGGAGGGGGATTAAGAATGATTGAGTAAATCATACTGTACAAAGTAGACACTTTTTGTTTGTTGTTGTTTGAGTAATCATAAGGTTGTTGTCTTTTATTGGAGACAGTGTCTCCTCATGCTTGCTCAGCACCACTGACTGGAACTCACTATACTATTGATACAGGCTTGACCTTGATCTTATAGAGATTCACTGCCTCTACCTCCCGCCTCCAAGTTGCATAAGATTTAAAATAAAGTGTGGTTGTCACCACACCAAGCTCTAGAGAAGTATTATATATATTAGAAAAATATCAGGTCAAAATATAAAAATAGTCACAAGCGCACTTATGATACTTCATATGAAGCCCTAATCCTCAGGCAATTGCCAACCACTCCCTGAGCTTTAGTATTGACCTTTACTTAAAAGTTTATTTTCCAAGTTATAATAGAATCTATTCCTATACCTAAATTGTTTTGTGGACTAATTCATTTTTTTAACAATAAGAATAGGTGATGAGGTAACTTTCATTGTTTATAATAGTTAGTAATTGATTGTGAGGTTGAGCATAATTTGTCTTTGAACCGTGACATGCGAGTTATGAGACATTTATACAAATCACGTCTGTTCTCAAAAGTTCGTTCTACTTTGTCTTGCTTTGCAGTTATCCACCATTACACATTCATTCATTCAAGGTAGACCAAGGATTGTTTATCCCTATTATTCATTTAATATCAAAGGCTATTTTGAAATTGCTTTAGCCAGCTTTTAATTATTATTAGGCACTGCAAATGGTTATGCAGAAAACAGCATTATAAGGAAAGCTTGCAAAATGAGATGCTGCGAAATTACAAGCATGTGCCAGTGTGCCTGCCTTCCACTGCCCATTTTTCTAAGAAACAAGTTACTAGCCAGAGAGGATATTGGCAGAGGCAGGCGAATCTCTGGTGAGTATCAAGGCCAACCTGGTCCTACAGATCAAAGCTCCAGCGCCAGCTGGACTAAAGGAACCCTGTTCCTCAAAATTACCAAAAAAAAAAAAAAAAAAAAGGGGGGGGGCTGCCTAGCATTGCAAGTTCCTGGGTTCTATCTCTAGTACCAAAAAACAAACAGCAGGGGCTGGAGAGATGGCCTAGTGGTTAAGAACACCAACTGCTCTTACAGTAAACCCAGGTTTGGTCCCCAGCACCCACATCACCCGCATGGCGGCTGAACGCCATCTTTAACTCGAGTTCCAGGAGAATCCGACGCCCTCTTCTGACCTCCGAGGCATTGCATGATACAGGTGCACCAACCTATATGCAGACAGTACACTTATACGCATTAAAAAAACAAACAACAGCAAACAGAAAAACTTATTCCAGGGATTTAAGTGCAGATTTCTTGAAAGATACACATGAAAAAATTATGACATGGTTTATAGCAGCAGAAAAAAAAAATAAAGGCAACCTAAATATTTGGTTATGAATAATTCTCAACTAATAGTGATAAAATGGTTAGGGTAAAATATGAGACAGGAAAAAAGGTATACATAACTATACACTGTAAATAGTACCAGTTTTATCCTCAAGAAAATATTTGTATGTATAAAAATAACTAGAAAAGTAACTGGAGAAGAGCACTTCATGATTTACCAGTGATTATTTCTACATATAGTAACAGCACACAGACTTCTGTCTCAATTTACTCCAGAGAACATTTCTGTCATTGGGTGCCAAGTGATCATTGATCAAGATTATTATGAAGAGCTCTAATGTCCGAAGGTCCCTTCTAATACAGAGATTATACAACACCAAGAAAAATTCCTGTAACTAATTTAAAAATCAACATATCTGCCAAGACCAGAACACTTAAAAGTTTTCGAAGAAAGACTGATAGCCAAGAATGGCATTAATTTCAGAAACATCATCAATATCCTCTCTGGCTAGTAACTTGTTTCTTAGAAAAATGGGCAGTGGAAGGCAGGCACACTGGCACATGCTTGTAATTCCAGCACTCAGAATTGTGACTTACAAGCCAGCCTGGGCTACACAGGGAGGAGCAGACATAAAAAGACCACAATCAAACAGGCAAACCAATGGGCAGTGACAATGAAACAAGAATGAATCTGTAGTTGCTGAAGAGGAGGATGAAAAGGAAGAGAAGGAAGACAGGGAGGAGGGATAGAAGCAGGGATGAAATATGTGTGTGTGTGTGCGTGTGTGTGTGTGTGTGTGTTTGAGACAGGGTCTTCTTGTAGCCCCAGCTGGCCTGGAACTCTCTTTGTAGACCAGGATGGGCTTGAACTCACAGAGATCCACCTGCCTCTGCCTCTGTGTGATAAAACAATCTAATCAGTGACTACAGCCATAAATGCTAATATTTTCCTATCTGAAAGAACTAGAAACTATGAACTCCAGCCAGAAGACCATTAAGTTAGTCCTTTAAGAAAACAATCTGATTGTATTACTTTCAAGGAAAATCATAATTCTAGTATTATCAGAATTAGGTGGCCTGTGTTAGGCCATCTCAATATTTCATCCAAGATGAAACCCTAACTAATTATAAACCATCAGCCCACAGTCACAAAAATGTCAATTACAGCATATATTCCAAACATTAATCTATTTTTAGCAAAATAAGTTGTGTAGAATTATTACGTTAGAATTCTATAGTTATAAATCAAGACAACTAACTGTTCCCCTGTAATGATTGAAGACAGCCATTTCTTACAAAAGAAACCAAAGAAATAGATGTACTTCCTAAAGGTCAGAATGCAAAACAGAAAACACCATGTGGTAGAATGGTACAATTAATATTTACATGAAAACAGTTTCTGTCCTAGTTTGCTTTCAAGCACTGTGCCAAAAACACTCTGACCAATACCAACTTGGGGAGGAAATCGTTTATTTGGCTCTCATCTCTCATCTCTCAGGTCACAGTTCATCACATAGGGAGCCCAAGGTAGGAACTCAGGGCAGGAACCTGGGGGCAGGAGCTGAAGCACAGGCTATGGAGGAACACTGTTTACTGGCTTCGTCCTCTGGCCCAACTACCCAGGGATGGCACCATCCACAGTGGGCTGGACCCTGCCACATCATTCAACAATCAAGAAAATACCCCATAGACATGGCCACAGGCCAGTCCAATGGAGACAATTCCCCATTTGAGGCTCCCTCAACCTTAGTGTGTCAAGTTGACACTAAAGCTATCTAGCATACTCTCCAATAATTTCAAAAAGAAGAGTTAAAAAAATTTTAATGTAAGTTACTCAAAATATCCAGAAAAACAAGCAAGTCATTTTTACTTCATAGTTTATTTATGTGTATATATATCATAACAATCTTCCTTTCTTAATTTTAAGAGTATGTATGTTTTACCTATATATATATGTAAATGGACCCATGTCATGCAGAGCCCTCAGAAGTCAGAAGAGAACATTGGATCGCCTGGAAATGGAGTTATGGGCACTTGTTAGCCACCATATGGGTGCTGAGAACTGAACCTGGGTCGTATGGAAGATCAGTCTGTGTTCTTAACTGCTGAGCCATCTCTCACCTCCTTTCTTGGTATTTGCATGACACTTATGGGAGTTAAAGTTAAAATGAAATACTTCTGATAGCTTCCCTATGATTTGATTCACATAACTTTGAAAACAATGGTTATACTGAAATAGCAAGGGAACACAACTCCTTTCAGAATCAACCTAAGAAATATGCAACTTTTATTTTTCTTTCCTTTTTGTTGTTCAAGTGCTCTAGAAAAAAGGGGGTGGAGAGACTGCTCATCAGTTAAAGCACCAGTTGCTCATACAAAGGACCCTGGTTTGATTCTCAGTCCCTACATGACAGCAAACAAACGTCTACAACTCCCATTCCAAGGGAATCTGACGCCTTCTTCTGACTCCTCAGGCACTGCACAACAGAGGTGCACTTACACACATGCAAGCAATATACTCATACACATAAAATAAAAACAGTAATAAAAGGTACTCTAGGAAAAAAGGGGGGAAATAGTCAAGACCTTAATTTTCACAGTTACTGTAAATAAGATTTGTTTCCTCAAGATATAATTAAAGCAAATTTGTTATTTTTTTAATTTTATTTTTTATTATTTTGTGTGTGATGTGTTGCCTACATGTATGTAAGTACATATATGTTATGCAATGCCAGTGGAGGTCAGAAGGGAATGTGAAATACCCCTGAGCTTGAGTTACAGACAGTTGATAGCTGCCATGTGGGTACTGGGAATCAAACCTGCGTCCTATCCAAGAGCACCTAGTACTCTTAACCACTGAGCCATCTCTCCAGCCCCACAAATCTATTTTTTTAAAAGGGAGATTAGTGTCCTTTAAAATATATTCTCGCTGGGCGTGGCGGCACATGCCTTTAATCCCAGCACTTGGGAGGCAGAGGCAGGTGGATTTTTGTGAGTTCAAGGTCAACCTGGTCTACAGAGTGAGTTCCAGGACAGCTGGGGCTACAGGGAGACCCTGTCTGGAAAAGACCAAAAATAAAAAAAACAAAACAAAATATATTCTCTTACTCTTTAAGATTCATTCTATCAGACAGATTCAAAAGAAGCTAACACTACTCATGGCTTCATAACCAGCATGTGAAAAAATACCATAAAAAAATTAAAGTCATGCAATATACCAGAAATAGTTCTAATATGTCCAAGGTGTACACTATGTGTTATATAATGGCATAAAGCTTGCTTGTTCCCATTTTCTTATTTATTATTATTGAATCCAGAAACCATTTTTGAGGCAGTTGTACATGACCACCACCCATTTCCTATTGTGACAATGATTCAGTACAAGTATCTTCACCCATTTTTTAATGTTGGAGTATTTAATTTACTACACCTAGAAAATTGTGGAAATATATGATATAATTCAGCACAATATAGCTAAATAGCTATATTACCTAAAAAGAGCCAAGTACAAAATTGCCACTCCCTTTAAAACACACACAAAAAATGACTCCTTTGAATCTTTTCCTTTAAAATCAGTATCTGAAAAATAAATACCCATAAGAAAACTGTAATTCATATACATCCTTACTAGAAGTAACAGTGTGTAGTATTAAACATTTCTAAAATGTAGCGGCAGCACACTGTATGCTGCAACACTCTCTCCAGACCTGCAATCCTGCTGCAGTCATGAATAAACATACTGCTCAGAAGCTCTGAGTATCAAGGCGCATGAAGCATGCACATCAGATCGGAAATGGATTTCCATTACCTCCAACCTTAGGGCCACCTGCTGAACCAGGCTTCCTTGCACTGTTGACAGGATTTCCGGGTGTTTTAGGTACAGGAACCTTGAAGGCTGAAGCAGCTGATGACGGCCTATTTCCATCCACTGATTCCTCATCATCAAAGCTTTTATCTGCACAAAGCATTAGAAAACATACTGTTAAGGAAGCTTTCTCCATTTCCCCTAAGACTAAAAAAATCAAATAGAACCATATATAAAAATAATTATTTTCTAGGATATATAATAATAAAGGTACTTTGACTAGGTATTTAATATTAGTGAACACTATACAAAATAGACCTGTGATTTACGATAAAATTACAATATTGTTACATTACACACACACACACACACACACACACACACACACACACACACAGTCAAGATATTAAACCAAACATATCAGCTCTAACAGAAGTAAAAAGCATCTTTCATTTTCTGTTACTCCTATAAGCACTGCCAGCTCCTCCCATAGTGCATCTTCCAGCACGCCCTGCCTTATTCCTTATACCCATATTCTGCAACTTACAATCACAGATCCGTTTGCAAATCAGCCGCCTCATTCCTCTGAATTTCCCCTCACCCTAGGAAGCTCCTAATAGTTCACATGGCCAACTACAATAAATTTGATACTAATCAAAGGTTCTATCAAAAATAGATAGAAACAACCACAGAACCACCACTGAGGTTTGTGCCGGCATTTTTCTTTCTCTTCCCTGCCCTAGGTGCTGCAACAGCCAATCAGCTACAAGGTGACATCATCTTATGGCAGCTACTGCCAGATGAAAGGTAAAAATTCTCCATGCAGCTAAAAAAATTTCACTATGGACTTACAATGTATTCTGCATCAAAATTTTAAAGGCATTTAATACTAAAGGTTTACAAATCTAATTTTTTTCTCTTAATGTATATGAAAACTGATATAAATAGAAAATTGGGTTTTAGGCAATGATCATGTTGCTGGGGTGCTTATTATTGCATCAGGAAAGCATGGAATTCAACAGTGCCCATTACTTCTCGTAATTAACCCTGTAAGCTCATAATCTGCTGCTTACTTAGCTACGGAAATGAAACTGAAAAATCTATTCTCATAAATGTTTCTACTGTGCTCTAAAGTCTCCATGTGGAATATGCACAGCCACAGGAGCCTCCAGCCATCTCCACCCTCCCCCACCCATCACAAGATAGATGCCATGTATTCCTCAAGAAAATGATTTTCTCTAGGACCCTGCGCAAACCAACCATGACAAACAAGATGGGTGAGGCAGAGCACCAGCTTTACCACAGGCTTCAGATCAATATGCTAGAGCCTTCTTCCTGCTGCTGCGTTCTTACCTACCAAATGCTCACTTGTGTAGAATAAAGTCAACTAACAAAGGATGCTACCAGGATAGATAGCTACCTGATTTATTTCAAAGAAAATACCTCAAACAAATTTTGAGACTTTCATATATTGGGAATAATTAAATGCTATGAAACCACATTGCAAAGAGAAAAAAACCCAAACACATTGCATTTCAGTGTTTTTACAATGCAACTTTCTTTGAGCATAATACAATTAAGGAGCCAGCATGGAGAAAATAAACTTCTTAGTTCACCATCATATTAAGCATAAATACAGCTGAGAGAGAGGGAGGGGGAGGGACGCAGGGAAGAGAGAGAGAGAGAGAAAGAGAGAGAGAGAGAGAGAGAGAGAGAGAGAGAGAGAGAGAGAACACAAACACAAAAATCTATAGAAAGTCAGCCCTGAAACAGAGGAGGCAGAAGTTCCCATGGAAACAGTATTCTGTTCCTATACACATTGGAGTAAATGTCCTACCATTTTAAAAGAATTAATTCTTAACATTCTTCTCAAACTACTGGGAATTTATTTATTTATTTATTTATTTATTTATTTATTTATTTATTTTACTTTGAAACAAAGTGAAGTATATAAATCCTAAGATACAAATACTGAATTTTTTTCACTGGGTTTGGTGGCACACACCTTTAATCCCAGCACTCTGGAGGCAGAGGCAGGCGGATATTTGTGAGTTCAAGGCCAGCCTGGTCCACATAGTGAGTTCCAGGCCAGCTGGGGCTATAGGGAGACCCTGACTCAAAAACACAAAAAAAACACAAAAAAACCCAAACCAAACCAAACCAAAACAACACAACCCTGAATTTTCACAAAATTAAAGTGTCAGTATGTATGATCAGTGTCTAGAACAAGGTTACCTCTACACTGTATCTAATAAACACTCTCAAGGGTGCCCCTGAAGATTACTATTCCCTAAAAAGGTGAATTAATTTTGAGGTCTAACTTGACACTAAAGAATTAAGAGTATCTACTGTGGCATCTAGCTTCTTGTCACTCTGCTGTAAAGGACACGGTGTGGAAGGTAATACCTTTTCACTGCTTATAGTTTTCTGGTGTATGAATGTGCTATGAATTACTGATACCCATTCTAATATTCACAGATGTGTGGGCTGTTCCTAGTTTGCAGTTATAATAAAATTATGTTACATTTATTTTGTGCAGTGTTTATAAGACTGTTATTGTTGTGTGTGTGTGTGTTTGTGTGTGTGTCTATAGGAGGGATATTGCATGTGCTGTGGCAAGCGTGTAGTGGTCAGAGGACAACTTTCAGGAATCAGTTATCTCAATCATGTTTTTTCTTGGGATTGAACTCAGATTGTCAGGCTTAACAGCACCTTTACATCAAGGGTCATCTTGCCAGCCCCCTAGAAACACAACTTCTTGGGCCTGAAATTAAATGTACTAAATGAGAAATTGGGAGGATGCAATCCAATACTCTGCCTACAGCTACTGTTTTTGGTGGGGCTTCAAAAATTTGTTATAAAGGGCCACACGGCAAATACCGTGGGCTTTGAAACTAATACCTAAATGTCTTTCTGTATAACTGCTCAATTTTGACACTATAGCTCCAAAGCCACACATTAATCCATAAAGAAATAGGTGTGGCTGTGTTTCAATAACTGTATATATACAAAGAGGAGGGCAGTTAAGACTGATTCATTAGTAGTAGTTTTTCAATTCCTATGACTAAACACTAAAAGAGTAAATGCATCTAGAAATATACAAAAAGAAAAATAGGCCAGGTGTGGTGGCGCATGCTTTTAATCCCAGCACTTGGGAGGCAGAGGCAGGCAGACCTCTGTGAGTTCAAGGCCAGCCTGGTCTATAGAGCAAGCTCCAGGCCAGTTGGGACTAAAGGAAGACCCTGTCTCAAAAATGCCAAGGGGGGAAAAAAAAAAAAAAAGAAAAGAAAAAGAAAACAATAAAAATATTGGATCAAAAACAAGTATGAAAGGAAATAATTTTAAATATTTTATTTATATTTTGTGTATGAATATGCTGCCTGCATTTGCTCTTCAGTGTGCACACACACAAATGAACCTTTATCTACTACTAATCAGGATTTATAATTCTTTGGGGGGGGTGCTTTTTGAGACAGGGTCTCCCTATAGCCCCAGCTGGCCTAGAACTTGCTATGTAGACCAGGCCAGCCTTGAACTTACAGAGATCCACCTGCCTCTGCCTCCGCAATTTTATATTCTTTTACCAAAAAGGCATCTATGACCTAATTCATTATATAAGCCCCAATTAAAATTATTTAATAATAGTTTACACATGTTATGATATTGCCGCTTACAATAACAGATTCTAAATTTTAAGAAGCTGGTTTTAGAAGCTGCTTTTTTTACAACAGAGTCTCTGTAGCCCAAACTGACCTCAAATTCATGATCATCTTGCCTCTACTTTCACAGTGCTAAGACTATAGGCATGCACTTGGTAAGGGAAGGAATTTTCCCAGCTCATGTTGTGATCCCATCATCTAGAACAATCTAAGGATAACTCTTCACTTTTGTTCCCTGGAGTTTACTTAGCATCCTGAGGTGAACAAAATCATATTATATTACTGACTAAATTTCTCTCATGACTCCCTAAAAAAGCAAACAGGACTCTAAGATCATGCAGGTTATACCTCCCACTTCACCTCTTACTCTCTCCTTCTTTTTCTCCACACCATCTATTCTAGCTTCTTTGCTGTTATGTTGTTTCTTCTACTTAGAATGCTACCTCTACATCTGTCTCCCAAATCTTCATGTCTTCATCCGTTACTTTAATGAAGCTCATCTCTGGGAGTCAACAGTATAAACTTCCAACACCCTGATACTCTATCTTCTTTTAGAACTTTTCATGGGTGTACTTAAGGATCTTGTCTCCCTGCCTTCTCCCACAATAATACATGATCTATTAGGGCAGGGATCTTTGCTGTTCTGCCCACTGCTATACCTTCAATATGCGCAACAATGTCTACAAGAACACCTTCCACAGAATGGAGGCTTTCAGGCGGGTCTCTGTGAGTTCAAGGCCAACCTAGTCTACATAGCAAGTTCTAAGACAGCTGGGGCCACAGGGGGCCTTGTTTCAAAAAAACAAAAAGCAAACAAAAAAAGTATTACTACACACATATTTGAACAAGTACTCAAGAGGCAAAGTATGCTCACTGTAAAAAAAAAAAACCAGCAAACAACTTTTAAAAAAAATCTTAGCAGCAACTAATAATACAAGGTCAAAACTAGTACATCAGAACTTCTATTCTGAAGGTATGTTATGGGATAAAAGAACAAATACAAAGTGAAAAGTTGGCATAACAAATAACAAACTCTAAAGGAACCATGAGTCAACCTTATTTTCCAACCATCTATTTTTTTCAAACCTTTTTTTTCCCCCAAAAGAGAGCAACATGGGGAATGGGGAGATGGATCAATGAGCAAAGTACACAAGTGTAGGACTGAGTGGATACTTAGAACCCACACAATGCTGGGTGTAATGGCATGTATCTGTGATGCCAGTGTTCCTATGAGGAAATGGGAGATGGATTTATGGGCCAGCTAACTTGGCATACTCAGGAGGCAAACAATATGTGATTCTACCTAAAAATGGTAGACGTAAGAACCAACAACTAAGATTGTCCTCTGACTTCCACAAACACAGAGACACAGATGTACACATAGATACACCACCACCATCACGATCAAGCACATCATCACGTACACATAAGCAAAAAATATAGTAAGTAAAATTAAAGAGGGGAAGATGATGATGGTAGGGAAGGAGAGAGGGACAGAGATAGACATGGAAGTGATCCAAACAGTGCTTCAGTATAGAAAAAAGCCTAGATATTCAGACCCTACCTCTCTGGGATCAGACTAGGAGCTCTCAGTTGATAGCCAGAGCAAATGCGATTTCTAGGAGGTAGGACCTCTGGCCTCAAATTATCACAACAAAGTCTAAAGGCTATCAAAGTCCTGTAAAAGTACTAGAAGATAGGAACTGATAACTGAGCAGTATGATGGAAAAGATGGAGGTAGGAAAAATCAAGAGACAGACAAGATGGAAATGGAGGAGGTAAGAGGGAGAAGAGATGGAAGCAGGAGGAAATGAGACACTGAAAGCAAGAACAAAGAGAAACAATATGCTAATATAAGACAAGCATGATGACATCGCCTTTAATCCCAGCACTCAGGAGGCAGAGGCCGGCAGATCTCTGTGAGATCAAGTCAGTTTGGACTACACAGTGAGTTCTAGGCTAGCTGGGGCTACAGAGAGACCCTGTCTCAAAAAGACTCCCACTTAAAGATATATTTATATAATATATAATTTATATGTATTATATAATTTTAATAAGTATATATAAATATAAAAATCCATGAATAACAGCAGACAAGATAGAGCTCATAGGATAACTGGTGAAGGGAAAGACAAGTCAGAAGACATAGTCTAGAATATACAAAGTAGGACTAATAGTTACAAAATGGAAAAAAATGGTTAAATACAAACAGCACACTGAAAATGACTATGCTGACACTTTGATTCTAAACCAGTGTGTAACAGGATGTTGTATGCAGAAGGTGAACAATATATTAAATGTATAGAAAGTAGAAAACAGTAAATGGGCAGCTGTAGTGCTGTGCACATGAGGGATAAGGAGAAGGTAAAGAGATGGAGAGTAAGGGAAATCAACAGAGATGGAGGAGGAAGGGATGACTGAAAACAGAGAAGACGGGAGAAGGAAAAGATATATATGGAAGGAGAGGGACACACAGGAAGACACTGAGAAGAGATGGAGATGAAGGGAAGGTGGAACTGGAAGAAATATGTTCTGGATTCCAGGATCTGGTTCTTTTTTTTTTTTTAACTTAATTTTTTATTTTTTATTTATTTCTGTATGTGTATGAATGTACTATCTGCATGTAGGTCTGTGCACCCGGGCCGTGCAATGCCGCGGAGGTCAGAAAAGGGTGTCGGATTCCCCTGGAACTGGAGTTCTCCTGGAATTGGAGTTTCAGACGGTTCTCAGCCACCATGTGGGTGCTGGGGATCGAACCTGGGTCCTCTGCAAGAGCAGTCGGTGCTCTTAACCACTAGGCTATCTCTCCAGCCCCAGGATCTGGTTCTATAAGCTTTGAATTAATTCTTTTTTGTAAATGTCAAGTCTAATTAGAAGAAGCTTTTTATAAAATTCTATTACATTTATATGCATTCACAAATACAATATACTGATCTGTGTTTTATCACTTAAATGGCAGGCAGATCTCTGTTAGTTCAAGGCCAGCCTGATCTACATAGTAAGTTCCAGGCCAGCTGGGGCTACAGGGAGACCGTCTCAAAAATAGCAAACAACAACAACAACAACAACAAAACAAAACAAAAAAACTGAAGTAAAACATTAACCATTAACACTTTTCAAATCTAGTTGGTAAGAATATGGACACCTGTATTTTCCACATTTCTTTACTATGCTTACAATATTTTATAATGAAATAATTTTAATTTTTTTAATTTTATGTGTATGAGTGTACTGTCAGCAAGTACGTAAGTGCACCATACCGTGCAATGCCGTGGAGAAGAGATGAGGCAGCTGGATCCCCTGGAACTGGAACTGCAATAGCTGCCATAAGGGTGCCAGGACTCAAACCCCAGTCTTCTATAAGAGCAGCTCTCTCCAGCCCCATATATATATATATATATATATATTTGGTGTTTTTGAGACAGGGTCTCCCTTGTAGTCCCAGGTGGCCTAGAACTAGCCTTGTAGACCAGGCTGGCCTTGAACTCACAGAGATCGGTCTGCCTCTGCCTCCCGAGTGCTGGGATCAAAGGCGTGCACCACCACACCAGGCTTAAAGACAGTTCTTGGCTGCCATGTAGGTGCTGGGAATCCAACCCTGATCTCTGCAAGAGCAGTTGACACTCTCAACTGCTGAACCATCTCTCCAGCCCCATAATTAAACAATTTTAAAAGTTAAAAATACCTCAAATTTCTTGACAGCTTCACAAAAAGCAACTAAAAACAAAAGATTCCCCCCCATACACACACTGGTTGAATAACAGTGTTAAACAAATTAGTTTAATTTAGTGGATATTGAGTCTGTGGGGCTTTTAATATTGGCTCAAGATTCTGCAGAATAATAAACTGAATTGGCTCCTGTCAAAACCAAAACAAAACAAAAAGCAGGAAGAAAGGCAAAGGAGGAGAAGGAAGCTAGAAGAGGAAAAGGGGAAGGAGACTGGAAGAGGAAAGATGTAGGTAGGGGGAGGAAGGAAGAAATAAGCAGAAAACAGACAGTATTAGGCCGAATAAGAAAGATGAACCAAGCTTACCACCTTTATTAACTGCTACAGCACTGGAAACCTGCCTGAACCACCAATGGCTCACATCAACCCCTATCTGTATGCCTAAAGCCAAAAGGCTGTACAAATCAGGCTGTGTGTGGAGAGGATCCCCCATCCGATACCCTCCCCATTGCAGGATTCCAATTACTCCATGTCCTTTCTTCATTCTTTTGCTTTGTTTTGTTTTTCTAAGACAAGGTCTCACTCTGTAGCAGTGAGATCCACCTCCTTCTGTCTCCCTAGTACTGGGAATAAATGTATCAGCAAGCCCAGCTACTTGATGTCTTTTAAGAAAATTTCTAAATTTCTTTCAGACTTAACACACCAAATTTAACGTTCATATTTCCTCATGGGCTCTTCAAATGCATATGACTTAGTCATACATGTGATTAAAAGAAGTATTGTTGAGCCAGGCGTGGTGGTGCACACCTTTAATCCTAGCACTTGGGAGGCAGAAGCAGGCAGATCTTTGTGAGTTCAAGGCCAGCCTGGTCTACAGAGTGAATTCTAGGACAGCTGGGGCTAGAGGGAGAGCCTGTCTCAAAAAGACCAAGAACAAAAAACAAAAACCAAATATTGTCGGGTTTTTAACTGTTTGGTACCAGGATGAACAAGATGGTGGTATAATTAAAAGCTTGGCTGACTGCAGAACAGGCAAAGGTTTCTTACAAGTCAAAATTCATTATCAGAAACCACCTCTGTTGTTACTGGCAGGATGCCTGATGGTCAGGCAAGAAAGCACTAAATACAACACACAAAATTAGTTTAAAAATTTTGCTTTTAATTAAGTAACATGCCAAACACAAATACTTTACGCAAGAATTGGGATGTATCTTCAAATTTAGATTTTTAAATTTTTTCCTTTAATTAATTAATTAATTTTAAATATATATGAATGTACTGTCTGCACGTAGGTTGGTGCACCTGTGTCGTGGAATGTGGCGGAGGTCAGAATAGGGTGTTGCATTCCTCTGGAACTGGAGTTAAAGACGGTTCTCAGCTGCCATGTGGGTGCTGGGGATAGAACCTGGGTCCTCTGCAAGAGCAGTTGTTGGCGCTCTTAATGGCTAGCCATCTCTCCAGCCCCCAAATTTAGATTTTTAATAAACATGTAAACCCTCTGTGATAGGAATAGGAATGGGGGATGGTAATACAATTATAAAAACATTTTCACATCACTCGGGAGATCTCTGTGGGTTCAAGGCCAGCCTGGTCTACAGAGCAAGCTCCAGGATAGCTGGTACTAAAAGGAAGACCCTGTCTCAAAAATACCAAGAAAAGGATAAAACTAAAAAGAAAAATTTTTTTTTTCAAAAGAAAACCCCCTGAAATCTGGGTAAAGTTTAACTACTTTTGTTTAATACAAACCACTGCTTGAATTCACAAGTTTCATCAATCTTGAACGTTTTACAATTTTAAATGCAAGGGGCTGGAGAGATGACTCAGCACTTGAGTACCGGCTGCTCTTGCAGAGGACCTAGGTTCAGACCCCAGCACACACATGGCAGCTAATGACTCCAGTTACAGGGAATTGACACCCTCTTCTGGCCTCCATGGAACTGAATGTACAGTGTATTTACATATTTTGTGGCAAAACAGTCATACACATAAATAAACATTAAAATTGTTTATGGAAGTACCCAGTTTCATTAATAAACATAACTTTCAGCATACAAATTCAGAGTATTTTCTTAAAAAAAATAAATTCAGAATATTTTCTAATTATTATTAAGCAGTAGGTAAAAGATGGTTTTAGGTTACTGCTCAGTGGGTTGTTTGTAATTGTTCTTTTCCTACCATTTCTTGTTGGCATATCCTATCCTATGATGCTTATTACATTTTCTCCAGTTTTTCCAAGGTCAGAGATTTTAAGGGTAAAAGTTGAGGTTTATACTGTATCACTATGGTTAGTTACATCATCTAGAGCCAACTGCCCTTGTTAGAAGAAAGTCCTGGAACATTATTACCCTCACTTCCATCACCATTAATGAATGCGGGTTTTTTTCCCTGAAAAATCTGGTCTTGTTTGCTTTCAGAATTCAATCTAGAATTATAAGGACTGAGAGAGTTCTTGACTGAAACCCATAGAAGGAAAGCTGAATCTTGTACCAGACATCTACACTATTGCCCAGGGTAACTGTGTTTTGTCTTTTAAACTCATTTGGTAGCAAAACCTGAACTAACCTGAGCTCACATAAGGCTATTTTATTCCACCCAGTGTGAGTCTGAACACACTTGGTTACAGACTACGGGGTCCTAGCACCAAGAGGACTTGCTGCATAGCTATGGAACATGACCAACTGGTCCCCAAAGTTTTTTCCTCTTTTCAAAAAAAAAAAATTTTTTTTTTTTAAAAAGAAAATAGGGTTAAAAAAAAAAAAAGAAAAAAGAAAATAGGGTATTGCCATAGATCCCACAGTGGCCTCAAATTCACGCTCCTTCTGCCTTGGTCTCCCAAGTGCTACAATTACAGGTGTGTGCCATGCATGATATGAGTTTCCCAAGGTTTCAGACAAGGATGTGTGAAGGTTTCAGACAAGGATGTGTGACTTTAATCAAGCCCTGACACACATACCCCTCTCCATTTAAAAAAATTTTTCTCACTGAAGGAAGGACAACAAAGTGTTCAGTAAGAAGTCCTATTACCGGGCGTGGTGGCGCACACCTTTAATCCTAGCACTTGGGAGGCAGAGGCAGGCGGATCTTTGTGAGTTCAAGGCCAGCCTGGTCTACAGAGGGAGTTCCAGGACAGCTGGGGCTACAGGGAGACCCTGTCTCGAAAAGACAAAAAAAAAAAAAAAGTCCTAATACCATGGATTTGCATGCAGAAATATACTATTTCATATTAACTAGTTTCTTATACCAAAGTTCCCCTTTTCACTTGAAGCTGTATCCTTCCTTATTCTAATTAAAACAATGAGAACTTTGGGTTTCTGAGCTGTTATACTCTTGCACATCCAGAAAAGATCATGGTCCCTTCCTGATGGCTAAACAAAATGGCAAATAATAATTCCTGCAAACTACTGTACCACTGATGTCTCAGAAAGCTCAAACTTTTAATTTTTATACTCCCCACACTCATTTCTACAAGATGCTCTGATTGGCTTTCCTCTGTCTACCTCACAGGTGATTCCTCTAACTCGGTTCTTTCTAGTGGCAATTGTTTCACCCAACCTCCACATACAGCCTTCTCTCCATACTATTTCTTTTTTTTTTTTTTTTTTAATTTTTTATTTATTTCCGTATGTGTATGAATGTACTGTCTGCATGCAGGTCTGTGCACCCGTGTCGTGCAATGCCGCGGGGGTCAGAAGAGGGTCTCGGATTCCCCGGAACTGGAGTTCTCCTGGAATTGGAGTTTCAGACGGCTTTCGGCCGCCATGTGGGTGCTAGGGATCGAACCCGGGTCCTCTGCAAGAGCGATCGGTGCTCTTAACCGCTAGGCCATCTCTCCAGCCCCATACTACTTTTCTAAATAGCTTCATCCACACTATGTTAAGTTCCCTCAATATGCTGACACATCTCCAAGATGTGTCTCTAGTCTAGACTCTCTGGATTCCAAATCTATATACATAACTGCCATTGACCTATCCTCTATGGAAATCATCCCCTCTGGAGATGTCAAAAACACCAGGTAACTATACCAACAGTATCTCAAAACCTACTCTGCTTAAGTCTTCCCCCATCCCAGTATGATAAATGACATCATTGTCTACTTCAGCTGCTCATGCTCAAAATGTAAGAACACATCCTATGCCTTCTCCTGTGCCCACATCAATCGTCTACCAACAGATTTTGCTGTACTTCATTCCCAGGCCTGCCTACTTCTCTCTCTCCTGCCACTGCTAATCTAAGATCAGACCAGTACCATCTGCCTAGATCACTGTAACAGCCTTTTAACTGCTCTTTGTTTACATGTTTTACCTCTTTCTAAACCACAAAAAGTATAGAAAGCTATATAAAAGATGGATTAGGCTACCTAAATCTGATATTCAATATTAATAACACAAAGACAATCAGACGGTATATGGCTTGAGAGAAATCTAAAATGTCAGATAAAACATCGCCTATGAATAATCTGTAGCAACAAAACAAAAAGCCAAAAATCAGACTTGATTTTGATCAAACCATTCAAAGAATTTTCAATGCTCAGGAAATATACAAGATATAGAAATAGATATATTGGTTCATGTCTACAACTCAGCCCTCAGGAGAGGGCAAGAAGGTCATCATCCACTTTATGAGACTATCTCAAAAAGCCAAACACACAAACAAAATCCAAAACAAAAATCAACAAAACCAACAAAAGCATTACAGTAATGCAATTACCTTGCTACAGTGTGGAAAGTGCTTACTGAACAATTTTTTTCTTCAATAAATAAATATTTTGAAGATAAAAAGAAAGTTAACTTATTGCTGATTAGAAGTATCAATGAATAACAATGGTGAACCTTGTTTGAATCCTAGTGCAAATAAACAACAAAATGCTATCTATGAAACAAAAGTAATATGAACACTGAAATTCATTTAAAAATATAATTTGAGCTAGGTGTGGTGGCACTTGGTTATAATCCCAGCACTGGGGAGGCAAAGGACAGCTGAGGTTACAGGGAAACCCTGTCTCAAAAATTAATTAATTAATTAATCAATTAATTAATTAATTAATTAAATTGAGCAGCTGGAGATATGGCTCAGAGGTTAAGAGCACTGGCTACTTTTACAGAGGACCCAGATATGATTCCTAATACCCACACGGCAGGTAACTGCCACCTATAACTCCAGTTCCAGGGAATCTAACACCCTCTTAGGGTTTCCTTGAGCACTGCACACATGTGGTGCACTTATATATTACAGTTAAAACACTCATACACATAAATTATAATTTAATTTTATTCCCTTAAAAAAAATCAACAGAACCCCAATAATATAAGAACAATGTAGGGGGAAAAAAATAAGATAGGGGAAGGGTTTGTGAGACTAAAGGCTGTCAACATAAAGGGATACACATAAAGGGATGGAGAACCACTGAGAGAGAACCAAGAATCTTTGTTTAGTTTCAACAGGATCTTTCTCTGTAGTCCAAGTTGGCCTTGAATTTGAAGCAGTTCTCCTGCCTCAGCCTCCAAATGTTGGGGTGTGAGTGTCCAGCCACAAATCAGAATTCCAAGAATCAGACTGTTGTGGCAGAGAAATGATCTGCTTTGCAGAATGACAGAAGTGATGGTTCCTAATCAAGATTTGAAGAGCAGGAGCAACTGAACATTGAGGGAATGGTTTCATTTACTTAAACTGCTGGGGCTCAGGAGCCCCATACTGACAAATGGGGCTCATGAGGCATGCCTGCATGAATCTACAGAGGGGATATGTGCATATATACATACAAACCCCATCTTATGAAAGAGGAACCACCAGAAAAGGAAAGTTCTTAGATCCTTTTAAACTTTGTTTCCCAAAGTCAAAGGTTTAGATGACAAAATGAAGTACCTTTCTCAGAATGCAGAGAAAAATGAAAAAGTTGAGGGGAAAAATATAGTAAAAACACAGTGGAGCAACTTAATAATTCCAACTTACAACAAACGTCAAGTCTGGGAACTCTTTAAAAATTTCTAAAGAAGCTGGGCATGATGGAGTACACATTTAATCCCAGCACTCAGGAGGCAGAGATAGGCAAATCTCTGAGTTCAAGGCCAGCCTGGTCTACATAGTGAGTTCAAGGCCAGCTGGGGCTACAGGAAGACCCTGTCACAAAGAACCCCCCCCCCAATTATTCTATTACTGGTTTTATTAGAAAACAGTGGCCTGGCCAGGCATGGTGGCAAATGCCTTTAATCCCAGCACTTGGGAGGCGGAGGCAGGTGGATTTCTGTGAGTTCAAGGCCAGTCTGGTCTACATAGTGAGTTCCAGGACAGTCGGGGTTCAGGGAGAACCTGTCTCAAAAAGACAGACAGAAGACAGACAGACAGACAGACAGACACACACACACACACACACACACACACACAACACACACACAAATGGCCTCAATTAAGCAAGTCAAAAGGTAGATTTTTTTTTTCCCCTCAGTGATTTAAACCAGTCTATCTAGTGTGTCCTAAGGAACGTTCAAGAGTACAGAAGAAAAGGCTGTTTCAGCATTCATTTCTTACTATTATTCTACACCTCTTAAATCAAGTTTTTTTTTTTTTTATCAGTTAAAAGTTGTTCTAGGGTCTGGACAGATGGCTCAGCAGGTAAGAGCGCTGACTGCTCTTGCAGAGGACCCAGGGTTCAATTCCCAGCATTCACATGGCAGCTAACAACTGTCTGAAACTTCAGTTCCAGGGGATCCAACTGACACCCTCTTTTGACCTCCCAGAGCACTGCATGATATGACACTTACATGTATGCAGCCAATATACTCATACACATAAAATAAATAAAATAAAATATTCTTCTAAAAGTTTTCCTAGAAGCCAAAGGAGCTGAGAGGGTGATTTCTAAAAAGCCATGATTATACCATAATTTCCATATAGTCTTAAAAGACTAATTTCTGAAAAATAGTCTGTATTGAAATGTTAAAAACTGAAGAACAGTCTATTTACAACAAAATCTTATTTCTTTCTAGCCATTAAGCAGTAACAACAAAAGGCCAAATTCCTCTTCTTATGGTTTTCAGGGCATAATGCAGGGTTCAGTATCACATAATAGTCCTAAAATTTCTTTTTTAATCCTCTTTGGCTTCAATCCCCAGAACATAGTACTACACAGTCTGAGTTTCTGCTTTAGAATAAGGATGAGACAAATTTGAAAAATATCCAAGCAAGCATGGTCGCTCACACCTTTAATCCCAGCATTCAGAAGGCAGATCCCTGTAAGATGGAGGCGATCTACATACTGAGTTTGAGGCCAGCTGGGGATTCAAAATAAATAAATAAAATAAATAAATATACACACACATACATATAAATAATATATTATTTATTGTCTCAAAAATAAATAAATACATACATACATACATACAACTACTACCCCCAAAATTATCTAAAAGGTGGCCCTAAGAACTCTTCAAGTGGTAGTGACTACAGGACCTCACAAATCTGAGTTTAACTAGAAATAAAACTGCTAATGATGTTAAGCTTATATAACATACTCAATAGATTACTGAACAGAATACCTAAAGATCAGCCATAAGTAAATAACAAAAAGCCAAAAAAATTGACCAAGATGCCAAAAGGTGAGGCTAAGGAGATAGCTCAATGAGTACAATGTTTGCTGCACGAGCATGAGGATCTGACCACATCCCCAGGACCTATCTGCACAAGCATGAGGACCTGATCACATCCCCAGGACCCATGAAAAGCCAAGTGTGTCTGCCCATGGCAAGAAACAACTATAACCATATTCCTGAGGATGGAGACTGGTGGATCCACAGGTCTGCTGGCCAGCCAGTCTAGCTTGGTTGGTGAGCTCTAAGTTACTGAAAAATCCTGTTTCAGAAAGTAAGGGAAAAAAAAAAAATGAAGGAAGACCTTTGCATGTACCTACACAGGTAAGGATGCCCACACACACCATACAAACCAACCAACAAATACATAAACCAAGAGGCAATTCACGGAAACATGAGAGGCCCTGGGTACCAGCCCCACTAATCCCCCACTCTATAAAACAAATAAGCAAAAGCAATAAACACAAAATTCATTTTGATAATATATATGTTAAAGCACAACAAATGACATCAAAAGGCACTACATATTCACCCTTGCTTGTAAAGTATAAACAATTTTTTTTTTTTTTTGGTCTTTTTGAAACAGGGTCTCCCTGTAGCTCCAGCTGTCCTGGAACTCACTCTGTAGACCAGGCTGGCCTTGAACTCACAAAGATCCGCCTGCCTCTGCCTCCCAAGTGCTAAGATTAAAGGCGTGCACCACCACTCCCAACTTAAAGGTTAGGAATAATGTGGTCCATTAGCTGCACCAACTCCCACGATTCTGGTATGTGTATGTATACTGTACATGAGAGAAACTAACATGCAGTGTAAATATATCCCAGTGCTTCAAACTATGAATAGTTTTATTATTCAAAATTTAATTTTTTTTAAATGAACTATTTTAATCCAACAAAAGTATCACTATTTTAAGGAAGAGAATTAGGTGGTTACTCTCTAAGCTTTATAAAACATCATTACTCTGAGCTTAAAAAAATAATACATTCTTAAACTAAGTAAACATATATGGATGTTCAATGGACCTAAAATGTTTAAGGAAAAAAGAAAAAAAAAAAAACAACAAAAACCCCAATATGGTCTGAACCAAACACAACATTTAGCTGCCTGTAAATTAAGGGGTTTTGTTATGTTTTATCTTCCTAAGGAAAGAAATTTGGCCATGCCCCTAAGTATATGAGAACTTAATTTCATGTTTTTTACCTTAAAAATGTGTGACATCTATTCTATAAGGTCACATAAAATTCACATAAATCTCCAAATCAATCATAACAATGTGTAAACCCAAATCTATAATCACATTTCGACTTAAGTAATTTAAATGATTATCAACAGCAACATTTTGGGGGTCTGAATCCTATTCCTCATAGCTCCAAGGGGACCAATTAGAGGGCAAGAGGAGGTCAGAATCTAGTGGTGGGAAGGCTGAAATGCTTGAGTTACAACCCCCAGATAAAAATGGACCTAAAGATTAGGGAAAAAAAGGCAAAATGCTATATAAACCTAACATTTCCCGCTGGACACATGTCTGACATACCTCTAAAGTATCTTTTTTTTTTTTTTAACCTCTAAAGTATCTTAATAAAAGGTTGAATAATGAAAAAGGCATGAGTACTCAAGTATTAGGAAGGACAGTATCATATGTACACCTGGGGCTGTAGATTCAGTCTAATTTGCTCTCTCTGCCTGGACCAATCTAGAACATAACTCTCAGTAAGTCTTAGCTTCCCAACCTGTAAAATGGAAACACAAGAACACCCTGTGTACTTCACTGAGTCATTTGTACCTGAGGAGTTAAGGTACATTAAGTATGTGCAAGTGTTTTTGAAAACTGCAAAACACTATAGAAACAGGAGCTTTAAAAATATTCCTTACCAAAACACCAACAAAATCCATTTTTGGTTAAATTATGTTCTTTCAAGACTATTTACTAAAGACACTGACAAATCACAATTAATTAATTAGTATAGTATCCATGGCAAACCATTTTGCTTCTTTAAGTTATTTTATTGCCACAGAATTCAAATTCTGCCAAACACAAACAGGAAAAATGTCAAGCTAGCAGCTATCAAACCTCCCTGCCAAAACCTTCCATTGCTCCAAAGGCCATGCTCTCCCTCCAAAGCCTCTGCATACATTTCCTGTTCCTTCCATATCCCTTTATAGGCAGTACCAAACTGAAGAAGGCTTGCAGAGGTTGCAGGGTGAATTTTCACCTTGTTTGTCAGACCCCATACAGACACATCAAATGAAAAAAGACACCAAATGATAGGCACACACATGCATAAATGCACACACGCATAAATGCACACACAAGTGTATACACACATACAAACATGTAAGTGTCCTTCATTCTTTGGGGAGAAATGATTTCTTACACAGTGAGCGACCATCACCTTAAAACCAAGTGCATAACACAGAAAAAGAAGAAAAATAAATCATACTCACCATCTCCCATAGCCATTTAGAAGGTCCAGGGAGCTCTCCCAAAGCAAAAAGGTCAAATTTCACAGCAAATAAGTGCAGCTCAGTACCTGCGCCACTGGGCTAGGCCTGCAGCTCACAGGCACCGGGCGGGCGCACTGTGTGACCCAGGCCGTGCTGCAGCTCAGCACCGCAATAGCCAACAGCTGCTACTCCACTTCAAAATAAAAGTCTGGGGTCTTGCTGAAAACCCTCCTTTTTTTTAGCAGAGCCTAGCAGGGCTTGATCAAGATTTTTCTTTAACTGCACACACACTGTTTGATACAGGTTGTGATGTTTCTCCTTGCACTGGCTTCTTGAAATTTAATCTAAAAAAGCTCTGGAAGCCAATAAATGCCATCCCCCCAGGGGACTTTTAATGCAATCATCAAAACACAAGGCATGTGTTCAGCAATCATTTTCTGCTTCCCTAAAGACATCCATGTAATCAGTAGCAATCACATGATCTCTGATGGATTAGCTGGTTTGCACGTTTTTAAAAAAGGTTTTCATCCTTTTGTCATTACCTTTTAATATTTACAACAGAAGACTGCTAGAAGTACACAAACAGGAATAGCCCAGTTTCCATGATTAACTGCTCTCATTATGCAGGAAGCATTCTGGCTGCCGTAAACAAATCACGTCAAAGACAGCCCATCAAAGGCAGCTCTGTGTGCAGACAGCAGGGCCACCCGGAACAAAGCTTGCTTCTGGTAGAGACGGAGCCTAGCCAGTGCGCAGCTGCAGAGGAGCTGAGCACCCTCTATCCGAGCTGCACAACCGTCACTACATTATCAAGCTCTAAGAAGGCCATGGGGCTCATGGTCACAGAGCTGTGTTTTTAAATCAGCCTAAGAAAAAGCACTGGTTTGCTTCCCACCAAAGGACACGTTATCAAAACAGAAAACTAGACTGGAAGCTATATTATTGATTCCTATAAGCTAAATATCAAGGTAATTTTAAAACCTAAGTTGAACGTTTTACTTTACTGCCAGCTTCTAAGATAATTAATTCTTTTCCTATCAACTATTTCAAACAGAGAAACTGAAAATTAACTTTACCAAACTGTGTTTGGTCCCTACAAACACATGAGACAAATCAGAATTATACATAGTTTTTTTTTTTCCAAAATGAAGGAGACAAGGACACAGTCATAGCCACTAATGCTGTTGGTGTTTACATCTTGGTTAGCATGGGAGATTGTCTTGTCATAATCACAGTCTTCTTCATCCTGGGCTGGTGTTGGCTCTTTTCAGACATGGTATGATTAATTCCAGTTTCCTTCTAATACCAGAGCTAATTCCATTGCACTTGAGATTCTGCCTAACTGGTTTTTGTAACATGAGAATTAAAGTAAAACAGAAGATCCTCAAGACAGAAACAAAAGTGTACTCTCTTGCTATTCCTAAATCAAATGACATACGCTCAAATCTCATGCTATGTAGTACTCTTGACTGCTCAACTAATGCTTTAAGTCAAAGAATTTAATCATAACTTAAATGAAGAGCACTGATGAAGTGGCAATTATAAAAGAAATCAGAGAAAAAAGTGTAAAGTTACCTGTCAGGACAAGCATAAGGGGAGAAGAGAAAGAGAGAGAGAAAGAGAGAGAGAGACAGAGAGCGAGTGAGAGAGAGAGAGAGAGAGAGAGAGAGAGAGAGAGAGAGAGAACGACTTTCTCTCAACAATAACTGCACTCCACCTACTGCTCTCTCCAGCCCTACACCCTTTATGGGCTTCTTCTATAGTCCATCACATTCTCCCTGACTGATGGGGTCCTCAGGTCATGGTCCCTGCTCACTTTGCAATGCCTCATATGTGGCCTCTTACCCCTCATTAAGCTCCAGGAAGCCCTCTTCCTTCTTCAAATATACTAAGTTCTGTTTCATTTCTGGGTTTTTAAGGTCACTATGTTTTCTGGCCAAGTGTTTTCCTACAATTACTCCTTTATCCTCACTTATCACAGCTTCATTTCAAATATGTCACCCCTCTCTATTCTACTAGTCTACCTAAAGTGACATCACTGAATTACTTATGATCAGTCAAACTACTATCCCTATTTTCTCTACATAACAATTGTTCAGATAATCCAGCCAAAATTTCTAAAAAAAAAGCAGGCGGATCTCTGTGAGTTCAAGGCCACCCTGGTCTACAGAGCAAGCTCCAGGATAGCTGGGACTAAAAGGGTTAACAAGTCTCAAAAATACAAAAAAAAAAAAAAAAAAAAAAAAAGCAAACCTTCAACACCTTTACAGTATTGTTAAATTTAATTATTGTTCAACTTGGCAAATGACTTCATCATGAAACACCCAATCACTATACTATAAATGTCTGATGTTCCATCATTGCAGATCCAGCAAAGACACAAAAGACTATTCTTTACCACAATACCACAACAGTTTCTGGTCACAGAGTACTGTGTGGAACAAATCTGAAGCCCATGCTATGCTTGTGTGAGCGTCCCACACGAGAGGAAGAGCAGCATCTTCAGAGGTCACCCTCCTTTGTATGCATTTGGGATTTCCAATACACATTCATGACGAGAATTTATTTTGTCCTAAGATGTTTTCCTTCTCTATAACTTTATTTTAAAATTTGGGTGTGTGATTAAAATAGAACCAACAAAGAGCTGAAAACTGTGGGGAAAATGTAGAGAAACAGGAGTTGAAATAGTTTTCAATAAATTACTACTGCTCTTCCAATTGTTTCCTAAAAAATGTTTTCATTGCCCACATTATTATTACTGTTTTCTTTTTTTTTTAATTAATTTTTATTTATTTCTGTATGTGTATCAATGTACTGTCTGCATGCAAGTCTGTGCACCCGAGTGGTGCAATGCCGCGGAGGTCAGAAGAGGTTGTCGGATTCCCTGGAACTGGAGTTCTCCTGGAATTGGAGTTTCAGACGGTTCTCGGCCGCCATGTGGGTGCTGGGGATCGAACCCGGGTCCTCTGTAAGAGCGGTTGGCGCTCTTAACCGCTAGGCCATCTCTCCAGCCCTACTGTTTTCTAATACTGGGGGATTAAACCAAAAAACTTATTCATCCTAGGCAAGTAGTCTCACTGACTTATATCCTAGCCCTCTTTTTACTTTTTTATTTTGAAACATTATGTCTCATTATGTTTCCCAGATAGGTATTGAACTTGGAATCTTTCTACCTCATCCTCTGAAGGAGCTGTGTTGATGCGTCTGTATGTATGTGTACACATGTATGTGAAATTAAGCACTGCTGGGATTTAGACTTTTCTTTTTAAAATGTCTGAGTGTACTGCCTGCATGTATGTAAGTGCACCCATGTTGTACAATGCCCACAGAAAAGAGAAGAGAGGGGCTGGATCCCCTGGAACTGGAGTTACAGATAGTGTTACCCACCATGTGGGTACTAGAAACCGAACCTGGGTCCTCTGCAAGAGTGGCCAGTGCTCTTAAGTGCCATTGATTTAGTCATTTTGAATATAATATTTCTTAAAACTTTAAATGTAGTTACTCTATAATGAAATTCAATGGCCCTACCAGACACGACAGGCTAGCAAACACAAAACCCAATGCTATCAACAGACTGTTTCTTTTGGAATTATTGATGGGTGTGAGTGTGAGTGTGTGATGTTCCCACTGTTCTTGGTTACCTGCCAGAACTTGAAGGTAAGACCCTACACATGTGAGTCATAGAACAAAAGGAGAAATCAAGTTGGTACTGACCTCAAAAGGCTTTACCTCTACTACTTTGCTTTCATAGTACTAGGAGGTGCTATGCATGCTACTAGAAAAGTAGTCATCAACCTTACCCAGCTGTGAACCTTGGGAGCTCTAATAACAACTAATCTGACAAGTTATATCCACTAGTACAATAGCAGCACAAATGTGGGCATAACCTTCTGGTTGGATTTAAGGCCCACTTCATAAGAAGTCCATACTCGCACTGTATTTTTTTAATGCTTTTATTGATGTTTTGTATATTTCAGACATCATTTTTCAATTCAGTTCAGGAATATTCCCCTTTCCCTTTCCCCCACCCCACCCCATCCCAGATCATGCATTCTTCCATAACTGTCCTGCATCTTTCTCTCAGTCTTTTTTTTTTTTTTATGCTTAGGATCCATATTTTAGAGTAATATAAAATTAATGGAGGAAATGTGAATTCATTACTCTAAAATATGGATGCATACTCTCCACCCATATATAGTAATTACAGAGTCTGAAAATAACTTGCACTGTTAACAGGACCAAAAACTTGTGACTGGTCACAAGCCATAGGGGAGAACCCACTACTATTATTCTGCTAAAAAGGACATAGTATTAAGCTGATTCCTAATGACTTAGAATCATAACAAAGATTAGTGCATCTCTCTGAACACAGAAGCTTCTTTTTTTTTTTTTTTTTTTTTTTTTTTATTTCTGAAGGTGTATGAATGTACTGTCCTGCATGCAAGTCTGTGCACCTGTCGTGCAACGCCGCGGAAGTCAGAAGAGGGTCTCGGTTCCCCTGGAACTGGAGTTTCTTCTGGAATTGGAGTTCGGACGGTTCTCAAGGCCGCCATGTGGGGTTGCTGGGGATCGAACCCGGGTCTCTGTAAGAGCGGTCGGCGCTCTTAACCGCAGGCCATCGCTCCAGCCCCAGAAGCTTCCTTAACAGAGACTCACATCTAACTGGTCAACATGCAAACAGAAGAGACTGTAAGAATGCCAGGGCCTATCAACCATCTCCTCCCAAGGCTCAGAGAGCACCGCAGAAGAGAGGGCAAAAAGATTTAAGAACCAGGGCTGGAGGGATGCCTAAGCGGTTAAGAGCGGCCGACCGCTCTTACAGAGGACCCCGGGTCGATCCACAAGCAACCCACATGGCGGCTGAGAACGTCTGAAGCTCCAATTCCAGGAAAGACGCCAGTTCCAGGGTAGTCCGAGACCCTCTTCTGAACTCCGCGGCGTTTGCACGACACGGTGCACAGACTGGCATGCGAACAGAACATTCAGACACATACAGAAATAAAATAAAATTAATAAAAAAAAAAAAAAAGATTTAAGACACAGAAGTAGTGATGAATCCGAAGAAAATAATGGATTTTTTGGAAACAACAGGGTAGTTGCACATAGGAATCCACAGCACTTGTAGCATGCACAAGACCTATGAAAACTCAAGCAGACAAAAACCCCAGCATGGATGGGGAAGTAGGCAAGAAGCCCCAACCACAGCTGAAGAACAATTGGCAACAAATAACTGCTGAGAAGGGAAGATTCAGTCTCATTCAAGGGTGAGACTCTTGGTAGGCTGACCAGACTCCAAGGATGGACCCACCCCAAGAAGCACTTGGGGAACAACAGATTTGCTCAACGGGATTAAAAAAATTTTTATTCATTTATTTATTATTTATGTGTATGAATGTACTGTCTGCAGTGTTAGGTCGGTGCACCCGTGTGTGCAATGCACATAGAGGTCAGAAGAAGTTGTCGAAATCCCTGGAACTGGAGTCTCCTGGAATTGGAGTGTATAGATGGTTCGCAGCCGCCATGTGGTGCTGGGGATCAAACCAGGTCCTCTACAGAGCAGTGGTGGCGCTCTTAAACCACTAGGCCATCTCTCCAGCCCCTCAACAGGGATTTTAAAAAAGGAAAATAGTAACAGAGGGTTTATTTGGGGAAGAAAGGTAGACCTAAATATTATCAAAAATATACTGTATAAAAGTTCAGAGAATCAATAAAAAAACACTTAAGAATTACATTTTTTTTTCTGGTTAAATATAACGGGTCCTTACACTGTGGCGTATAAAATCCCTAACCAGTAGAGGATGTAAACTTGTGGGGCCCCCCCCCCCATCAGCCGTGGGTTATTCCTCTAAGGAAAGAGCTAATAGCCAGTTTGGTTTGGGTTATACAGGCATATTGCTGCCGCTGCTGCACAGTATGTCCAGGCATGTGAGGTGTAGCGGGTGCTGGCAAAGGAGTCTTCTTGCTTGACTCAAGGAGACCCATATTTTGCTTTAATTGGTTTAGTGGGCCTTTGGTAACACTCTCTGGTAATTCCAGAGACCAGCTGTACACTTGATGTGTGGTCTCAATACATATCTTTCCCATGTTGACGTCAGGTCTTCGACAGCAGGGCTTATCACCTCTCTTCTTGCAAGGTATCCCCAGTTTTAGAGGCAAGAGCCTTTACCTTTTGTTGGGGGCTTGGATCCCCCAACCAATCTAACTTGGTAGAAATAAATCCATTGCTGTGTCAGGGCTTCCTGTATTAATATATCTGCTTGCTTAAGTGTTTAATAAGCCATAGTAAGACCCTGTCCAATATTTAACAGAAAAAAATGTATTCATGGATTAACATACTATCCAAACATCTGCGTCTATAACAAAATAACCTACCATAACAATTAGTACTGTTAAATACCTATATATCAAGTGGCTTGGGGCTTCATTAGTAGGATCAAGGGGTTATTCCTGGACAACTGTCAGTCCATGAAAGGAAACGCCAGAATTGACCAGAGTCTAGGACAACCAGCCCAGAGAAAGTAACTGTTTTGCTTCCTCATACCACCTGTGACCCTTTTCTAAGCTAGGGAACAATCTGCGGAAGAGGGGGCGTGGTAGAATGTAAGGGCTGGTGATTGGGGTGAACGGTAAAACTACAGCAATATAGTCTGGACACTCATTTGATCAACTTGATTGAACATACAAGCCCCCCCTGCTGGACGGTGGGACCCATGGGCTGTGTGGGTTTGGGCACAACTGCTTGCAAACTGGTTTTACATGAAGGATGCTTGTACTCATAAATTATCACTTATTGGTTTTTTTGTTGTTGTTGATTTTTTTTTTTTTTTTGTCTTTTCGAGACAGGGTCTCCCTGTAGCCCCAGCTGTCCTGGAACTCACACTGTAGACCAGGCTGGCCTTGAACTCACAAAGATTTGCCTGCCTCTGCCTCCTAAGTGCTAGGATTAAAGGCGTGCGCCACCACGCCTGGCAAATTATCACTTATTGTTAAAAAATGAAAAAAAAAACTGAGTGAAAGATGCAGGACAGTTAGGGCAGAATGCATGATCTGGGATGGGGTGGGGTGGGGTGGGGGGAAGGGAAAGGGAAATATGGCTGAACTGAATTCGAAAATGATGTATGAAATACACAAAGCATCAATAAAAAAATGAAAATGAAAAAAAAAACACTTAAGAAAAAAAGGGACAGGTAGCATGGGCCATGAAACATGTCATCATGACAAAAGGACTTCCTCCTTCTACTTTCCTCTTTTGCTAACTAACTCATTAAGGTATTTTTCAATGATAGCATAATATAGTCCTCCCTTCATATCAAGAGTGGGTTGGATGGCCCACTGTTCAAGACTACTGGCTGCTTTTGCATTTTCCAGGTTCAATTCCCAGCACCCAGATGGTAGTTAACAACCATCTGTACCTCCAGTGCCAGGGGATCTGACACCCTCTTCTGGCTTCTGCAGCAGAACACAGGTGCACTCACATACAGGTGAGTAAAACATTCATACACACAAAATAAAAAAAAATAATGAACAAAATATTAAAAACAAAACAAAACGGGATTGGTTCTAGAAATCTGAAGACACTCAAGTCTCTTAGATAATATTTGCATATGACCTACATGTATCCTCCCATATACCTTAAATACCTCTAGATATTTAGTATAAATACCATATAAATCAGTTGTTCCACTGCATTGCTTAGGTAATGATGATCCAACCACCAAAATCTGTATATGTTCAGTACAAAGGTAACCACCACAGACCTAGCTGCACTTTACAACCTACAGTTCACAATGTGAGTATGGCACCCACATGTGTGGGACCCATGATTGCGAAGAGCTAAGTGTATGCCATCACCAAAACCTTTTAACTGAAAAAGAAAAAGGAAATCTCAACTGTCTTTTATATCACAATATTTATATTATAGACTTTTTTTGTTTTTTTTTTAAGATAGGGTTTCCCTATAGCCCCAGCTGTCCTGGAACTCTCTATGTAGACTAGGTTGGCCTTGAACTCACAGAGACCTAACTGCTTCTGCCTCCCAACTGCTGGGTTTAAAGGTGTGCATCACCACGCTTTTATTATATATTCCTATTTGACCACACTTGCAATATTTACATCATAAACTCCAAGACAATCTTTGGGACTCCCTTCAAGAAAAATAAATGCCAGATTCTAACCTCAAACTGCTGTGCTTACAGAGAGAGAAATGAGAGAAAAAGCAATGGAACAGGGAATAAAAAGCTCCCATTTTGAAGGTAACCAAAATAAATTCATTAACTCTAACAACAACAGTATACTTAAAATAAGCCATTGCCAAACAATAATTTCTTTAATTTCATAATACATACAACACATTTTCCTTAGAGTTAAAACAAACCAGTATGGAATGAAGATTCCTAAGTCAAAAATGTTTAACAATAGTCCCTTTTCCTGCAGTTTCTGGTCTCTACTGACATCAACAGACCTAACCAGTAGACAAATTAAGATGTACTCAAACACTTTCTTGTCAGATAGAGGAGTGAGAAACAGCTGTCTGAGTGAAAACTGGTAGCAATAAAGTCAATTTATGCTTTGGACTTAAGTTTAATTGTAGACACAATCTTCACATTAACACTATGTCACGGATTTGAGATCTCCTGAGCCCAGTGGCAGGAAGAGGGGGAGACAGGTAGGAACTGGGTGTCTTGGCGAGCTGATTGTTGATCCTTTGGTCCTGCTGTCTTTGGTTTGATTGGCCTTTGTGGCTGTGAGGTTGGAGTTATCCTCCCAGCTGGGATTGGAGGTGTGGTCTTTGGCTTGATTAGATCTAGTGGCTGTGGGGGCGGAGTTATCCTCCCAGCCGGTATTAAAGGCACGCTTGTGTGACTCTTGAGATTTGAGATCTCCTGAGCCCAGCGGCAGGAAGAGGGGGAGACAGGTAGGAACTGGGTGTCTTGGCGAGCTGAT
>VZQC01008599.1:54549-87530 GCA_009823505.1 Rhizomys pruinosus | reverse complement strand
ATCATCTCATTCCTATAAGGCTGGCTAGGATTAGGAACACGAATGTTACCAATTGCTGGAGAGGTTTGTTGGGGGAAAAAAGAGTGGAACACTACTCAGCCTGAGTGGTGGGAATGTAAACCTTGTACAGCCACTATGGAAAAAGCAGTGTGGGAGAACCCTTTGGAAGACTTGGAATGAATTTGCCACACCAACCACAGACCACTCCTGGGCATGTATCCCTCAAGACTGACGCCACACAGAGATACATGCAAGGCCATGTTTTAGTGCAGCTCTCTTCACAATAGCAAGGAGATGGAACCACCCAAATGCCCCTCAACTGAAAAGTGGAGAGAGAAAATGTGGTACATCTAACACAATGGAATTCTATGTAGCAGTAAAGAAAGACGACATCCACGAGCTTTGCAGGAAATGGCTGGAGCTTAGAGGACATCATGCTGAGTGAAGTAACACAGTCCAGAAAAAAAACGATGCATGGGATCACTCATCTGTGGATGCTAGTGCCAATTAACCAGTTGTAAGTATGTCTTGTTTGTGTAGGGCCCCCTGAGCTTTTGTCCAAAGCAGTTGGGCGCAAGGCATTTTGGAAACAAACAACAACACAGAAAACTGATCAAAGAACTGACTGAAAAAGTGAACTTCTGCTCTCAAACATCAACAGTCAACTCCCCATGGAAAATATTGGAGAAAACTAAGAGATGAAAGCATGTTTGGGCAGAATGCACGAGCTCTGGTGGGGTGGGGGAATGAGCGGGAACATGGGTCTAGATTTGTTAAAAATAAATAAATAAATTTATAAAAAAAAACAACAACAAAAAAAACACTATGTCACTCCATCTGACTTCCTGGTCTACAACAAAGCCCAGTCTTGACTGAACAAGAGAAAAAAAGCCTAAATATATATTGAACTTGGTTTCCTACTGTTTGACTTTTAAATTCATACAACAAAAATTGTCTCCAACGTAATTTACATCACCAAGATAAACCCATTCTCTCATTTGTATTATCTTTGGAAACAACATATTCCTCACAGGTAAATGCTACACAATGAAACTAAACACAATTTATTAACAGTTTAACAAGGACAGGACTCATAAAATCAAATAAATACCAACTTATTTGTGGATGCAGAAGCTAATTTCAAACCTTTCTGAATTACCACTTGGCATTATTCTGCTTAAGAATCGAAAGATGATATTTTTAGTGAAATAGTGAAATTTCTGAATATGTGTTTCTTCACCAATTTTGTCACTGAGAGTCTGTGCATCAGAGAAGGGAACCCACCAATTCCATAATTTCTACTGAACACAGCCAAGTAAAGTAATTAATTACTCTTGCTATAAAAACAAAATTCATAGCCGGGTGTGGTGGTGCATGCCTTTAATCCTAGCACTTGGGAGGCAGAGGCAGGGGGATCTTTGTGAGTTCAAAGCCAGCCTGGTCTACAGAGCGAGTTCCAGGACAGCTGGGGCTACAGGGAGACCCTGTCTCAAAAAGACCAAAAAAAAAATAATAATAAAATAAAGTAAAATAAAATTTCCAATGACTCTAAAGAATCGGAGGACAGATCACATCAGAGGATTCAAGATTCTGCTGTAATGCCCTAGCTACATTTTCAAGCTACAAAATCAATTATTTTGCATTAGAAATACAATATTTGGCTTGAAAACACATTATAGGGTCTAAAACTTTGCTAAGTACTCTTAGAAATGTTTAAGAGCTGGATTAACTTACCTTTGCAGACACTCAAAATCATACCACCCGAATTTTGTACTTCATCAAATTTGGCAAACACCATTTCTAATCTGGGAATAAAAAAAAATTGATTGTTTTTACATAGAGATGAACTGAAAAAATTTTCCTTACTTTAGTTCTAGGGAACTCTCTTCTACAATTAAGTCACTTACTGAAAGAAACAAAACCCTGTCTCTTGAGTCAAGAGAAGCCAAATGGGCGACACATACTTTCAGGCATGTAGATAAAAAAAGACAACTTGCCGGTCGTGGTAGCACACGCCTTTAATCCTAGCACTTGGGAGACAGAGGCAGGCGGATCTTTGTGAGTTCAAGGCCAGCCTGGTCTACAGAGTGGGTTCCAGGACAGCTGGGGCTACAGGGAGACCCTGTCTTGAAAAGACAAAAAAAAAAAAACTTTCTGGGGCTGGAGAGATGGCCTAGCAGTTGGGAGTGCCGTCTGCTCTTGCAGAGGACCTGGGTTTGATTCCCAGCACCCACATGGCGGCTGAGGACGGTCTCTGACTCCAGTTCCAGGGGAATCTGACGCCCTCTTCTGACCTCCACGGCATTGCACGACACAGGTGCACAAACCTGCATGCAGACAGTACATTCATATACATAAAAAATAAATTAAATTAAAAAAAATTTTAAAGTAGCAATGCAGAGAGGAAAAGCCCTGTTTAAAAAAAAAAAAAAAAGACAACTTTCACACAAAGCAATTTCATTATCATAAAGTTTTTTTCTCCAAAGCCAGCACAAATGTTCTAGTTCCAACCCTATAATAATTCACTCAGGCATCAAAATATCTTACACAACACATGAAAATCACGCTGAGAAGGTATAAGGCAGACATAAAAACAATATATGAAAGAAACTACAGTCTTGGGTAGTCTGATGCTACTCAGGTTAACCTATTTTCAGCTTTTTTTTTTTNGCCCTCCCACACTGCTTGACAATCAAGACAATACTCCACAGACGTGGCCACAGGCTAATCCAATGGAGCCAATTCCCCAGTTGAGGCTCCCTCAACCCAGGTGTGCCAAGTTGACACTAAAGCTATCCAGCACAGTGGGTTCCTGATTTTTAGGGGGTTTTCTCCATTTAGAATGATGTTCACTGTGGGTTTATTATGACTTTAATTAGGTTGGGGAATGCTCCTTCCAGTCCAATTCCCTCTAGGACTTTACTGCCTTTAATCCTATCACTCGGGAGGCAGAGGCAGGTGGATCTTTGTGAGTTCAAGGCCAGCCTGGTCTACAGAGTGAGTTCCAGGACACCTGGGGCTACAGGAGACCCTGTCTTGAAAAGACAAAAAAAAAAAAGTTTCTAGCCAGGGGTGGTGGTGTGGGCCTTTAATCCTAGCACTTGGGAGGCAGAGGCAAGCAGATCTCTGTGAGTTGAAGGCCAGCCTGGTCTAAATAGTGAGTTCCAGGCCAGCTGGGGCTACAAGGACACCCTGTCTCAAAAAGACCAGCCCCATCCTCAAAAAATGCTTCTAAGTTGGACATGGTGGCACACACCTTTAATCCCAGCACTCAGGAGGCAGAAACAGGTGGATCTCTGTGGGTTAGAAACCAGTCTGGTCTACATAGTGAGTTCCAGACCAAGGAAGACCCTACCCCAAAAAAAGGGGGAAGTTTCTCATTAGAAAAGTAGGAATAAAATCAGGAAGAAAGAAAACACCAACATACACTCTAAACATCCAGAACTTATTTCACTGTAGCATTTATATTCATATGTATTTTCCTTCAGACTAAAATGAAGTCATTCTGACAATGTCTTTATGATACTTTGCTTTTTCTCTAACTTTCCAATCTACCATACTATGATTTATTCCTAAATTCTTATTATATATTTGAGGAAGACAGCCATTGTTCTAGTGACTATAAATACTAATTAACAGTGGCTTACTTTTCTATCACAATTTTATGTCCTAAAACATTTAAGTCTTGATTCACAGACTTATAAACTGAGCCTACAGATACTTTTTGAAAATTAAACTACTGAATTTCAGTAAGAAATAACTAAATATATTTTGGCTATAAAAACAAAGTAAAATTTAGCTGAAAACTCTGTAGGGATTTGATATAACACAGTTTCTAAATCTTTTTTTTTTTATTTCTGTATGTGTATGAATGCACTGTCTGCATGCAAGTCTGTGCACCCGTGTCGTGCACTGCCGCAGAGGTCAGAAGAAGGTCTCGGATTCCCCTGGAACTAGAGTTCTCCTGGAATTGGAGTTTCAGACGGTTCTCGGCCGCCATGTGGGTGCTGGGGATCGAACCCGGGTCCTCTGTAAGAGTGGTTGGCGCTCTTAACCGCTAGGCCATCTCTCCAGCCCCCAGTTTCTAAATCTTAATCTTACCTCTAACCACAACTAATTCAACTAGTACAACTATCTGCATATCTGAAAATGGTACAGCAAAAAGATACAGTGTTTCACGTGACATGGTAATGTCTTCTTTTTACATGACATGGTAATGTCTTCCACAGTAATGTCTTCCACAGGGCTCAACAGACACTAGGCAAGCTGTCCAGAGGTAAGATGTGGACATGAGAAGGAAACACATGCCTATAATCCCAGTACTTGGGAGATGGGTTAGGAGGATGAGGAGCTTAGGGCTATCCATCTAGTGATGTTGACTTAGAAACCTGGGTGCCAAGAGCCTGTCACAAACAAACAGCAATGAGAAACTAGAAACCTGGGAAAGAAAAGGGTGGCAGCAAAGAATTATGGTTGGGCACACAGAAAAAGGAAGACAAATAAATATAGGCAGCATTACTTGGAAGAAGAATCAATTGAAATAAGTCAGTGAGTATTAAGGATGGTGGGAAGTGATGAACATGGGAAGGAAAGAAGTGTCCCCAAAGAGGTTTAGCAATTAGGCTTGACTGGGAAAACCTACTAACAAATTACTTAACATCTACATTTTGCTGCCAATTCTCTCTTTCTACAACTGTTATACTTTGTTCTCAGTTTCCCTTTCTCTATTCATTCCTCTTCACCAATTTTGATAGGAAACTACAATGTAACCTCAGTATCTATTAAAACTCTTCAGGGCTGGAGAGATGGCCTAGCGGTTAAAAGCGCCGACTGCTCTTGCAGAGGACCCGGGTTCGATCCCCAGCACCCACATGGTGGCTGAGAACTGTCTGAAACTCCAATTCCAGGAGAACTCTAGTTCCAGGGGAATCCCAGACCCTCTTCTGACCTCCACGGCATTGCACGTCACGGGTGCACAAACCTACATGCAGACAGTACATTCTTACACATAAATAAATAAAATAAAATAAATAAAACTCTTCAAATTGCCTGGCTTGGTAGGCAGGCCTTTAATCCCAGCACTTAAGAGGCAGAGGGAGGCAGATCTCTGTGAGTTCAAGGCCAGCCTGGTCTACATACCATTTCAGGACAGCTGGGGCTGCAGGGAGACCGTGTCTCAAAAAAGACCAAAAAAACAAAACAAAACAAAACAAAAAACCCACAAAAACAAACAAAAAAACCCCCAAAATACAAAATACAGGTTGGGCATAGTAACCCACACCTTTAAATTCTAGCCCCTCCCCGGGAGGCAGAAACAAGCCTCTCCCCCTGCCCATACACCCATACACACACACACACACACACACACACACACACACACACGCACGCACGCACACGCACCGCACACGCACATGCACACAGAATCTAATTTCATTACAAAAAGAGAATTCAGTTGGACTATCCTAAATAAAAATATAAACTCTGTCACTCAGCAAGATGGCTCACCAGGTAAAAGCACTTGCTGAGCAGGGCCGACAACCTAACTTGAAAACCCCCTGCAATTGCACCAGTAGTCCCAGTATTCGTACAGTGAAAAGGGAGGCAGAGACAAGAAAATCACCTGGAAGCTTGACTAAGGACACTGCTAAAACAAGAGAAACTCTGTCTCAAAAACAAAGTAGAGGGACTAGAGAGATGGCTCAGTGGTTAAGAGTACTGGCTGCTCTTGTAGAAGACCCAGGTTCAATTTCCAGCATCCATGTGGCAGCTAACATCTATCTATAACTCCAGATCCAGGGGATCTTCTTCTGACTTCCAAAGGCACTGCATGACATGAATGTCCTTACATACATGCAGGTAATACACTCATACATATAAAATAAAAATAATATATATATATATATATATTTAAAAAGGTAGACGAAGAGGACCAACTCCTAAGAGAGGGCCTCTAGTATCTATATAACCACTGTGGCACCCAGGTGTCCAGAATCTCACTCACACACACACACACACACACACACACACACACACACACAACAAAAAATAAAGCAAAAAAAAAAAAAAACCCCTCTGAAAAGTAGTAAATGTTATGACTCCAGAAGCCACCAACCGAATCTTTATTGACTTGTCTGATATCTCATTACTCAAAATATTCTAATTTCCTTTTTATGTGACTAGGTTTCAAGAGTAGTGACTGATTCTTATACACATTTCCATTAAGCAGTAACTTGTATAATACAAACAAGAATAGGTACTCAAAAAATATTTGCTTAATACATTAAAGTTTCTGCTAAATTCTCAAAAATCTTGCACAGAATAATTAGTCTTTTTGAGAACAGGGTCTTCCTGCAGCTCTAAGCTCTCCTGGATCTCCCTATGTAGAACAGGTTGGCCTTGAACTCACAGAGATCTGCCTGCCCCTGCCTCCCAAGTGCTGGGATTAAAGATGTGCACCACTACACTGGCCCAAATAATAGTTTTTATCACCAGATATGAAATATTTGTTCCCTGATAATTTTAAATAATAACTGAGAACATCATGAAATGGTACCCCCAAAATTAATTAAGAAATGAAGATTTTAAAAAACATTTTTATGGGGCTAGAGATATGGCCTAGCAGTTAAGAGTGCCGACTGCTCTTGCAGAGGACCTGGGTTCGATTCCCAGCACCCACATGGCAGCTGAGAACCATCTTTAACTCCAGTTCCAGGGGAATCTGACACCCTCTTCTGACCTCCACAGCACTGCACGACACGGGTGCACAAACCTACATGCAGACAGTATATTCATACACATAAAATTTTTAAAAAATTTTATTAATTATTTTGTTTGTTTGTTTTGTTTTTATGTGTATGAGTATGTGGCATGCATGTATGTAAGTGCATCTGTATTGGGCAATGCCTGAGGTCAGACGGTGTTAGATCCCATGGAACTGGAGTTATAGATGGTTGTTAACTAAGATGTGAGTGCTAGAACCCAATCCAGGTTCTCTATGAGCAGCCATGCTCTTAACAGCAGAGCCATCTCTCCAGCCCCTACTATGATTTGTTAAATAGTATATATAGGTGAGTATGGTGACACAAACCTGTAATCCCAGCACTAAGGAGGCAAAGGCAAGACTCACCATACGTTCAAGACCAGCCTTGTCTACACTGTAAGTTCTAGGCCAGGCAGGGCTACACTGCAAGATCCTGTCTCAAAAGAATGAAAAATAGTGTATATCCTTATGTATCTTTTGAATTTGAAAACACTGTACTATTTATTCACCTTGTGAAATAAATGAAATTAAAACTTTCAAAAAATAAAGACTTACCTAGCGGGTGGAATATCTCTCTTATAGAGGTCAATTCTCAGTTTCTCTCCTATATGTCTGTAGATCTCCACCACAGCTGATAGTGCAGCACTTCTCACCTGTAGAAGAATTCAAGATTTAGCCGGGTATGGTGGCACATGCCTTTAATCCTAGCACTTGCAAGGCAGAGGCAGGAGGATCTTTGTGAGTTCCTGGCCAGCCTGGTCTACAGAGTGAGTTCCAGGATACCTGGGGCTACAGGGAGACCCTGTCTCGAATAGACTAAAGCCAAAAAAAAATAAATAAATAAAAATTTAGGATTTTTTTTTACAAGTTTTTAATTTTTTTTAATTTTTTTTTTTTATTTATTTCTGTATGTGTATGAATGTACTGTCTGCATGCAAGTTTGTGCACCCGTGTCGTGCAATGACGCGGAGGTCAGAAGAGGGTCTCGGATTCCCCTGGAACTGGAGTTCTCCTGGAATTGGAGCTTCAGACGGTTCTCGGCCGCCACGTGGGTGCTGGGGATCAAACCTGGGTCCTCTGTAAGAGCGGTCGGCACTCTTAACCGCTAGGCCATCTCTCCAGCCCCAAAAAAATTTTTAAAGAGACACACGTGACAAATACTTCACTTCAAGGTATTACTATACTAGCAGACCAACCTAACACTCCAAGTTGGGTTTAAATCCCTGTGGAAATTATAATATGATCTGTTAACAGAAAACGAAAAATAAGTACTGTCAAGAAACTCCAAGAAAAATCCACTTAAAAAGAGACAAGGGATGAGTGTGGTGGCACACGCCTTTAGTCCCAGCTCTCAGGCAGCAGAGGTAGGCGAATCTCTGTGAAATGGAGGTCAGCCTGGTCTACACAAATCTCTGTGATAGGAGGTCAGCCTAGTGTACAAAGCAAGTTCCTGGCCAACTGGGGGTACAGGGAAACCCTGCCTCAAAAGGGGGTAGGGGGAGCGGGACACAGCCTGGAGATGTAGTTTAGAAGTAGAACAATTGCCCAGCATGTTTGAGGTCTTGGGGTTCAATCCCTGGTACCAGCACTACTTTAATAAAAAGGGGGGGGGGGCTGGAGAGATGGCCTAGCAGTTGAGATAGCCGCCGACTGGTCTTGCAGAGGACCCGGGTTCGATCCCCAGCACCCATGTGGCGGCTGAGAGCCGTCTTTGACTCCAGTTCCAGGGGAATCTGATGCCCTCTTCTGACCTCCGAGGCACTGCACGACCCGGATGCACGGGTGCACAGACCTGCATGCAGACAGTACATTCATACACATAAAACAAATAAAATTAAAAAAAAAAAAAAAAAGCCAGGCATGGTGGCACACGCCTTTAATTCCAGCACTCGGGTGGCTGGTCTACATAGTGAGCTCTAGGCCAGGTGGGACTAAAGGGAGACCCTGTCTCAAAAAGACCAAACGCCCCACCAAAAACAACAACAACCAAAAAAGAAAAAACAAGATAAGGTAAAACGGAGCAGAAATAGAAATTTATAAATAAAACTACCAACCAGGGTTTCAAAAACTTTAATTGTGGGACTAGAGAGATGGCTCAGTAGTTAAGAGCCCTTGCTGTTCTTTCAGCAAACCTGAGTTTCTTAGCACCCACACATACAAGTGCCTTTAACACCAGCTCCGAGGAATCTAACACCTTTAGTGTCTGTGGCCACCTACATTCATGTGCATCCACACATACACATAATTAAACATAAAATAAGCCTTTAAAAAAAGTGTAACTGAATTAACCTATATTATGGTTAATTAAGTTTCCTGAAATAAAATTACCTTTCAAGAATGTAGACTGAAAAAAAATGGGTATTTTTATATTAGCATTTCTAGAAGAATTATTCAGAATAGTAAAAAGATAGAAACAGGCTGGGCATGGTGGCACACGCCTTTAATCCCAGCACAGGCAGGCAGATCTCTGTGAGTTCCAGGCCAGCTGGGAGCTACAGGGAAACCCTGCCTCAAAAAAAAAAAAAAAAAAAAAAAAAAAAAAAAAAAAAAAAAAAAAAAAAAAAAAAAGAATCCAAATGCCCATCTGCGGATAAATACAGAAAATGTGATGAGTTTGTATATTATTGGAATATTATTCAGAGGGAAATTCTGACACATTTTACACAGACGAAGGATGAGGATGTTATGTTAATGGAGTAACTCCCATACCAAAGGACAAATATCTATGATTTGACTTCCATTAGGTGCCTACAGTAGTCAACTAAGACAGAAGAATGGTAGTCCAACAGTGGGAGAGGGGAAACTGGAAAGACGCTGTCTAATGGGTACAGAGTTTGAGTCTGTGAAGATTTGAAGGTTTTCCAGATAGATGGTTGCAAAATAATGTAAATGTCTTTAATAACCACTGAAATGTACACTTAAAAATAACTGCAAGAGTAAATTTTATATTGTGCATAAGTAAAAAAGCATGGTTCTTAAAAGAGGAATTTGACGGGCTGGAGAGATGGCTCAGCAGTTAAGAGCACTGACTGGTCTTGCAGAGGACCTGGGTTCACATCCCATAGCAGCTAAGAGCTCTCTTAGGCCGGGGGTGGTTGTGCATGCCTTTAATCCCAGCACTATGGAGGCAGAGGCAGGCAGATCTCTGTGAGTTCAAGGCCAGCCAGGGTCTACATAGGGAGCTCCAGGCCAGCTGGGACTAAAGGGAGACCCTGTCTCAAAAGAATAAAAAAATTAAATTAAATTAAAAAATAAAAATAATAAAATAAAAGAGGAATTTAAAAGCACTTATTCTTGCACAACTCACTGTCAGCAACTGAGAGCCAGATGTGGTAATACACACTGTAGTCTTGCCTCCTTGGGAGGCTATGGTAGGAAAAATAAAATAAAATCACTTGAGACAAAGAATTAGAAACCAACCTAGGCAACATAAGGAGAGCCTTTTGACAGTACAGAAATTAAACCAGCAAACAGCAACTGAAGAGAGTAAAACTCCCTCTAAACCTGTTGAGAAGCCCTAAAACCTGCTAGAAGGGAAAAACCTTATTCAGTGTTACTCCAAATGCTCAAGCTAATTCACAGTTAACTTCCCTAGCAGAGATGAGATCAGAACAAATCCTGCATTATACATGTAGTGCAGACAGCTCAGATAAAGAAGCTTCTAGCTGGGTGTGGTGGTGCATGCCTTTAATCCCAGTACTGGGGGGTGGGGGTGGGGGCAGATATCTGTGCTGTGAGTTCAAGGCCAGCCTGGTCTACATAGTGAGTTCCGGGATGGCTGGGGCTACAGGGGGACCCTGTCTCAAAAAGACCAAAATAAAAAGGAAGGGGGCTAGAGAGATGGCTCAGCAGTTAAGAGTACCAACTGCTCTTGCAGAGAACCCAGGTTCAAATACCAGCACCCACATGGCGGCTGAGAGCTGTCTTTAACTCTAGTTCCAGGGGAATCCGATGCCCTCTTCTCACCTCTGCAGCACTGCACGACATGGGTGCACCAACCTGCATGCAGACAGTATACTCATACACATAGAAAATAATAAATAAAAAATTAAAAAAAAAAGAACCTTCTAATTCTAATGGGTGATACACCAAGGACCCAGGTCTTCCCTATTAAATAGGGGCATAACTACTGGGAAAAGTTCTTACACAAGCACATTCAAGAATGTGCTTGTATAAGAACATTCAAGAATGTGCTTGTGTAGGAAGCGGACAATCTAGTCTCCCAATTAACATATATAGCTAGACTATTTTTTTTTTTTTTGGTCTTTTTCAGTATTTTTCGAGACAGGGTCTCCCTATAGACCAGCTGTCCTGGAACTCACTCTGTAGACCAGGCTGGCCTTGAACTCACAAAGATCACCTGCCTCTGCCTCCCAAGTACTAGGATTAAAGGCGTGTGCTACCACGCCCGGCTTTATTATTTTTTATGTGTATGAGTGTACTGTCTGCTTGTAGGTTGGTGCACACGTGTCATGCAATGCCACGGAGGTCAGAAGAGGGCGTCAGATTCCCCTGGAACTGGAGTTAAGACGGTCCTTAGCCACCAGGTGAGTGCTGGGAATCGAACTGGGTCCTCTGCAAGAGCAGTTGGCACTCTTAACCGCTAGGCTATCTCTCCGGCCCAGTTAGACTATATTTAAACTACAGGCAGAAACCCAGGTTTCTCTTANTTTTTTGTCTTTTCGAGACAGGGTCTCCCTGTAGCCCCAGCTGTCCTGGAACTCACTCTGTAGACCAGGCTGGCCTTGAACTCACAAAGATTCGCCTGCCTCTGCCTCCCGAGTGCTATCAGTATCTTCTTAATATTAGCCCAAGTACTGATAAACTTAATCAACTTATATGAATATAATTTGTTCCTAAAACAAACTGTGGTGGAAAAAGAGAAGAAAAGGAAAGGGAAATGGATAGGGAGAAGGGAGAAAGAGAAAAGTAGAAAGGAAGAGAATGAGTGAGTAAGAAGCAGCCTCTAATCCTAGCTATTTGGGAGGTTGGAGCAAGATCACTTGAGCCTGGGGAGTTCAAAGTAACAAAGCTAGACCCCTCAGACCTTCATCTTTAAAAAGACAATTATTTTATTTTTACCACATCCTTCTATTCTATTTCTTAAATGAAGTTAAGAACACAGAAAGGAGCAACCAAAAAAATTTAATCTAAACACACACATACACACACACACTCCTATGCATCACTCACTGATTGAATGTAAATAATGTTTTACCTGACTGTTGGAATCTCCAAGTAGGATACACAAATGTGGTACCAATTTGCTGATGACCAGTGGTTGGGTCCCAAAGCTAAACACAATTTGAGAGTAAAAATAAGAAAATTTGGTTTCAATTCAACAGTGAACAAAATATCCTCTCACTTTCTGTCTCTGTTATAACAGCTACGATGAAGAGGAAGTGTGTTTGTCATTAAAGAGGATGATAAAAAAAACAACCAGCAAAATCAAGCTACACAATGTGAAGTGTGCCAACTTGAATAAGAGTGGCTGACTCTGAAGATGGCATGTGATGCCTGCTGAGCATCTAGCAGCCTATCAATTTTTTTAGACTCTGGGTCTCAAATAATACACAATGAAATAAGCAGGTTAAGGGATCTTTATGTTTATTAATATTTTGATGAAGTCTTATGTTGAAAGCAACAAGAGAGCTGAGACCCACAAAAATTGCAGACTAAATGCACTGACAAGCTCTGGGGGGCAGAAAGGACATGGAGCAATGAAATAAACTGAAGAAAGTACATTAAGAAGAGGAAGTAACACAAAGGAAAGCTGAAAGGGGGCTGGAGAGATGGCCTATTGGTTAAGAGCACCAACTGCTCTTGCAGGACCCGGGTTCGATCCCCAGCACCCATATGGCGGCTGAGAACCGTCTGTAACTCCAATTCCAGGAGAACTCCAGTTCCAGGGGAATCCGACACCCTCTTCTTACCTCCGCGGCATTGAGCCACACGAGTGCACAAACCTACATGCAGAAAGTACATTCATACACATAAAAAATAAATAAAAATAAAAAAAATCATTTAAAAAAAGGAAAGCTGAAAGGTGCTACATATTACCTCTCGTCGTGCACAGAAACTGGAAAATTATTCTAGAACAACAACAACAAAAAAGCCTCTGCTCACATTTCTTCTGCCTGCATCAGAACCTTGGGGGATGATGCCATTAGGACTTCACCCTCTACTACTAGGTCCACTGTCTGGAGCCTTGGCAGAAGATTATCTTAGTAACTACCCACAGTGTTCCAGGAAGCCTATGGCCAACTGGCAAGAGGGATATGGAGGGAAATAGCTACAACGCATGACATACCATTGAGTTAAAAAGTTCTAAAATGGGGGCTGGAGAGATGGCCTACTGGTTAAGAGCACCGACAACTGCTCTTGCAGAGGACCAGGGTTCGATCCCCAGCACCCACATGGCAGCTGAGAACCATCTTTAACTCCAGTTCCAGGGGAATCTGACACCCTCTTCTGACCTCCGAAACACTGCAAGACACCGGTGCACTGACCTACATGCAGATAATACATTCATACACATACAAAATAAATTTTTAAAAAATTAAAAAAAAAAGTTCTAAAATGGATTTGAACAGTAAAAAAAATCCAAAGTTGTTAGCATTATCAGTTCTATAACCGTCAATTTTAAGTGACTACTATTAATATACTAAAGAAAGAGATAAATTAACATGAACCAGGCACAGTGGGGCACACCTTTAGTCCCAGCACTCTGGAGGCAGAGGCAGGATCTCTGAGATTAAGACCAGCCTAGGATACATACTTCGTTCCAGGCTGGCTGGAACTACAGGGAAAGCCTCTCTCAAAAAGACCAAAAATACAAACACACACAAAAATTTAACATGAATGACATGTTACACATAAAAAAATTTAGCTGTAAAGATAACTTTTAGAGCAATTAATAACTACGTAAAATTTCCATAGTTTTCTTTCACCTTGTAAGTAAAAGAAAACTTGAGAAATGACCAATTACACAAGACTGTTTTTAGTACTCATAGAACTTACGTGTTTAAGGTCTCAATGAGACACAGACATACTCCTTCTCGAGATCGAGAGTTCTTGTGCTTGAAGCCAGAGGCCAACTGCTCCCAAACATGCTATTTGAAAGACAACACACATAATACAAAAGAAAAAGACACATATCATACATTTTAACTCTTCCTAACCTTACAACCAATTTTAGCGGCAACAGACTATTTTCATCAAACTGCCCTAATATAGGCTCAGGATCCCTAGTCAAGCTATTAGTTATCAGAAGTGTTTCATATTTGGGGCTTTTTTTTTTTTTCAAATTTTGGAATATTTACATATTAACAGGAAGAAATTGTGTTGCTGGGACCCAATCTAACTCAAAACTCATCATGTTCCAAACTTACTTCATATCCAACCTGAAGGGAAATTTCATACAGCATTTTTTAGTGCATCTAAATTTTTAGATGGCTTGTCACATGGGGGTAGGTATTAAATTTTCTATTCAGTGTCATTCAATGCTCAAAAACTTTTGGATGTTGAATTTTCACATGAGAGATATTCAACCCATAGTTACATGTTTTTCTTGTGGGCTCCCACCCACTTAATATTTGAATCACATTTTGTTTTTATTTACATATTTTTCACTTTAGATTTCAATAATTGTCAGAAAAATCGTGACCCATACCTAAGCATCTTAGTATTTCCAAGGACACAGGATTTCTTCTATGCTTGAGAAACCTTCAATACCAATGCTACAATTATATGCATAGCAGTCCAGGAAGCATTTAAGAGATGTAAAATTGCCTAGCAACTGTAAAAAAAAAACTGTCACATGGAACAGACTGTAAACATTTTATAATTAAAGGTTTTCTCTTTTTAATAGTAGACCCAAATACAGAAACATTTTGGGACAAGTCATTTTATGATTACCTAATCTTCGGGGAGAAAAAGATTAAGCTTATAATAATAATAATACAAAATAACTGTTTGGGTTTGGTGTAGTAAGAACTTTGACTTTTTCTAAACATGTAGCCAATTGTCCCATGATGTTCCTTCTAACATTTAGAAAGCCAACTTACTGTACCAAATCTACCATCTGCTTACAGTCATTATTCAGTTTACTAATACATTTCTCTCTCCCCTAGACATTTAAAAAGGTAATCTGGGGGCTGGAGAGATGGCCCAGTGGTTAAGAGCTCCAACTGCTCTTGCAGAGGACCCGGGTTCGATCCCCAACACCCACATAGCAGCTGAGAACTGTCTTTAACTCCAGTTCCAGGGGAATCCGACACTGTCTTCTGACCTCCGCTGCATTGCACGACACGGGTGCATAAACCTACATGCAGACAGTACATTCATACACATAAAAATTAATTAAATTTAAAAAAAGCTAATCTGAAAGTTGATTTTAAAAATATTTTTTAAAGCTGGGCATGGTGGTGGGCTGGAGAGATGGCCTAGTGGTTAAGAGCACCAACCGCTCTTACAGAGGACCGGGGTTCGATCCCCAGCACCCACATGGCGGCTGAGAACCGTCTAAAGCTCCAATTCCAGGAGAACTCCAGTTCCAGGGGAATCCAAGACCCTCTTCTGAACTCCGCGGCATTGCACGACACGGGTGCACAGACTTGCATGCAGACAGTACATTCATACACATACAGAAATAAATAAAATAAAAATTAAAAAAAAAAAAAAAAAGCTGGGCATGGTGGTGCATGCCTTTAATCCCAGCACCCAGGAGGCAGAGGCAGGCGGATTTCTGGTTAGTCTGGTTTACATAGTGAATTCTAGGCCAGCTAGGGCTACCATGGTAAGACCCTGTCTTAAAAATAAAAACAGGAAAAAATAAATAAATAAATAAAAACAGGGCTGGAGAGATGGCCTAGCGGTTAAGAGCGCCGACCTCTCTTGCAGAGGACTTGGGTTCGATCCCCAGCACCCACATGGCGGCCGAGAACGGTCTGAAATTCTAATTCCAGGAGAACTCCAGTTCCAGGGGAATCCAACACCCTCTTCTGACCTCTGCAGCATTGCACAACACGGGTGCACAGACTTGCATGCAGACAGTACATTCATACACATACAGAAATAAATAAAAAAAAAAATAAAAAAAAAAAAAAAAAGCTGGGCATGGTGGTGCATGCCTTTAATCCCAGCACCCAGGAGGCAGAGGCAGGCGGATTTCTGGTTAGTCTGGTTTACATAGTGAATTCTAGGCCAGCTAGGGCTACCATGGTAAGACCCTGTCTTAAAAATAAAAACAGGAAAAAATAAATAAATAAATAAAAACAGGGCTGGAGAGATGGCCTAGCGGTTAAGAGCGCCGACCTCTCTTGCAGAGGACTTGGGTTCGATCCCCAGCACCCACATGGCGGCCGAGAACGGTCTGAAATTCTAATTCCAGGAGAACTCCAGTTCCAGGGGAATCCAACACCCTCTTCTGACCTCTGCAGCATTGCACAACACGGGTGCACAGACTTGCATGCAGACAGTACATTCATACACATACAGAAATAAATAAAAAAAATTAATAAAAAAAATTTTTTTAAAGATTAATCCAATCTTAAAAAAGTAAATAAATAAAATAAAAATAAAAACAAAACAGGGCTGGAGGGATGGCCTAGTGGTTAAGAGCATGGACCGCTCTTGCAGAGGACCCGGGTTCAATCCCCAGCACCCACATGGCAGCTGAGAACCGTCTGTAACTCCAATTCCAGGAGAACTCCAGTTTCAGGGGAATCCGACACCCTCTTCTGACCTCCTCGGCAATGGGCAGCATTGCACGACACGGGTACACAGACCTACATGCAAACAATACATTCATACACATAAAAATAAATAAAATTAAAAAAATAAAAACAAAACAAAGTTTTGTGTATGTGCATGTGCACTGTGGCATGGGCATGAAGGTCAAAGGACAACTTTTGGGAGTTGGTTCTTTCCTTCCACCATGAACTGTGGGGAATGAACTTGGATCAAGAACTTTTATCCACTGAGCCATCTTGCCAGCCCTGGTTTTAAAAATCTTAACTAACGTTGGGGATATGGGGACACAGCTCAGTGGTAGGACACTTTCCCGGCATCCATGAGGCCCTGAGCTCTGTTGCCAGCATCACACTCACACAAAAAAATCTTATTTTGAATAGCCTGACTCAGCAACATCATCTTTTGAAGTCTTTCCATTTCTAAAAATATTTATATTTATGTCTAAGGATAAATGTACAAGGATGTTCCCTAAAGTTCTCTGTAATAGAAAACCAAAAACAACTGAAAATGTAAATCAATAAGGATTATCTACCAAACTCTTTTAAAAGATACTTTAATCCTAGCACTTGGGAGGCAGAGGTAGGTGGATCTTTGTGAGTTCAAGGCCAGCCTGGTCTACGGAGTGAGCTCCAGGACAGTTGGAGCTACAGGGAGACCGTCTCAAAAAAGACAAAAAAAAAAAGTACTATTTTTAAGGTATAAAAATCTCAAAAAAAAAAAGCAGTTTACCTTTATAACTCAGTACTTTGGATATTTTACTAAGCATATGTAACATTACAATTTTAAGAACCACTGGATACCACTGTGCACATGACACACTCTGACCTCTGTGTCTTGGAGCTACACTCTCAATCACTGTGTACTCAACAGCTTATTTTCACTGTCCTTTCAAAACATTTCCATTCTGTGCTCTAGATGTGGTTTGTTCCAAGGGTTCATGTATCAGAGGCTTGGTCCTTAGTGCAACAGTGTTGAGAAGGTAAAACCTTTAAGAAGCAGGGCATAGTCAGTTATCAAAGATAAGGCTCTTCTCCTGACCCTTAGCTTCTCACATATATGCAAACGTGCCTTCGATCACAGTGCCACCCTGGCATGAGGTGATGCTCCTAGGTAGGCCCATGCCACCACAGCTGCTGCTGTGCTTTCAAAGGTTCATATCTAAATACAAGTCTTTTCATTTTAAGTATCCAGCCTTAGACATTTTGTTATAGTAACATAAAACAGACCAAGGACCAATACACTCTGTGTGTGCACGCATATGTGTTCAAATGTGTGGGTGCACGTGCCTGTTTATGTGTATACATGTGCATGTGGAGGACAGAAACCAACCGTGGGTATTGTTCCTCAGGTGCTATCCATCTTTTTGAGACAGATTTCTCATTGGCCTGGAATTTGGTAAGTGTGCTAAGTTAGGCTGTCACATCAGAGAGCCCCAGGAATCCTCCTATCTCTGCCTCCCCAGTGCTGGGATTACAAGTATGTGCCACCATCCCCAGCTGTTCCTTTTTATTTTTAGGCATGGGTTTTAGAAATAAAACTGAGGTCCTCTTACCCATCATGCTAGTAAAACAAGCTATTCTTTAAGGGCAAATTATTTCCACTGTATTCATAAAGAACAGGTTGCTGTTGCTGAATATATCCTTTATATAGTAGTAACCACCTATTAAAATAAGAGCATTTCACATGGGCGTGGTGGCACAAGCCTTTAATCTCTGAACTCAGGAGGCAGAAGTAGGTGGATCTGTGCTATTGAGGCCAGCCTGGTCTATATATCGATTTCCAGGCCAGCTGGGGCTACAGGGAGACCCTGTCTCAATCAATCAAATCAATCAAATCAATCAAATCAAATCAATCAACCAATCAATCAATTAATTTATTTTTTCCAAAAAGGTTGCAGAAATTAATATAATATTCAGTAGGTTTCAAAGTGAGCAATTTTTATTCAGTATCTTACAATCTGCACATAAGACCAAAAAAAAAAAGTATAAATACAGTTGTACAGTGTCAAATCATCTAAGTCTACATGTGTGGTTTTTCTAAAACATAAATACTAAAAAAAAAAATTTTAAAGATTGACACTGTATCTTAAATTTCAACTTCTTTAGAACATTAGCGACAATTAACTACTTAATATTTTATCATTCATACTTCATGAAGGCTTATTAATTTGCTGTTTTATCATCTAACTTTACTGTGACTTAGTGTGATTCAATGAAAATCCTCAATTCTCAAATGCAAGCCTACCATGGGTGGTGCCACTTCATCCATTAACTTCAGTATCAAATTCTGTGCTTCATCACGAACTTTGTCTTTGGCATCTCCCAATCTGTCTATTAAAGCTACAATAACTAAAGAAAGGGGAAAAAATAAGTATTTATAACTCAGCTCCATCACAATCCATATTATATAAAACTATAAGCAGCAACTATTTTCCATAAATTGTTAAAAAATGGGTTTTATTTTGGGGGAAGGGTGGCGGGGGTGGGGGGCAGGCAGGGTCTCACTATGTAGCCCTGCTTGCCTGGAACTTACTATGTAGACAAGGCTGGTCATGAACTCACAGAGATCCACTTGCTTCTGCCTCCCAAGTGCTGGAATCAAAGGCATGAGACATCACACCAGCCTTATTTTAAGCTCCTTATTCATAAATTCAAGTGAAAATAACTGATAAAATTAAATGTAGCCGGGCGTGGTGGTGCACGCCTTTAATCCCAGCATTTGAGAGGCAGAGGCAGACAGATCTCTGTGAGTTCCAGGTCAGCCTGGTCTACATAGCAAGTTCCAGGACAGCTGGGGCTGCAGGAAGACTCTGTCTCAAAAAAATAAAAAATAAATTTAAAAAAGTAAAATATAGTGGTATGCACTTAATATATTGTTCAAACAAACTTGTTACTATTCTATCTGGAGGTATGTTAAGATCTCCAGACAAGAGATGGAGAGATGACTCAAAGAAGACACAAATTTGGCTCCCAGCAACCACACAGCAGTTACAGGGATACAACACCTTCTTCTGGCTTCTACAAGTATTGCATGCATGTGGGGCATATACAGGTAAAACACACACACATATAAAATAAAAATAAATAAAAAACTTTTTTTTTTTTTTGTCTTTTCGAGACAGGGTCTCCCTGTAGCCCCAGCTGTCCTGGAACTCACTCTGTAGACCAGGCTGGCCTTGAACTCACAGAGATCCGCCTACCTCTGCCTCCCAAGTGCTAGGATTAAAGGCGTGCGCCACCACGCCCAGCTAATAAAAAACTTTTTAAAAAGATCTATAGATAAGCAAGGGAATGTTTTTCCTCAACGTTATGCAGAAATGACTTCTGGTAGGAGGGAGAAGGTGTCCAGGAAGGAAAGGTATCCAGAAGGTTTCCACAAAGGAAAACATCAAAGGTATTGGCAAGCTTAGTTTCTGGGTCCAGGCAATGTTAGGTGTTGGCTTTATAACTACTCTTTAATTTGCACGTTACTTATTCTTCTACATGTATAATATAAACAAAGAGGAAAAAAGAGAGACCCAAGTCAAGTTTGAACAAGTGAAGGAAGAAATGAAAGAAAGCAATAGATATTTACCTAGTTTACTTATAGACAGCTTCATCAAGGAAGAAAAAAAAAAGCCTTTAAGCTGGGTGTGGTGGTACAATGCCTCTAATCCCAGTACTGGGAGGATCAGATAGGGCTGAGAGTTGTTGTAAAATACCTGAGGAGGCCAAAAGAGGGTGTCAGAGTCCCTGGAGCTAGAGTTAAGGACACTTATTAGCTGCAATGTGAGTACTGGGAACTGAATCTGGGTCCTCTGAAGAGCAGCCAGCCCCCTTTACCACTGAGCCATCTCTCCAGCCCCTAAATCATCTCATTTAATCTTCACAGCACTATTATTACAATAAAATATTATTAGGTAGTAAACCCGGGATTTAAGTAAATACACAATGTGCATGCATGCATGCATGTAAAATATTCTACTCTGTGTGTGTAAAATATTCTATTCCCAAGGGGTAGAATTATCTACAAAAGGAAAATTCAAATGGTGACCCAAATAGAGGCTCATTTCAATAATAAAAAGTATTTTAGGGCTGGAGAGATGGCTCAGCAGTTAAGAGCACCAACTGCTCTTGCAGAAGACCTGGGTTCAATTCCCAGCATCCACATGCTGGCTAACCAGGAGGCAGAGGAAGGCAGAGCTCTGTGAGTTCAAAGCCAACCTGGTTGACACAGTGAGTCCCAGGCCCTAGGCCAGCTGGGGCCACAGGGAGACACTGTCTCAAAAAAAAAAAAAAGGTATTTTAAGCCAAAGGTAGTGACACACACCTATAATGTGGGCAGTGAGAAATGTGAAGGCAGGAGGATTATAAATTGCAGGCCAAGCCGGGCATAGTGGCACATACCTTTAATCCCAGCACTTGGGAGGCAGAGCCAGGGGATCTCTGGGAGTTCAAGGCCAGCCTGCTCTACAGAGCGAGCTCTAGGCTGGCTGTGACTAAAGGGAGACCCTATCTCAAAAATACCAAATAATAATAATAAAAAGTAATAATAAATTGCAGGCCAGCCTATGCTACATAGTGAGGTAAAGGAAGTGAGGCTCTGTTTCAAGAGTTAACAACAAATTTTATAGCTACAATCCAACACTTAGGAATCTGAGTGAGAAAGACAACCCATGCTGCACAGTTCTAGGCTAGTCTAGACAGCACAGTGAGACCCTGTCCCAAAAATATAAAGCAGCCAGGCGTGGTGGCACACGCCTTTAATCCTAGCACTTGGGAGGCAGAGGCAGGCAGATCTCTGTGAGTTCAAGGCCAGCCTGGTCTACATAGTGAGTTCCAGGACAGCTGGAACTACAGGGAAACCTTGTCTCAAAAAGACCAAAAAAAAAGTAATTACAAAATATAAGCAAAAACCTTAATATCTGTAATACATGAACTTAATGTTACAAGTATTAAGCAAAAACTATATTTTTGTATTTATTTCTGCATTGAAATCTTTCTTTTAATTGCAATGTTTTTAATTGCAATTCCACATGTGTGCACATGTGGAAGTGAGAGGACATCTCAAAGTTTCCTTGTCTATAACAAGGTGTATGATACCAGGTCTAGATGTCATGTGATTGGGAGAGGGTGAAGTAAATGGGGAAAAAAATAGTAAGCATTCACAACTGTCAGCAACATTCTCTACAGATCTGTTAAATATAACACTTTTTTTTTAATTTTTTAAATTTATTTTGTATGTGTATGAATGTACTGTCTGCATGTAGGCTTGTACACTCGTGTCATGCAATGCCGCGGAGGTCAGAAGAGGGCGTCGGATTCCCCTGGAACTGGAGTTCTCCTAGAATCAGAGTTACAGACTGTTCTCAGCCGCCATGTGGGTGCTGGGGATCGAACCTGGGTCCTCTGCAAGAGCAGTTGGCACTATTAAACGCTAGGCCATCTCTCCAGCCCCCAATATATAACACTTTTTAAAAATTTTTTTAAATTTATTTTTGTATGTGTATGAATGTACTGTCTGCATGTAAGTTTGTGCACCCGGTGTGCAATGCTGCGGAAGTCAGAAGAGGGTGTCGGATTCCCCTGGAACTGGAGTTAAAGACGGTTCTCAGCCGCCATGTGGGTGCTGGGGATCGAACCCAGGTCCTCCGCAAGAGCAGTCGGCGCTCTTAACTGCTAGGCCATCTCTCCAGCCCCAAATATAACGTTCTTAGAATAATCAATAATCACAGTGAACATCCTATATGTATTTTATTAGGCACCCAGAAAAAAGACTGCCACTCTGTAGCCTCTCTAGAATTTAAACAAATAAGTCAATGTACCACAGACTGAAATGGGATGAAGAAATACTGAGAAAAACTGAAGTACAGGTGTTAATATTCTTTATTTTCCTAGTGTAAAAAAATACAAACTAGGGGCTGGAGAGATGGCTCAGTGGTTAAGAGCACCGATTGCTCTTCCAGAGGACCCAGATTTGATTTGAAGCACCCACATGGCGGCTAAGAACTGTCTTTAAGCCAGGTGCAGTGGTGCACGCCTTTAATCCTAGCACTGGGGAGGCAAGAGGCAGGTGGATCTCTGTGAGTTCAAGGCCAGCCTGGTCTACAGAGTGAGTTCCAGGCCAGCTGGGGCAGGGGGGACCACAACCTACTTACAAGACTCAAAATTCATGACTCAGTGTCCTTACTATCCTAACACTCTTTACCACACCATTTAAGGTTCAGACTGTTAGAATTTTTGTGTTTTAGAAACTTTTTGATTTATATTTTACATGTTTGAGTGTCCTACCTGTATGTATATAAGTATACCATGTGCACCCTATGCCAACAGAGGCCAGAAGTGGGCATCAGATCCTCTGGAATTGGAGTTCCAAACACTGTTAGCTGCCATGTGAGTGCTGGAAAAAGAACCCATTTCTCTGCAAGAGCAGTCAGTGCTCTTAACCACTAAGCCATCTCTCCAGCACCTAGAATTTTGTAAAATACCAAATCGTTTATTAAATTCAGTCATAAAGGCAGAGTTAGTAATCAGTATTATATGTGAATTGTATATTTTTTTGGCTTGGAAAATTTTCCTTTTAGAAAAAATTTTAAATATTTTATTGTTTTTTTAATTGTATTATTTTTTATGTGTATGAGTGTACTGTCTACATGTAGGTTGGTGCACCCGTGTCATGCAATGCCTTGGAGGTCAGAAGAGGGTGTCAGATTCCCCCTGGAACCAGAGTTAAAGACGGGTCTTAGCCACCATGTGGGTGATGGGAATCAAACCCAGGTCCTCTGCAAGAACAGTCGGTGCTCTTAACCGCTGAGCCATCTCTCCAGCCCAATATTTTATTATTATTATTTCATGTGTATGAGTATATTGCCTCCACCAGTGTAAGTGCATCCCTGTCATGAAATGCTTGCTGAAGTCAGAAGAAAGGGTCAGATTCTCCTGGAACTGGAATTATAGACAGTTTAGCCACCATGTGGTGCTGAGAATTGAACCCAGGTCCTCTGCAAGAGCAGCCAGGACTCTTAATCACTGGAGCCAGCTCTCCAGCCCAGATTACTTATTTTAAAACCACATTAATAGCTGGGCTTGGTGGCACATGGGTTGAAGCCCAGCACTCAGGAAACAGAGGCAGGCAGATCTCTGTGAGTTTAAGGCCAGTCTGGTCCAGTTCCAGGATAGCTGAGGCTATAGGAAGACCCTGTCTCAAAAAGACAAAAACAAAACAAACAAAAACCTATAATGATAATGGCCTAAGGGCACCAAAACAAAGCATTTCCTCAAGCCAATGTGGTATTACACTCCAGAGGCAGAGGCAGAAGAATAGAAAGTTTGAGGTCATCCTGGACTTTATCCTAGCACACCTTTAATCCTAGCACTTGGGAGGCAGAGGCAGGCAGATCTCTGTGAGTTCAAGGCCAGCCTGGTCTACAATGAGTTCCAAGCCAGCTAAGGCTATAGAGAAACCCTGTCTCAAAAAAAAGTCACTAATCACTAACCAAATAAACAAAAAATTATCACTCAAATTCATGTCACATACACATATATCTAGGGTAGTACTATCAAAACAAAAAATTTGGGCTGGAGAGATGGCCTAGAAGTTAAGAGCACCGACTGCTCTTGCAGAGGACCCGGGTTCGATCCCCAGCACCCACATGGCGGCCGAGAACCGTCTGAAAGTCCGATTCCAGGAGAACTTCAGTTCCAGGGGAATCCGAGACCCTCTTCTGACCTCCGCGGCATTGCACGACACGGGTGCACAAACTTGCATGCAGACATTCATACACATACAGAAATAAATAAAATTAATAAAAAAAAAAAATTTAGCGGCACTGGCTGCTCTTACAGACGACCTGGGTTTGAATCCTAGTACCCACATGGCTGTCAACTATTTGTAACTCCTGTTCCAGGGGATCTAACACTTTCTTCTGACCTCCAAGTGCATTACATGACAGGAGTACATTTATACACATGAAATAAAAATAAATTAAAAAATTTTAAATCTATAGGGCATGACTTTTTTATTTATTTATTTTGGGGGGGGGACTTTTTCAAGACAGCGTCTCCTTGTAGCCCCAGCTGCCCTGGAACTCACTCTGTAGACCAGGCTGGCCTTGAACTCACAAAGATCTGCCTGCATTTGCCTCCCAAGTGCTGGGATTAAAGGCGTGCATCACCATGCCCAGTAGGGCATGATTTAATTCAATTCCCTCTTTTCTAAAATTGTTTTAAAGAGCCGGAAAGAAACTCTTACAGTGGTTTAGGTAAAGTCTATGGCATGACTAAACAAGAAAGCAAACTTTGAGACTCAGTACAGTTCTTTAAGAATATGCAAATATACTCTATTGTGTAAAGATGTTACATTCTCTAAGTCAGAAAGTGCAGGATGGTAGTACTCTTTCATTTATGTTAAACTACATAGGCTTGACATATATTTTACAAGTAAGCACTCAGTAAATGGCACCAAATTAAGACAAAATTTTTCAAATATACCACAGCGACTCTCAAGTAATAACAAAGCTCAAGTTTATGAGGATCCTTTGAAGTCAGAGTAATATGGACTAACAGTAAATATACAGAAAGAGGAGAGTAAAAGAATAAAACTACACTCTGATAGGATCGTGTGGACATGTGAGCACAGATGAAAAAACACTAACCAATGAAAACAACTTAATGTAATTTATTACATAGTTAATAGCATTAGAATCACTATAAAGAAAAATTCATTGTAAGTTGGGGTTAATCTGAAAAGCTCCCAGTTACTGAATATGAAGTTCATTCTTTGGAAGGAAAGAAAGAACCACAGAAGAAATTATTCTAAAAAGAAAAGAGCCATAGAGCAGACCAGACCTCAAACAAGCAAGCAAATTTCTGTTACATTAGAGTGAAGAATACTCGCTAAAGAAAAAAGTTATTGAGGGGCTGGAGAGATAGCCTAGCGGTTAAGAGCACCGACTGCTCTTGCAGAGGACCCGGGTTCGATCCCCAGCACCCACATGGCGACTGAGAACCGTCTGTAACTCCAATTCCAGGAGAACTCCAGTTCCAGGGGAATCTGAGACCCTCTTCTGACCTTCGCGGCATTGCACGACATGGGAGCACAGACCTACATGCAGACAGGACACTCATACACATACAAAAATAAATAAAATTTTAAAAAAAGTTATTGAGATGGAGAAAGGACACATATGGTAGGAGAAGTGGAACACCAAGGACATCAGAAGTTCTGAGAGGACGACACTATTAAAAGTCAGCAACTCTGGTCCTAGCATGCCTCAACAGGAATTATCAGTATACCTTGTGCCTGAAAAATAAGTGAGACACATCCTTCCCAGAATAACTCCTCAGTCTAAAAGGTTCTCTGTAACAACTAGTACTAGAGAGCCAACCTGGGCAGAGACCACAAACAAAAATGTCTCCATCCATGGAGATACAAGAAATACCAAAGTGACCGGGTCTCAGTGCAGTATTTCGCCCTTGTCATACTAGTCAACATGCTCAGGTATAAAGAATCCAGAGCTATTAGGCTGGGTGTGGTGGCACACACCTTTGCAGATCTCTATGAGTTCAAGGCCAGCCTGGTCTACATATCGAGTTCCAGGCTAGCTAGGACTACAGGGAGACCCTTTCTCAAAAACACCCCCCACCCCCCCCCCAAAAAAATCCCAAGTTTAAGCATTAAAATACAGAAGTAAAATATTTTTCAAAGCATGGTTTTTAACATCTACTATGGATTTTAAGGAGAAGAGTGGCAGTAAAAATGTTCTCTTCAGAAGCTACTAATACCAAGGATGAATGGGAACCAAGTAAAGATTAAAAGTTAAGGTCAGATGTGGTGGCCCACCCCTTTAATCCTAGTACTCAAGAGGCAGAGGCAGGCCTCTTTGTGAGTTCAAGGCCAGCCTGGTCTACGGAGAGAGAGTTCCAGGACAGCTGGGGCTACAGGGAGACCCTCTCTCGAAAAGACCAAAAAAAATTAAACAAGAGAAACTTATTTGAGAAGACAGAAAATAAAAAGAACTGACAAGCATTGGTAGCATATAAAACATGAAAAAGCCGACATAAGATATCAGAAAATAAGTGTAGTAACAATAACACACTGACATTTTAAAGCATTAACTTAACAAAAGAAAACCACTAACATTCAAGGTGGTATTTCTAGATGTTCCTATAAAACTCATTTTAAAAGCATTCCAAAATGCACATGAAGGTACTTGGTGTTTAGAAAATAAGTCAGGGGGCTGAAGAGATGGCTCAGTGGTTAAGAGTACCAACTGTACCTCTTACAGAGGACCCGGGTTCGATTCCCAGCACCAACATGGGGGCTAAGAACCCTCTTTAAGCCAGGCGTGGTTCCGCACTCCCTCCTCGGGAGGCAGAGGCAGGCGATCTCTTTGAGTACCAGGCCAGCCTGGTCTACAGAGTGAGTTCCAGGCCAGCTGGGATTATAGGGAGACCCTGTCTCAAAAAAAAAAAAAAAAAAAAAAGAGGTCAGAGCTGATTATGTAAGCTTTTTGTTTTGGTTTGTTTTGGGTTTTTTGAGATAGGGTCTCCCTTTAGTCCCAGCTGGCCTGGAACGTGCAGAGATCTGCCTGCCTCTGCCTCCTGAGTGCTAGGATTAGGGATGCACCACCAGGCCTGTTGAATTATGTAATCCTATTACACACAAAAAAGCAGTTTATACCAGCATGCTGACTATGCAGCAAACACACTGTAGGTAAATACCACTTTAAAGCTAACAGTCCTCCAAACTGTGATAAAGAAACAGTTTATGAAGAACTTCTGAAGCAATCTAACCAGAGTAATTCTATTTTCTGACTCTAATAATAAAAAACTGCAGCCTAAGCCAGGCGTCCAGGCATGGTGGTGCACGACTTTAATCCCAGCACTCGGGAGGCAGAGGTGGGTGGATCTCTGTGAGTTCAAGGCCAGCCTGGTCTACAAAGCAAGCTCCAGGACAGCTGGTATTAAAAGGAAGACCCTGCCTCAAAAATACCAAAAAAAGGAAAAAACTAAAAAAGAAAAAGCAAAGAAACAAAAAACTGCAGCCTGGAAGTGCAGTTTGGTGTTAACACTGTGTGCTTAATAAGTACAAGGCCCTAGGCACAATATCCAGCACCAAAACCAAAAGTGAACAACACAAAAATGTATTTTCTTCCATGTTGCTGTAACCTTTCTGTTTGTTTGTTTTTTGAGACAGGATCTCACTGTGTAGCACTGACCTGGAACTCATTATATAGACAGACCAGGCTGGCCTTGAACTCAGAGACCTACCTGCCTCTGTCTCCGAAGTTAAAAGTGGTAGCTCCTCCATTAATATCCAGGGTATATAAGCTATTCAAAAAACAAAGGAGCAAGAAAACAAATGACATACTCAAAAGATGGAGTAAGTGTTCAACATCACTAATAATTAAGGAAATGCAAATTACAACCAACTTAGGATTTCATCTTACTCTGGTAAGACTGGCTATGACCAAGAAAACAAATACTAAAAACAATACTAAATATTGGAGAGGCTGTAGGGAATGGGGAACACTGCTGGTGGGAACGCAAACTCGTGTAACCCCTATGGAAAGCAGTATGGTGAACTCTCAAAAGACTCAAAATGAGCCTACCACCTGATCCAGTCGAGATAAATGCACATCTATGTTTACTGCAGCTTTCTTCACAATTATCGAAGAACTGGAAGCAACCCAAGTGTCCCTCAAGCAACAAGTAGACAGAGAAAATGTGGTACATCTATACAATGGAATTCTATGCAGCAATAAAGAAAGAGGACATCATGAACTTTGTAGGTAAATGGATGGAACTAGAAGCCATTATGCTAAGTGAAGTAACACAGTCCCAGAAAAACAAACGATTTATGGTGTCCCTCAATTGTGGATCCTAGCACCTGAATAATTCTTTTTTTTTTCTTTTTCAGTAAATATAATACCTGATGTTACTCATTAACTTGCTATGTAATGAAGGAATGTAAAGTAATATTTTTTCTTGGGGCTGGAGACATGACTCAGCGGTTAAGAGCACTGATTGCTCTTGCAAAGGACCCAGGTTGGATTCCCACCATCCACACGGCAGCTAAGAACCTTAAGCTTCCTGGTCTACAGAGTGAGTTCCAGGACAGCTGGGACTACAGGGAGACCCTGTCTCGTAAAGACAGAAAAGAAAAAAAAAAAAAAAGAACCTTAAGCTGGGCATGGTGGTGCATACCTCAGAAGCAGGCAGATCTCTGTGATTCAAGGCCAACCTGGTCTACAGAAGGAGTTCCAGGGGCCATAGGAAGACCCTGTCTCAAAAAGACAAAAAGAAAAAAGTAATATTTTTTCCTTACCTGCATACAACTCTACTGTCAAAATGTGAATCCCTAAACATGTTTTGGAATTAACCTATAGTTTATTTTCAGATGTCATAATTTTGGCATGTATATATGCATATTTTGAAGTGATACAAATTGGAAGGAACGACAACAAAAAAGACTGAAACAGTAAACTTCTGCCCAAAACAGTAAACTTCTGCATTGAAAAATTTTAAAAAGACTGAGAAAAAGATACAAGACATGTATGATCTCTGGCAGGGTGGGGGGCAAGGAAGAGGTATAAATTTGATTAAGAAATCTGTATGGCTTCTCGGCCTTTTGGCTAAGATCATGTGAGGTTACTGGTTCTTATCAGTTTAATATCTGATACATCCTCTACCCGAGGACAATATAGTAAATGGATTTTTGGAAGTAGGAGTTGGAATAGGAGCTTGCTCCATCCATCCCACACATCGACCTGGTATTGCAGTATCTCCAGGAATGGTGCAGAAAAAAAAAAAGAAGAAATTTTGTATGAAATGCACAAAACTTCAATAAAAAAAGGGGTGAATACTGAAAAAAAAAAAAAGTAGCTCCCCTACACTAAGCTGTAACTTACTTTTATTACATTCTACAAAATACTAGTCCGATAAATTTTGTCATTTACAAAATTAAAAATACACTAAAAAATTGAAAGCATGCTGAAAATACCTATTAGCAGTGTTTAGCAAGTTGTTTTACCTCATTGCATTTGCTTCTACATCAACAAGAATGTATTTAAGTAAGTTTAAATTTTGGGGGGGTAGTCTTTTTGAAACAGGGTCTCCCTAATGGCCACAGGTTGGCCTGGAATTTTCTATGTAGGCTGGATTCCATCTCACAGAGATCCTCCTGTCCCAAAAGCTTATAGGACTAAAGGCACACACCACCCAGCATGTTTAAAATCTTCTGAGTAAACTAAAGTGCTAAAGTTGCAGAACTCTGGGTTATATAAAAACTACATATTTTAAAGGCTTATTTTAATTTATGTGTATATGTGTGTTTTATGGGAGTGTATGCCATGTGTTTGCAGTGCCTACAGAGGCCAGAAGAAGGCACTGGATCCCTTGGAGCTGGAGTTATAGGCATTGTAGGCTACCTGTTATGGACGTTGGGAACTTCAGTCCTCTAGAAAAACAAGTGATCTGCTAAGCCATCTCAACAGCCTCAAAACTACATTTTTTTTTTAATTTATGGAAACTAATTCTGTATAATAAAAAAACAGGAGAAAAAGTCATTGCATAAAATTCTTACAATAATTCTGGGACTGGAGAGATGGCCAAGCAGTTAAGAGCACCGACCACTCTTGCAGAGGACCCAGGTTCGATCCGCAGCACCCACATGGTGGCTAAGAACTGAATTTAACTCCAGTTCCAGGGGAATCCAACACCCTCTTCTGACCTCCGTGGCATTGCATGACACAGGTGCACAAACCTACATGCAGACAGTACATTCATACACATACAAAAATAAATTTAAAAAAATTAAAAAAAATTCTTAAATAAAGTGAACTTACCCATTACTACATAGGATTTGAATCGTGTTGACAATCTATCCACAAAGGCACTTAAAATTTCCAATCCTAATAATGATACCTACAAACAGAAAAGAGATTTGAATGAATACGAATTACTGGTGCATATTTTAATATCGGTGCATAATTCTTGACATACAGAAATCTTCATATATTACTAAGCTCCCTCTGTATACCGGTCTGGCTTTGAACTCACAGAGATCTGCCTGCCTCTGCTATATTAAAATTTTTAAATGAGGTTAAAGTATTCACAGGTAAACAGTCATGGAGTTGAGGGACTCTACTTTCAAATAGTTCAATAATAATAATTCATAAATACACAGGAAGATAGTGAGTGATAAAGCGTATCTGAGAAAAAGTAACTAGTTAATTGCGTAGTTACAGGGGAGTTCAATGTCTACAGTTGCAATTTTTTGGGGGGGAGGGGTGTCTTTTTGAGACAGGGTCTCCCTGTAGCCCCAGCAGGCCTGGAACTTGCTATGTAGACCAGGCTGGCCTTGAACTCACATAGATCCACCTGCCTCTGCCTCTGGAGTGCTGGGGCAACTTACTTTTTTTTTTTTTTTGTCCTTTTGAGACAGGGTCTCCCTTTAGTCCCAGCTGGCCTGGAGCTCACTATGTAGACCAGGCTGGCCTTGAGCTCACAAAGATCCACCTGCCTCTGCCTCCCAAGTGCTAGGATTAAAAGCATGCGCCACCATGCCTGGCAGCAACTTTCTTTTAACTCTGCAATGTTTCCCAAGTGAAGCAGTTAAAAATTCAGCAATACCTTTACAAAAGATTTTACTTTGTTTAGAATGCAGAAGCTAGAAAAAACATCATTCCCTTTCTAACAAGAAAAAGGCAATAATCTACAAAACCATAGCTGTCTCTGAATGCATGAGAAAGCTGAGAGTGTAGAACAGCCAGCTAGCCTGGAAGCTTAAAAAAAAAAGGGGGGGGGGCAAACAAAGTCCACAAGGGACAGGAGGAAAGGGAAGCCACAGTTACAAATAAGAATGCAGCTCTGCGGGCTGGAGAGACAGGGCTCAGTGATCAAGAGCACTGGCTGCTCTTGCAGAGGACCCGGGTTCAGTTCCCAGCACCCACGTGGTGGCTAACAACCATCCCCAACTCCAGTTCCAGGTGATCTGATGCCTTCTTCTGACCTTTACAGGCTTTGCATGACACCTACCTACCTGCAGGCATTACACTCATATACGTAAAGGAAAATAATAAAATACTTAAAAAAAAGAATATGCTATATTTAACATACTATTACTAGCCAAGTGTAGGCTTGTATACAGAATCTTGAGTAGCCAGAGACACAGGAGAGATCATATTCATTTGTAGGCTCCTGTTTGTACCTACTAACAAGCTCTTACTCCAAGTAAGGTCCAGGGTTAAGCAGTAAATTGGAAAGAGCAGGCTTGGGGAAGAGAGCCACTGCTTCTGTAGGAAAGGTATAAATACATCCTGTACCTTTAAAGCTTAATGTACAGTACCAAGGGAAGACAATCCAATACTCATCTTTGAGCACAGGTAAAATCCATTATTGTAGAAGAAAATAAAAAGACGACAAAGCTCTCTACCTCAGTAGGAAGAGCAAAAAACTACACTCAGCCCAAATAATCCAGGTGAGGGTTGTCTTTCATAAAGCCTCACCCCAAGGCTCAAGAGCAAAGAGCATCCTAAGACTGAATCTAGACCAGGAAAGAAAAAAAAAAAAAAAAGGAAGAAAATGGCTATACTCCTCACCACCAAGCTAGCAGCTGTGGAAAGACCAAGAACATGGGGGATGGAGGAGAGGGTTAGAAAGCGCAGAAAATAAGGAATGATTCAAGTACACAAGGTTGATCAGAAATACTTTAGAAAATCCTCCATCAAACTAACCCAGTGACAGAGGAAGCAGAACCAAACATGAACTGAGGGTAACTGTAGTAACCACAACATACAAACTTAACTCCACACTGCAAGGTGATTACATGGCTCCATACTACGACCTGAGCATGCCACTTCAAAGATACTATTTAACTTTGTGGTAGATTTCTTGAACACTCTGAAACTTTTAACTAAAAAGCACATAGGAGCAAAAGGTAGGGGAATGGGACTCCGGTATCAAGAGCAAAACCTTCAACAAACAAAATACAATCTACAGGTCTGAGCCATAAATTATAAATTTAAACTCAGGGATTAGTGTGTTTGTAGGTGAGGACGTAGTTTAGTGATACAGCACTTGCTTAGAAGTGTGCAAAGCCCAGGGTTAAGTCCTTAGCAGGGAAGTGACTGGAGTGATCACCAGTAAGAACAAACATCCTTTACTCTAAAATAGCAATAATTAAAAGAACTGCAGACATAGATCAGTTGGTGAAGTGCTTGCTTAGCAAGCATGAAGCGCTGGATTTGATCTCCAGTACCCTATAAGCAGAACATGGTTTCACACAGCAATTATGATGTGGAGGTTATGCTACATAGGAAGTTAAAAAAAAAAAAAAGGCCAGGCGTGGTTGCTCATACCTTTAATTGCAGCACTCCAGAGGCAGAGGCAATCGAATCTCCGTGAGTTCAAGGCCAGCCTGGTCTACATAGCGAGCTCCAGGCCAGGTGGGACTAAAAGGAGACCGTGTCTCAAAAAGACCAAAAAAA
>VZQC01008599.1:0-54474 GCA_009823505.1 Rhizomys pruinosus | reverse complement strand
CCCGGAGCCACTCCGGACCACCTGTGGAGCGCGTGTGGACTCCATTGTCCTCACAGTCACTTCGAGGGCGGCCTTGTCAGGCAGGGTTCCTCCCACGGGACGCTTTGGGACCACCCCCTTCCGCCCTGCATCTCCCTCCCCACCCCCCTTCCATTCCCACCCCAATGAGAGCAGCACCCTGAGCCCCTGGCTGGCAGCAGCCACCTCCTCACTCATTGGCCGGGAGCGCCTGGGAAAGCAGTCTCGTGGACACGCGGCAGTCCTGATCCAGGGCCCCCATCTTGCTGCAGGTGTGGGGTCCGCGAAGGGGTGCGTGTGCGGCGTTGGAGAGCGGCGGAGAGCGTGGGCGGCGTACTTGATTTACTCAATAGGACCATTTTGCATCCTTCTTTGACTAACCATCTGATAAACTCTATTAAAAGGCATGGAAGATGGGCTGGGAGATGGCTCAGTGGGTAAAACTGCTTGTTATGCAAGTATGGTCCCGAGTTCTGATCACTCAGCATTCACATAAAAAGCCATTACGTTTGTGTTTCCAAGCCTAACACTGGGGCCAGAGATAGGAGGCTCAATGGAACTTGCCGGCCTGCACCTGAGCTAAGAAATAGGGAGCTCCAGGTTCCCTCAGAGGCCTGTCTCAGGGTAAGGTGAAGAGCGAACAGTAGAGGAAGATGCGTGGCATATATGTATGTACGTGTGTAACACACACATGCACCCCTCTGACCAGAGCCTCTAAATGCTGGAGTCTCTCAGTCTCTCCATTACAGAATTTCTGTGTAAATTAGGTAGTTTTCAAAGGAAACTTCTGCTTACACTTGAAAGTACTTTTTTTTTTTTGGTCTTTCTGAGACAGGGTCTCCCTGTAGCCCCAGCTGTCCTGGAACTCACTCTGTAGACCAGGCTGGCCTTGAACTCACAAAGATCCACCTGCCTCTGCCGCCTGAGTGCTAGGATTAAAGGTATGTGCCACCATGCCCGGCTGTAAAAGTACTTTTCAAAACTAAAAAGGGAGGCTGAGGCTTACTAGGTAAATAAAGCCCTTGCTCTGGAAGTATAAGGAACTGAGTTCTACCCCCAATAACAACATAAAAAACTGGCCAGCTGCAGTGCTTGTAACCTCAGCACTGGGGAGGTAATCAGTCATATCCCTGGGGTTCAGTGGCCAGCCAGCCTGGCTTAATCAAAGCTCCAGGCCAATGAGACACTCTATCCAAATAAATAAATAAATAAATAAATAAATAAATAAATAAATAAATAAATAAATAAATAAATAAATAAATAAATAAATAAAATTGATGCCTCCTAAGAAATGACACAGGAAATTGACCTCTGGTCTCTACATGTACCTGCACACTCATGAATCTGTATTCACACCTGCATAAATGCACACCCACAAACCAAGACAAACCAAACCAAAAGAGAGAGACTGGGATTGAAGGTTCATTGTCAGAGTCCTTGCCTATCATGAAAAGTCCTTGCATTTGGTTCCAGTACTTCATAAACCAGGTGTGGTAGGACACACCTGGAATCTCATCACTCAGAAGATGGATGCAAGAGGATCGAAAATTCAAGACCATTCTTGGCTACATATAGAGTTCACCCTAGGCTACATGAAAGCATGTCTCAAAAATAAATGAAGCAAAGCCAGGCATGGTGGTGCATGCTTTAGTTCCAGTACTGGGGAGGCAGAGTCAGGTACATCTCTGTGAGTTCAAGGCCAACCTAGTTTACATAGTGAGTTCCAAGACATCTGGGGCTACAGAGAGACCCTGTCTCAAAAAGACCAAAAAATAAATAAATAAAATAAATGAAGTAAATAAATAAAGCTCTCACTGTTAGACAGAACAGCCTGGCCCTTGCTGGTCATGTTACACTGATAGCCTTTCTCCCTTAAGTTGTTTCTGTTGGGACTGGAGAGATGGCCTAGCGGTTAAGAGCACCGTCTGCTCTTGCAGAGGACCCGGGTTCGATCCCCAGCACCCACATGGCGGCCGAGGACCATCTGAAACTCCAATTCCAGGAGAACTCCAGTTCCAGGGGAATCCGGCACCCTCTTCTGACTTCCGCGGCATTGCACAACATGGGTGCACACACTTGCATGAAGACAGAACATTCATATACAGAAATAAATAAAATTAAAAAAAAAAGTTGTTTCTGTTAAGCACTCTGTCCCAAAACAAGGAAATACTTAGATATACTTTGAAAACACCCAGAAAATACTTAGATATAAATAAAACAATTACATTCCCACCAGCAATGGATGAGTGTTCCCCTTTCCCCACAACCTCTCCAGCACTTGGTATCATTTGTTTTCTTGATCCTGGCCAGTCTTATCGGAGTGAGGTGGTATCTTAGAGTGGACTTAATTTGCATTTCCCTAATTATTAGTGATGTTGAACAGTTTTTAAGATGTTTCTCAGCCATCTCTAGTTCTTCCTCTGTGAAGTCTCTATTCAGCTCTTTGCTCCATCTTTTGAGTGATTCATTTGTTTTCTTTTTTCTTTGTTTTTTCAGTAGTTTGTATATTCTGGAAATTAATGCTTTGTCAGATGTATCTGCAGTAAAGGTTTCTTCCCACTCAGTGGGTTTTCTCTTTACTTCCTTTATTGTTTCTTTTGATGTACAGAAGCTTTTGAGTTTAATGAGGTCCCATTTGTCAATTATCGATCTTATTTCTTGTGCAGCTGCTGTCTGATTTAGGAAGTCTTTTCCTACACCTATGTCTTGTAGTCTGCTGCCAAGTTTTTCTTCTATTACCTCCAGAGTTTTGGGTTTCACGTTGAGGTCTTTAATCCATCTGGAATTGACTTTTGTGCAAGGCGAGAGGTAGGGGTTTAGCTTCATTCTTCTGCAAGTGGTGATCCAGTTTTGCCAGCACCACTTGTTGAAGATGCTGTCTTTCCTCCATTGTGTCTTCTTGGCCCCTTTATCAAATATGAGGTGGCTGAAGTTGTATGTGCTCAGGTTTGGGTCTTCAGTTTTATTCCATTGGTCAACTGATCTGTTTTTGTGCCAGTACCAAGCTGTTTTTATAACTATAGCCCTGTAGTATAGTTTTAAATCTGGTATAGAGATCCCCCCTGTATTGCTCTTTTCGCTCAGGGTTGCTCTGGCTATTCGGGGTCTCTTGTTTTTCCAAATGAAATTGAGGATTTTTTTTTCCAAACCTGTGAAGAAGCTCTTGGGGATTTTGATTGGGATTGCATTAAATCTGTATATGAGTTTAGGTAAAATGGACATTTTTACTATATTTATTTTCCCAATCCATGAGCATGGGAGGTTTGTCCATCTTCTGATGTCTTGTTCAATTTCCTTCTTCAGAGGTTTAAAGTTTTTGTTGTAGAGATCCTTGGTGTGTTTGGTTAGGTTTGTTCCTAGGTATTTTATTGTTTTTGAGGCTATTTTAAGTGGGAAGGTCTCCTTGTAGTCCTTCTTCAGTTGCTTATTGTTGGTGTAAAGAAAGGCTACTGATTTTTCTAGATTTATTTTGTATCCTGCCACTTTACTGAAGTTCTTAATCATTTCTAGGAGTTTACTGGTGGAGTTCTTAGCATCCCTTAAGTATACAATCATATCATCAGCAAAAAGGGATAGTTTAACTTCCTCTTTTCCTATTAGAACTCCTTTAATTTCCTTTTCTTGCCTTATTGCCCTAGCAAGGGTTTCAAGCACTATATTGAAGAGGAGTGGTGACAAAGGGCAGCCTTGCCTAGTTCCTACCCTTAAAGGGAATGCCGCTGTCGTTTCCCCATTTAGGATGATATTGGCTGTGGGTTTCCTGTATATGGCTTTGATTACATTAAGGAATGATCCCTCCAATCCAATTCTTTCCAGGACTTTAAACATGTAGGGATGTTGAATTTTGTCAAAGGCTTTCTCCGCATCAATTGAGATGATGGTGTGGTTTTTGTCTTTCAGTCCATTTATATGCTTGATGATGTTTATTGATTTTCGTATGTTGAACCATCCCTGCATCTCTGGTATAAATCCAACTTGGTCATGATGGATGATCTTCTTGATGTGTGTCTGTATGCGATTTGCCAGTATCCTGTTTAGAATTTTGGCATCTGTGTTCATTAGGGAGATGGGTCTATAGTTCTCCTTTTTGGTTGCATCTTTGCCTGGTTTTGGTATTAGTGTGATGCTGGCTTCATAGAAGGAATCTGGGAGAACTCCCTCCAATTGTATCCTTCTAAACAACTTGAGTAGTAATGGTTGTAGGTCTTTTTGAAATATTTTATAGAATTCTGCTGTGAAACCATCTGGGCCTGGGCATTTTTTGGTTGGGAGGCTGCTTATTACATCATCAATTTCTTCATATATTATTGGACTGTTTAAGCTGTCGATCTCTTCTTGGTTCAGCTTTGGTGATTCCCAGGATTTCAGATATTCATCCATTTCTTCTAGGTTTTCAAATTTAGTAGAGTATAGGTTTTTGAAGTAATCCCTTATGGTTGTCTGGATCTTTTCATTGTCTGTTGTGATATTTCCCCTTTCATCACAGATTCTATTGATTTGGAGTTGTTCCTTTTTTCTTTTAGTTAACTGGGCTAGAGGTCTGTCTATCTTATTTATTCTCTCAAAGAACCAACTTTTGGATTCATTGATTTTTTGTATGGTTTCCATTGATGGTGAGAATGTAAACTTGTACAGCCACTATGGAAAGCAGTGTGGAAGACTCAAAATGAGCTTGCCATTTGACCCAGTCAAAGCACTCCTAGGTATATTCCCACAAGACTCATCTTACTGCAGAAATACATGCACAGCTATATTTATTGCAGCTCTGTTCACAATAGCAAAAAGCTGGAACCAACCCAAATGCCCCTCAAGTGACGAGTGGATAGAAAAAATGTGTGTACATGTACACAATGGAGTTCTATGCAGCAATAAAGAAAGATGATATCATGAACTTTGCGGGTAAATGGATGGAGCTGGAGGTTATTATATTAAGTGAAGTAACTCAATCACAGAAAAACAAACGACGAATGGTATCCCTCATATGTGGATGCTAGCATCAATAACCTAGTTATTAATATTTCTTGTGGAGAGGGTTGCATATTAAAAGAACAACAACAGAAAGACTACATCAGAAAACTGACTGAAATGTTGAACTGGGAGGAGTGGGAGAGGGACATGGGTCTATATTCTATTAATGTATATTTAATTTAAAATTATATGGTATTTTACTTAAAATTTATATAACAATAACTTTGGGATTAACATATACAAATGTTCTCTATAATTTTTGTGTTATGCAGTATCATCTTGTAACATCCTCTTTTACCTGTAGGATAATTTAACTTAAGGAATTAAGTTTGTTTCCCAAATTAACAACATACAGTCACCGAAAAAAGCATGGACAAATTTGACGAAATTTACACCTTGATCCCTGCCTATAGGTATGTGTACTACAACTGCCTTTTTGAGATTCATGGGTCATATATAAATAAATAAATAAACAAATAAATAAATAAAAGGGGGGATACAGTTACATATTAAACTTTCAATATACTCTTAAGACTAACCATGGGAAAAGATTTGTATGTTCCCACAGGTCAAAACATCACCAACTCAAAGGCTGAGAAAGAAAGGATACAGCCTTCCATCGTGTAGGTTGTACCAAGAAATATCAGCAGAGAAGTTGACCCATCTTAACACTAAAAGGAAGAAAAGCCTCAGACTGCTACAGGCATCAAACATCTCTGAGGACCATAGGTGTAACATCTGTTTACAGTGAGTCCTAATGAACTTTACCTTCTAGGTGTGGCGCAGTTTTTATGTGAGAGACCTCCTTGCCTCTTTTTCATAGAACAAAGAAAAACATGGTGGTAATGAAGTCATCCTCTGACTGTAAATTAGAGCTGAATTTATAGAAGTAATCTCTTATAAAACTGGTAAAACTGCTTTCTTTAATTGACTAATATACATAGGAACTGTAAAAAGGATTATTCTCTATTCAGAACCAAATATAATACTAAAGTCTCTTTAAGTGGTGCATATAAAGCAAAATATTTTAACACAGGAGAGCACTGATAGCAGCAATGGATTATTCTGCCAAGGAGATGTTAGCCAGGGGACCCAACCCCCCCCCCCCAAAAAAAAGGTAAAGGCTTATTGCCTGTAAATTGGGATATCTGCAAGAAGAGAGGCGGTANGGTATGAATCCTACTGGTCATGATGGATGATCTGCGTGATGTGGGGCGGTATGCAATTGGCCAGTATCCTATTGAGAATTTGGGCAGCTGTGTGCCAGGAGGGAGTTGGGTCTACAGTTCTCCTTTTGGTTGTAATCTTTGCCTGGTTTTGGGTAGTAGTGTGATGCTGGCTTCATAGAAGGAATCTGGGAGAAACTCCCCTCTGTTTGTATCCTTCTAAACAACTTATAGTAATGGGTGTAAGTCGTTTTGAAATATTTTAGAGAATTCTGCTGGGTAAACCATCTGGGCCTGGGCATTTTTTGGTTGGGAAGGCTGCTTATTAATCATCAAATTCTTCCATATATGATTGGAATATTTAAGCGGGCGAGCTCTTCTTCTTTCCTTGTCTGGGTGCAGCTTTTTGGTGATCCCAGGATTTCAGATAGTCATCAATTTCTTCTAGGTTGTCAAACTTAGTAGAGTATAGGTTTTTGAAGTAATCCCTGATAATGGTTGCGTGGATCTTTTCATTGTCTGGTTGATATTTCCCCTTTCAATCACAGATTCTATTGATGTGGAGTTGTTCCTTTTTTTTCTTTTAGTTAACTGGGTCTAGAGGTCCTGGTCTGTATTATTTATTCTCTCAAAGAACAACTTTTGGATTCATAGATTTTGTATGGTTTCCATTGATGGTGAGAATGTAAACGTGTACAGCCACTATGGAAGCAGTGTGGAAGACCAAAACAAAATGAGCTTGCCATTTGACCCAGTTATACCACTCCTAGGTATATTCCAACAAGACTCATCCTTTGCAGAGATACATGCACAAAAATATTCATAATAAAAATAAAATAAAAAAAAAAAGCAAAAAGCTGGAACCAACCCGAATGGCCCCTCAAGTGACGAGTGGATAAAAAAATGTGTGGACATGTACACAATGGAGTTCTATCAGCATAAGAAGAGATGGATATCAGGAACTTTGCAGGTAAATGGATTGGAGCTGGGCAGGTATATTATATTAAGTGAAGTAACACAATCACAAAAAAAACAAAAACCGCACGAATGGTATCCTCATATGTGGATGCTAGCAGCAATAACCCAGTTATATATATTTCTTGTGAAGAGAGGTTGCATATTAAAAGACAACACAGAAAGGACTACAATCAGAAAACTATGCTGAAATGTGTGAACTGGGGGGGGCAGGGGCGGGAGAGGGACATGGGTCTATATTCTATTAATGTATATTTAATATTTAAAATTACATGGTAATTTTACTCTAAAACTTTATTATAACAATAGTAACTTTGGGCTTATATATTATAAACATATAACAAATGTTTGCCTCTATCAATTTTTGTGTTATGCAGGATCATCTTGTAACATCGCCTCTTTTTACCGGTAGGGATAATTTAACTAAGGATTAAGTTTGACTTTTCCCAAATTAACAACTGACATCACCCCAAAAAAGCATGACCAATTTGATGAAATTTACACCTTGATCCATGCCATATAGGTAGTGTACTACAACTGCCTTTTGAGACTTCATGGGTCATATATAAATAAATAAATTCATAAAAAACTAGGGGGGTACAGTTTTTCAACATTATTCAAACTTTCAATTTATATCTTAAGACTAATCATGGGAAAATGATTTGTATGTTCCCACAGGTCAAAACTCACCAACCAAAGGCTGAGAAAGAAGGATACAGCTTCATCGTGTAGGTTGTTACCAAAATAAGCCAGCAGAGAAGTATCCTGACCCATCTTAAGCAACTAAAGGAAGATAAGACCTAGGCTGCTACAGGCATCAGACATCTCTGAGGACCATAGTGTAAACCTTGTAGTGAGTCCTAATGAACTACCTTCTAGGTGAGGCCAGTTTATTACTGTAGAGGAACCTTCTCTTTCCTCCTTTTTTCATAGCACAAAGAAAAAGATGGTGGTAATGAAGTCATTCTTCTCACGTGTAAATTAGAGATCCTGATTTATAAAAGTAACTCTTATAAACTGGAAAAAGACTGCTTTTCTTTAAATTGACTATATAACATAGGAACTGTAAAAAGATTATTCTCTATTCAGAACAATATAATACTAAGTCTCTTTAAAGAGTGGTCTATAAAGCAAATATTTTAACACAGGAGAGCACTGATAGCAGCAATGGGATGAATTCCTGGCCAAGGAATGTAGCCAGGGGACCCAAACCGCCCCCCCCCCCCCCCAAAAAAAAGGTAAAGCCTTCTTGCCTGGTAAATTTGGGTTATCTGCAAGAAGAGAGGCGGTAGGGCCCGCCCTGCTGTCAATGACCTGATGTAAGCATGGAGGATTGTATCAAGATTGCACCTACAAGTATACAATTGGTCTCTGGACTATCAAAAAGGAGAGTTGTTACCAGAAGGCCACTGAACCAATAAGCAAATGTTGGTCTCCTGAGTCAAGCAAGACTCCTCCACCAACATCAGCTACACCTTACATGCCCCCAAAAGTAAAGGTTATTGTCTGTAAACTGGGATATCTGCTAGAAGAGAGGTGGTAAGGCCAGCCCTGCTGTCAATGACCTAATGTAAGCATGGGAGGATTGTATCAAGATCACACTTACAAGTAGACAGTTTTGGTCTCTGGAATATCAGAGAGTGTTATCAAAGGCCACTGAAACCAATAAAGCAAATGTTGGTCTCCTTGAGTGTCAAGCAAGACGCCTCCACCAACATCAGCGCAACCTTTACCATGGCTTGGAAATACTGTGCAGCAGGTGCAGCCATATGTCTGTATATGTTCCCACCTTTATTTGATTATTAGCTCTCGCCTTGGAGGAATACCTCATGAGTTGCCACAAGCTTATACCCTCTAGTGATTAGGAGATTTATATGCACAGTAAAGTCCGTGTCATCTTTCTCAGGAAAACAAAAAGTAATCCAGGGATTAACACAACCATCCAAAACATCTGTTTCGATACCAAAGTAACCTACAATAGTAAACGTAGCAATGTTTAAATACGTATATATCTAATGGCTTGTGCTTCATTAGTAGGACTGAAAAGCTTATCCCGGGGCAAGATCGGTCCAGCCCATCAAGGAAACAGCCAGAACCTGAACTGATCAGTGTCCAAAACTACATCTCCAGGCAAAGTAGACTGTTGTGCTTCTTGACCACCTGTGCCCCATCTCTAAGCCTAAAGGAACAATCTGTGGAAGAAAGGGGAGTGGTAGAATTTAAGGGCTGCAAGTGGGGTGAACGGTACAACTACGACAATATAGTCTGAACACTTATTTGATCAGCTTGATTGAACATTCAAGCCCCCCAGGCTGGATGGTGGAGCTTGGGCGTGTGGGCTGGTGCACAGACTGCTTTGGAAGTTGGTTTTATATGAAGGGTGGTTGTGCTAAAAAAAAAAAAAAAAAAGGAGCCTAGATACTGAATTTGAACTAACTGGGAATAAAAATGCTAGTTCTTTGTTTTATTCTATGTTTGGATGGGTGGTTCTATTTTTTTTTTCTGAGATATACAAATCACAGTGTACACGCATCTTTTACTAATGAGAAACACAATAGACAATTTAAAGGAACTAAGCTTAAATTTACTTCCCCAAATAAGTAGAAGTCATAGTCCAGTCATATAGCGTTTAAAGAGCAGTGCTTATTGGGTAAAATTTATTTAGCGTACTCAAGTCTGCCCAAGCTTTATCCACAAAGATAAAGATATTTTAAGGCTAGTAACTTTAGTAATAATTAGTACTTGCTTTAAATGCCTGTACATCCAATTGCTTGTGCTTTGTGTAGTATGACTAAAAAGATATCACTGAATACTGATTTGTTAACACTAAATAAATAAATTTATGTGAAAAAAAAAAACAGATATCACTCTGGAAAAGCTGTCCCAACCCATGAAGGAAACACACCTGAACAGACTAGAGTCCAAAATGACAACCCCAAAGGAAATTGACTGTTTTTCCTTCTCACCCCACTTGTGCCCCTTTCCCAAATCCCAAGGGAACAACTGTGGAAGAGGAGGCGTTGGTTAGAATGTAATAGGCTGCAGAGAGATAGGGGTGAATCATGAGACTACAGGAATATAGTCTGGACTCCTGATTGATCAACATGCCTGTGCATACAAGCTTCTCCAACTGGACTATGGGAACCTTGGGTTGTTCAAAATTTGGACATAGATACTTGCAAAATGCACCAATTACCTAATTGTATGACATACTGAGTAACATCAATGTCATCTGCAAACAACTGTCATTATATTGTAGAATCCCTTAAAAATAAAAAAAATCCGTATCAATACTGAATAAGAAAAAGCTGAAGTCAAATGATCTGATTTCAAGATTTTATATAAAACTATAGTAATGAGGAAAGTATGGCTATTATGAATAAAAGTATGGTACAGAGGTCAACAGAATAGAGGTGAGTGTACAAAAACAGATGGGAACGTATATGGCTGATACATAACAACTGTCTAAAGGCATTCACTGAAGGAGTCTTCCAAAAAATACTGGTATCATTGGATATCAACATGCGAAAAGAATAAACTTCAAACTACACATGACATTATTTACAAAAACTAAGTGAAAACCACATCAGAAACATAACTGAAAATTATTTTCATTAAAAATGAAAAGTTGTAGGCAGGCGTGGTGGTACACACCTTTAATCCTAGCACTTGGGAGGCAGAGGCAGGGGGATCTTTGTGAGTTCAAGGCCAGTCTGGTCTACAGAGCAAGTTCCAGGACAGCTGGGGCTACAGGAAGACCCTGTCTCAAGACCAAAAAAAAAGTTGTTTTGGGGGCTGAAGTGACTGCTCACTGAGAACTTAAATTGACCTCCAGTTAGTAGCATAGTCACATGGACTAATCCATATTACCTTACTGTGAACTGAAATACACAAAAAATAAAACAAGCCCACACTTTTAATCTCAGCACTGGGGAGGTAGAAACAGTCAGATCTCTATGAGTTCCAGGCCAGCTGGGAGACCCTGTCTCAAAAAGACCAAAACAAATAAATGAAATAAAAATTTTAAAAATAAAATAAAAACAAACTGCAAAAAAAAAAAAAAAACCAAACCCAAAAATCTTTAACTGCTTTTAGAAACCTTATTGCTGATAGGAGATTCAAAGGACGTTAAATGAACACTGTAGTCCTGAAGCTAGTAGTTAACCATCTTCAAATTAAAATAACATCTCACTCAGTCCATTATAGACAATCCAGAAACACTCACCAAATGAGTAAAAGTGAGTCCTACTATCAGTATGTCAGCCTCCAAATAAGATCTCCCACCGAATCTCAGCCTCTGAGAAGGGCTGGTGCCAGGACCAGGCCAGGAACTACGACAATACCTTGTGTCTCTCTTTAGCCCTTCATAATAATTTTTTCCAAAAATAACCGTAGCCAGCATGACTCTTCATGGCAAAATGCTAACACACTCCTTGGAACCCAGCAGAAGAATGCCCACTCTGTTTTACCCACCCTCATCACATAGGTCCTAATGGAACCACTAGTACCAACCAAAACTAACAGTAGAAATGAAGACAGCATCATTACTCTTTCTTTGATCATGTAGGTAGAAAAATTCTAAAAGAAACAACCTACAAAACATAAGAGTAGAAAAACTTTTTTTTTTCTTGTCTTTTTGTCACAGGGCCTCCCTGCAGCCCCCAGCTGGCCTGAAACTCACTATGTAGGCCAGGTTGGCCTTGAACTCACAGAGATCTGTTCTCTGCCTCCTGAGTGCTAGGATTAAAGGCGTGTGCCACCACAGCCTGCAAGAGGGGAAAACTTAATTCTGAAATGAGTAGGCTCGCCAGAAGCAGCAATATAGGAAATAGAAAAATCTAACCTGAATTTATAGTACTCTTAAAAAAGACATTAAGAGGAGGTCTTGCTGCTCAGCCGGGCGGGTGCAGGTTCTGTTGACAACTGGCAACCACCGACCCGCGTTATCCCCGCTCCTCCATTGAGGATGACTTCAACTATGGCAGCTGTGTGGCATCGGCCAGCGTGCACATCTGAATGGCCTTTCTCAGAAAAGTCTACATCATCCTTTCTTTGCAAGTTCTCCTAACTACAGTGACCTCTGCAGGATTCTTATATTTCGAGTCTATAAGGACATTTGTACATGAAAGTCCTGTCTTAATTTTGGTGTTTTCTCTTGGATCTCTGGGATTGATTTTTGTGTTGACTTTGAACAGACACAAGCATCCCCTGAACCTGTACCTGCTGTTTGCATTTACACTCTTGGAAGCTCTGACTGTGGCAACTGTTGTTACTTTTTATGATGTATATCTTATTCGGCAAGCTTTTATTTTTTTTGTTTTTTTTGTTTTTTTTTTTTTAATTAATTTTTATTTATTTCTGTATGTGTATGAGTGTACTGTCTGCATGCAAGTTTGTGCACCCGTGTCGTGCAATGCCGCGGAGGTCAGAAGAGGGTCTCAGATTCCCCTGGAACTGGAGTTCTCCTGGAATTGGAGTTTCAGACGGTTCTCAGCCGCCATGTGGGTGCTGGGGATCGAACCCGGGTCCTCTGTAAGAGCGGTCTGCGCTCTTAACCGCTAGGCCATCTCTCCAGCCCTCGGCAAGCTTTTATACTGACTACTGCAGTATTTCTTGGTTTGACTATATAGACTCTGCAATCTAAGAGAGATTTTACCAAATTTGGAGCAGGGCTGTTTGCTGTTTTGTGGATTTTATGTTTGACTGGATTCTTGAAGTTATTTTTTCACAGTGAGACAGTGGAATTGGTCTTAGCTGCCATAGGAGCCCTTCTTTTCTGTGGATTCATCATCTATGATACACACTTACTGATGTATAAACTGTCTCCTGAAGAGTATGTGTTAGCTGCCATCAGTCTCTACTTGGATATTATCAATCTATTCCTGTACCTGTTGAAAATTCTGGAAGCAGTTAAATAAAAAGTAATTGAAAGCAAAAAAAAAAAAAAAAAGACATTAAGAAAAATCTGCTATTAGCTCTCTCCTTGGAGGAATAACTCACAGTGGATGCCACAAGCTTATGTCCTCTAGTAGTTAGGAGATGTTATAAGCCAAAATAAGAACTTGTCACCCTTTATAGAGAAACCGCAGTTTGCGGATTAGCATACCATCCAAGCATCTGTGTCTATGCTCACAGCTTAGCTTGACATAATAATTAGTATTGCTTAAATGCCTGTACATCCAATTGCTTGTGCTTTGTTAGTATGACTAAAAAGGTATCACTGGAAAAGCTGTCAACCCATGAACGGAAACAACCTGAACAGACTAGAGTCCAAAATGACAACTCCAAACAAAGTAGACTGTTTTCTTCTCACCCACTTGTGCCCCTTTCCCAAAGCCCAGGGAACAAACTGCGGAAGAGGAGGCATGGTAGAATGTAAGGGCTGTGGAGAGATAGCGGTGAATCATGAGACTACAGCAATATAGTCTGGACTCCTGATTGATCAACATGCCTGTGCATACAAGCATCTCCAACTGGACTATGGGAACCTTGGGTTGTTCAAAATTTGGACATGGATACTTACAAAATGCACCAATTACCTAATTGTATGGCAAACTGAGTAACATCAATGTTATCTGCAAACAACTGTGTTATTATATTGTAGAATCCCTTAAAAATAAACAAATAATAAAAAATAATAATTATCCCCCCCAAAAAAGAAAAATCTAGGGGCTGCTCAGTAGTAAGAGCCGCTCTTGCTGAGGACCTGAGCTCAGTTCCTAGCACCCATATGGTGGCTAACAACTGTCCTAAAAAAACAAAAGCAAAACCACAGCTGTCCTAACCCAGTTCTAGAGGATCTGATGCCCTCTTCTGACCTCCTCAGACAATGCATGACACAGGTGCACTCACACACATGCAGGCAATACTCATAGACATAAAATAAAAAAAAAAAAAAAGTAGCACGCACCTTTAATCCCAGCACCCAAGAGACAGAAGGAGGTGAATCTTTGTGAGTTCAAGACCAGCCTGGTCTACATAGTGATTTCCAACACAGCTGGGGCTATAAGAGCACCCTGTCTCAAAAAAAAAAAAAAAAACAGCCCTACATTGGTTGGTTTTTGAGAGAGGGCCTCACTGTAACTTACGCTGGCCTGGAACTTACCAGGTTGGCCAAAACTCACAGCATTCCTCCTGTCTCAGCCTCCCTGAGTGCTGGGATTAGGGGACTGAGCCACAATGACTGGCTTTAAAAGTTCTAGTTTCCAGAAATAAGGTGGTATCTAACAGTTTAAACACCCTTCTGAGAGGAGCAGAGTTCATATCTATCTCCACAATCCACAAAAAACCCAGGTACGAGTGGTAGCTCATCTGTAATTACAGACTTGGAAGGCACATACCTGTAACAAGTGGGTTAAGACTAGTTACTATACCGGCAAGCTCTAGGTTTAAGAGTGACACCCTTCCTCAAATGAAAAAAGTACAAGAGAGATCCAAGAAGACAACCAACATCAACCTCAGGCCTCCACATTCACCCACACACATGTGCACCCATATATATGCAAACATGTATACACACATGCATACCATACATATATAAACATGTAAATAAGAAAAAAGCTCCAGTTCTCATGTGTAAGTTCACTGGCTGATTCTAAAATCTACATGAGATAATAAAGACTCAACAATAGTCGATGCATTCCTAAAGAATATGGCAGGTAAGCCAGGCGTGGTGGCGCACACCTTTAATCCTAGCACTCAGGAGGCAGAGGCAGGCAGATCTCTGTGAGTTCAAGGCCCACCTGGTCTACATAGTGAGCTCCAGGCCAGCTGGGACTAAAGGGAGACCCTGTCTCAAAAAGACCAAAAAAAAAAAAAAAAAGAATATGGCAACTAACAAATATCAAGATTTACATATGGAGCTACATTCCTGAACTTCCATTCCGACATCTTCCAACTCAGCCTGCATTCTGGCTGAGAATATGTTCAGTAAAACTCCAAAACTCTAAAAAAGAAAACAAGGACAGCAAGATTCCAATTTGCTCATTACCTCTCCAGGAATCCAAATGCCTCCGTTTACAACTTTCAGAGTGTGAAAGCTAGAACATCTCTCCCAAAAGAAAAGAAAAATGTACTTTCTCTAAAAGTGAATCTTGGGCTCAGGGATTAAAAACATTTGCTGTCGTACTTGAGGACGCAGATGACCAGAGCTCAGTCCTCACCACCCATGTCACATAGCTCAGAACTGCCTGTAACTAGTTCCAGGAGATCCCACTACTTCTTCTGGTCTCTGCAGACACCCACTCACATATACATACACATAAATAAATCTTAAAAAGAGTAAAAGGAAATCTTAATGAAGCCAAATTTTAGAATTTGGGTTTCTTTTGGGGTGTTCTTGCTTTGTTGTTATTGATGTTGTGAGACAAGGTCTCACTATGTAGCTTCAGCTGGCCTGGAATTTGCCCCTGCCCCTGCCCCTGCCCCTGCCTCTGCCTCTGCCTCAAGTGCTGGGATTAGAGACATTAGAGGCATGTACCACCACACCCAGTGTGTTTTTTGTTTTTGTTGTTCTTTTTTGGTCCTTTTTGAAACAGGGTCTCCCTGTAGCCCCAGCTGGCCTTGACCTTCCTATGTAGACCAAGCTGGCCTTGAACTCACAGAAACCCACCTGCCTCTGCCTCCCAAGTGCTGGGATAAAATAAAGATGTGTGCCACCACATCCAGCTTTTTTTTTTCTTAGTTATGAAACTAAAATTCAGTAAAAGCTTGATGGCTCAACAGGTAAAGACACTTGTAGCCAAGTCTGACAACCTTGGGTCAATTCTTAGAACCCACATGGCTGATAGAACCACCTCCTGTGAGTCGTTCTGACTTTCACAAGCATGGCACACACACATTTGCACACCCACACACAGATTAACTGATCATCCCCCTGTTCTCATCAATCTCTCCCTCTCTCTTCATCCCTGCATCTCAAGTGGTAGAACATATCTACGTAATAAGATGTTAACTAACCTGCAAGTTGTTACCTTGGCTACAGAATTTCAATTCAACAAAATAAAAAATGTTTTAGTTTAGATTAGAAATGTCCATAGCTGGGCGTGGTGGCGCACACCTTTAATCCTAGCACTCGGGAGGCAGAGGCAGGCAGATCTTTTTGAGTTCAAGGCCAGCCTGGTCTACAGAGCGAGTTCCAAGACAGCTGGGGCCACAGGGAGACTCTGTCTTGAAAAAGACCAAAAAAGAGAGAGAGAGAGAGAGAGAGAGAGAGAGAGAGAGAGAGAGAGAGAGAAAATGGAGAAAAGGAAGAAACATGCTCATCTACAAAATTTCATATAGTCTTAAAATGTAATTTATTTATATTTTATGTGCATCACTGTTTTGCCTGCATGTATGCAAAGTATTGTGCAATGTTTGTGGAGGCCAGAAGACAGCATCAATTATGTGCTTTTAACCAATGAGCTATTTCTCTAGCCCCTGTACTTTTTTAAACATTTTTTCAGAACCAGGATTCAAACTAGGGCCTTGAATATGATAAACCAGTATTCTTCCAATGAGCTATAGCTCCAGCTCCACAAAATTAGATATTAAATAGCAGATACGTTAAAGTAAACAGGAGGAAAAAGAAATAAAATTAATTACCATTAATCTCCTTCAGGAAGAAGAGGAAAGCAGATTGTAGGCATTCAAGGGCACTCGCAACCATCCCAGAAACTGGAAAATAAGCTATATGAAATTGTGAGTATCCTTCCCATCANGGTATGAATCCTACTGGTCATGATGGATGATCTGCGTGATGTGGGGCGGTATGCAATTGGCCAGTATCCTATTGAGAATTTGGGCAGCTGTGTGCCAGGAGGGAGTTGGGTCTACAGTTCTCCTTTTGGTTGTAATCTTTGCCTGGTTTTGGGTAGTAGTGTGATGCTGGCTTCATAGAAGGAATCTGGGAGAAACTCCCCTCTGTTTGTATCCTTCTAAACAACTTATAGTAATGGGTGTAAGTCGTTTTGAAATATTTTAGAGAATTCTGCTGGGTAAACCATCTGGGCCTGGGCATTTTTTGGTTGGGAAGGCTGCTTATTAATCATCAAATTCTTCCATATATGATTGGAATATTTAAGCGGGCGAGCTCTTCTTCTTTCCTTGTCTGGGTGCAGCTTTTTGGTGATCCCAGGATTTCAGATAGTCATCAATTTCTTCTAGGTTGTCAAACTTAGTAGAGTATAGGTTTTTGAAGTAATCCCTGATAATGGTTGCGTGGATCTTTTCATTGTCTGGTTGATATTTCCCCTTTCAATCACAGATTCTATTGATGTGGAGTTGTTCCTTTTTTTTCTTTTAGTTAACTGGGTCTAGAGGTCCTGGTCTGTATTATTTATTCTCTCAAAGAACAACTTTTGGATTCATAGATTTTGTATGGTTTCCATTGATGGTGAGAATGTAAACGTGTACAGCCACTATGGAAGCAGTGTGGAAGACCAAAACAAAATGAGCTTGCCATTTGACCCAGTTATACCACTCCTAGGTATATTCCAACAAGACTCATCCTTTGCAGAGATACATGCACAAAAATATTCATAATAAAAATAAAATAAAAAAAAAAAGCAAAAAGCTGGAACCAACCCGAATGGCCCCTCAAGTGACGAGTGGATAAAAAAATGTGTGGACATGTACACAATGGAGTTCTATCAGCATAAGAAAGATGATATCAGGAACTTTGCAGGTAAATGGATGGAGCTGGAGGTTATTATATTAAGTGAAGTAACTCAATCCAAAAAAAACCAAAAAAACAACGACGAATGGTATCCTCATATGTGGATGCTAAGCATCAATAACCCAGTTATATATATTTCTTGTGGAGAAGGTTGCATATTAAAAGAACAACAACAGAAAGCTACAATCAGAAAACTAGACTGAAATGTTGAACTGGGGAGGAGTGGGAGAGGGACATGGGTCAATATTCTATTAATGTATATTTAATATTTAAAATTATATGGTAATTTTACTTAAAATTTATATAACAAAGTAACTTTGGGATTAACATATAACAAATGTTGCCTCTATAATTTTTGTGTTATGCAGGATCATCTTGTAACATCCTCTTTAACCGGTATGGGATAATTTAACTTAAGGAATAAGTTTGCTTCTTCCCAAATTAACAACTACAGTCACCGGAAAAAAGCATTGACAAATTTGATGAAATTTACACCTTGATCCCTGCATATAGGTATGTGTAATACAACTGCTTTTTTGAGATTCATGGGTCATATATAAATAAATAAATAACAATAAATAAATAAAAGGGGGGTACAGTTTCAACATATTAAACTTTCAATATACTCTTAAGACTAACAATGGGAAAAGATTTGTATGTTCCCACAGGTCAAAACATCAACCAACGCAAAGGCTGAGAAAGAAAGGATACAGCCTTCCATCGTGTAGGTTTTACCAAAAAATGCCAGCAGAGAAGTTTTTGACCCATCTTAGCAACTAAAAGAAAGAAAGAGCCTCAGACTGCTACACGCATCAAACATCTCTGAGGACCATAGGTGTAACCTCTGTTTACAGTGAGTCCTAATGAACTTTACCTTCTAGGTGTGGCGCAGTTTTTATGTGAGAGACCTCCTTGCCTCTTTTTCATAGCACAAAGAAAAACATGGTGGTAATGAAGTCATCCTCTGACTGTAAATTAGAGCCTGAATTTAAAAAGAACTCTTATAAACTGGTAAAAAGAACTGCTTTTCTTTGATTGACTAATAGACATAGGAACTGTAAAAAGGAGTATTCTCTATTCAGAACGCAAATATAATACTAAGTCTCTTTAAAGAGTGGTCTATAAAGCAAATATTTTAACACAGGAGAGCACTGATAGCAGCAATGGGATGAATTCCTGGCCAAGGAATGTAGCCAGGGGACCCAAACCGCCCCCCCCCCCCCCCAAAAAAAAGGTAAAGCCTTCTTGCCTGGTAAATTTGGGTTATCTGCAAGAAGAGAGGCGGTAGGGCCCGCCCTGCTGTCAATGACCTGATGTAAGCATGGAGGATTGTATCAAGATTGCACCTACAAGTATACAATTGGTCTCTGGACTATCAAAAAGGAGAGTTGTTACCAGAAGGCCACTGAACCAATAAGCAAATGTTGGTCTCCTGAGTCAAGCAAGACTCCTCCACCAACATCAGCTACACCTTACATGCCCCCAAAAGTAAAGGTTATTGTCTGTAAACTGGGATATCTGCTAGAAGAGAGGTGGTAAGGCCAGCCCTGCTGTCAATGACCTAATGTAAGCATGGGAGGATTGTATCAAGATCACACTTACAAGTAGACAGTTTTGGTCTCTGGAATATCAGAGAGTGTTATCAAAGGCCACTGAAACCAATAAAGCAAATGTTGGTCTCCTTGAGTGTCAAGCAAGACGCCTCCACCAACATCAGCGCAACCTTTACCATGGCTTGGAAATACTGTGCAGCAGGTGCAGCCATATGTCTGTATATGTTCCCACCTTTATTTGATTATTAGCTCTCGCCTTGGAGGAATACCTCATGAGTTGCCACAAGCTTATACCCTCTAGTGATTAGGAGATTTATATGCACAGTAAAGTCCGTGTCATCTTTCTCAGGAAAACAAAAAGTAATCCAGGGATTAACACAACCATCCAAAACATCTGTTTCGATACCAAAGTAACCTACAATAGTAAACGTAGCAATGTTTAAATACGTATATATCTAATGGCTTGTGCTTCATTAGTAGGACTGAAAAGCTTATCCCGGGGCAAGATCGGTCCAGCCCATCAAGGAAACAGCCAGAACCTGAACTGATCAGTGTCCAAAACTACATCTCCAGGCAAAGTAGACTGTTGTGCTTCTTGACCACCTGTGCCCCATCTCTAAGCCTAAAGGAACAATCTGTGGAAGAAAGGGGAGTGGTAGAATTTAAGGGCTGCAAGTGGGGTGAACGGTACAACTACGACAATATAGTCTGAACACTTATTTGATCAGCTTGATTGAACATTCAAGCCCCCCAGGCTGGATGGTGGAGCTTGGGCGTGTGGGCTGGTGCACAGACTGCTTTGGAAGTTGGTTTTATATGAAGGGTGGTTGTGCTAAAAAAAAAAAAAAAAAAAGGAGCCTAGATACTGACATTTGAACTAACTGGGAAATAAAATGCTAGTTTGTTGTTTTATTTATAGTTTGGATTGGGTTTGTCTCTATATTTTTTTTTTTCTGAGATTATACAAATCACAGTGTACACGCATACGCTTTTACTACAAATGAAGAAAACACAATAGACAATTTAAAGGAACTAAGCTTAAATTTTTACTTCCCAAATAAGTAGAAGTCATAGTCCATTCATATAGCTTTAAAGAGCAAAGTGCTTATTGGGTAAAATTTATTTAGGTACTCAAATCTGCCCAAGCTTTATCCACAAAGTAAAGGATATTTTAAGGCCTAGTAACTTTAGTAATAATTAATATTGTTTAAATGCCTGGACATCCAATTGCTTGTGCTTTGTTGTTAGTATGACTAAAAAGATATCACTGAATCCACTGATTTGTTAAAAATAAATAAATAAATTTAAATGTGAAAAAAAAAACAGATATCACTCCTGGAAAAGCTGTCCCAACCCATGAAGGAAACAACCTGAACAGACTAGAGTCCAAATGACAACCCAAAGAAATTAGACTGTTTTCCTTCTCCCCCACTTGTGCCCCTTTCCCAAATCCCAGGGAACAAACTGTGTAAGAGGAGGCGTGTTAGAATGTAAAGGCTGCAGAGAGATAGGGGGGAATCTTGAGACTACAGAAATATAGTCCGGATCCCTTATTGATCAACATGCCTGTGCAGACAAGCTTCTCCCAACTGGACTAGGGGGACCTTGGGTTGTTCAAAATTTGGACATAGATACTTGCAAAAGGCACCAATTACATAATTGTAATGGACATACTGAGTAACAACATCAATGTCATCGGTGAAACAACTGTGTCATTATAATTGTAGAATCCCTTAAAAAATAAAAAAATCCGTATCAATAACGTGAATAAGAAAAGCTGAAGTCCAAATGATTCTGATTTCAAGATTTATATAAAACGTAATAGTAATGAGGAAAGTATGGCTATTATGAATAAAAGTATGGTACAGAGGTCAACAGAATAGAGGTGAGTGTACAAAAACAGATGGGAACGTATATGGCTGATACATAACAACTGTCTAAAGGCATTCACTGAAGGAGTCTTCCAAAAAATACTGGTATCATTGGATATCAACATGCGAAAAGAATAAACTTCAAACTACACATGACATTATTTACAAAAACTAAGTGAAAAAACCACACAGAAACAATAACTGAAAATTATTTTGTTATTAAAAATGAAAAGTGTGTAGGCCAGGCGTGGTGGTAAACACCTTGAATCCTAGCACGTGGGAGGGCAGAGGCAGGTGGATTTTTTGGATCTTTGTGAGTTCAAGCAAGGCCATTCCTGGCTACAGGAGCAAGAGTTCCAGGACAGCTGGGGGATTACAGGGAGACCCTGCTCAAAAAAAAAAAAAAAAAAAAAAAGTTTTGTTTTGGGGGCTGAAGTGACTGCTCACTGAGAACTTAAATTGACCTCCAGTTAGTAGCATAGTCACATGGACTAATCCATATTACCTTACTGTGAACGGAAGATACAAAAGCAAAAAATTAAAAAGCCCCACACTTTTAATCTCAGCACTGGGGAGGTAGAAACATCAGATCTACCTAGGAGTTCCAGGCCAGCTGGGAGACCCTGGCCTTCAAAAAGACCAAAAACAAAGAAATGAAATAAAAATTTTAAAATAGAATAAAACAAACTGCAAAAAAAAAAAAAAACCAAACCCAAAAATCTTTAACTGCTTTTAGAAACCTTATTGCTGATAGGAGATTCAAAGGACGTTAAATGAACACTGTAGTCCTGAAGCTAGTAGTTAACCATCTTCAAATTAAAATAACATCTCACTCAGTCCATTATAGACAATCCAGAAACACTCACCAAATGAGTAAAAGTGAGTCCTACTATCAGTATGTCAGCCTCCAAATAAGATCTCCCACCGAATCTCAGCCTCTGAGAAGGGCTGGTGCCAGGACCAGGCCAGGAACTACGACAATACCTTGTGTCTCTCTTTAGCCCTTCATAATAATTTTTTCCAAAAATAACCGTAGCCAGCATGACTCTTCATGGCAAAATGCTAACACACTCCTTGGAACCCAGCAGAAGAATGCCCACTCTGTTTTACCCACCCTCATCACATAGGTCCTAATGGAACCACTAGTACCAACCAAAACTAACAGTAAGAAATGAAGCAGCAACATTACTCTTTTACTCTTTCTTTCTTTATCATGTAGGTAGAAAAATTCTAAAAGAAACAACCTACAAAACATAAGAGTAGAAACACTTTTTTTTTCTTGTCTTTTTTTGTCACAGGGCCTCCCTGCAGCCCCCAGCTGGCCTAAAACTCAACTATGTAGGCCAGGTTGGCCTGGAACTCACAGAGACTGTTCTCTGGCCTCCTGAGTGCTAGATTAAGGGTGTGCCACCACAGCCTGCAAGAGGGGAAAACTTAATTCTGAAATGAGTAGGCTCGCCAGAAGCAGCAATATAGGAAATAGAAAAATCTAACCTGAATTTATAGTACTCTTAAAAAAGACATTAAGAGGAGGTCTTGCTGCTCAGCCGGGCGGGTGCAGGTTCTGTTGACAACTGGCAACCACCGACCCGCGTTATCCCCGCTCCTCCATTGAGGATGACTTCAACTATGGCAGCTGTGTGGCATCGGCCAGCGTGCACATCTGAATGGCCTTTCTCAGAAAAGTCTACATCATCCTTTCTTTGCAAGTTCTCCTAACTACAGTGACCTCTGCAGGATTCTTATATTTCGAGTCTATAAGGACATTTGTACATGAAAGTCCTGTCTTAATTTTGGTGTTTTCTCTTGGATCTCTGGGATTGATTTTTGTGTTGACTTTGAACAGACACAAGCATCCCCTGAACCTGTACCTGCTGTTTGCATTTACACTCTTGGAAGCTCTGACTGTGGCAACTGTTGTTACTTTTTATGAGGTATAGCTTATTCGGCAAGCTTGTAGTTTTTTTGGTGTTTTTTGGTTTTTTTTTTTTTTTAATTAATTTAATGTTATTTCTGTAGGTGTATGAGTTACTGTCTGCATGCAATTTGTGCACCCGTGTTTTTCCGTGCAATGCCGCGGAGGTCAGAAGAGGGTCTCAGAGTCCCCCTGGAACTGGGTTCTCCTGGAAATGGAGTTTCAGACGGTTTCTCAGCCGCCATGTGGTTCTCAGCCGCCATGTGGGTGCTGGGGGATCGAACCCGGGTCCTCGTAAGAGGCGGTCTGCGCTCTTAACCGCTAGGCATCTCTCCAGCCCTCGGTTGCTTTTTATAACTGACTACTTCTGCAGTATTTCTTGGTTTGACTATATAGACTCTGCAATCTAAGAGAATTTTACCAAATTTGGAGCATCTAGTGCGTCTACACACATTGCATTGCTTCTCTTTGTGCCTTGATATTGTCTCACAATAAGGGAGGGATGGAAGGTACAACAAGAGGTTTTTTTGTGCAGAGGACGGTGTGTGAATGGTGGGGGTCTTGGAAGTGTGAGGGGGTATTCTTCACAGTGAGAACAGTTGAAGGGTCTTACTGTCCGCAAGGTCTGGAGTTGAATGGCATGGCATATGCCCTTCTTTTCCTTCTTTTCTGCAGATTCATCATCTATGATACACACTTACTGATGTATAAACTGTCTCCTGAAGAGTATGTGTTAGCTGCCATCAGTCTCTACTTGGATATTATCAATCTATTCCTGTTACTGTTGAAAATTCCTGGCAGTTAAATAAAAAGTAATTGAAAGAGCAAAAAAAAAAAAAAAAAAGAGCAATTAAGAAAAAAATCTGCTATGAGCTCTCTCCTTCATGGAGGAAGTAACTCACAGTGGATGCCACAAGCTTAGGTCCTCCAGCAGTTAGGATGAATTATAAGCCAAAATAAACTTTGAGGCACTGCTTTAATTAGAAAACCGCAAACCCGAAACAAGTTTGCGGATTAGCATACCATCCAAGCATCTGTGTCTAACGCTCACAGCTAGGCTGCTGACATAATAATTAGGTATTGCTTTAAATGCCTGTACATTCCAATGCTTGTTTTGTAGTTATGACTAAAAAGGTATCACTGGAAAAGCTGTCAACCATTGAAAGGGAAACAACTGAACGACTAGAGTCCAAAATGACAACTCACAAAAGTAGAACGTTTTCCCTCTTGTCTTCACCACACATTTGGCCCCTTGTCCCAAAGCCCAGGGAACAAACTGCGGAAGAGGAGGCATGGTAGAATGTAAGGCTGTGGAGAGATACGTGAAATCATGAGACTGATACAGCAATATAGTCTGTGGCCCTGACTCCCTATATTGATCAAGCATGCCGGGCATTACAAGCTCTCCAACTGTGTCTATGGGAACCTTGGGTTTTCAAAATTTGGACATGATACTTACAAAATGCACCAATTAACTAAATGTATGAAACTGAGAACATCAATGTTTATCTAAAACGAAACGTGTTACTTTATTGTGATCCCTTAACCCGCCACATACACAACATACCTCATATCATTCTCCCCTCTACAATATCCCTCTTTATCCAACTAATTACTCCCCCCCAAACCACAGAAATCACCTAGGGGCTTAGCTCGTCGGAGTGAGGAGACGTCCGCGTCATATTTGCGTGAGGAGCCATGAGCTCAGTTCCTCGCCCCATCATTGGTGGCTATAACAAATGTCCAAAAAACCAAAAGCAACAAACCACAGCCTGTCCTAACCCAGTTTTAAGGGATCTGAATGCCCTCTTTCTACTCCACTCACGACAGATGAGCATGACACAGGTGCAACTACACACATGCAGAGGCAATACACGCATAGACAAGAAAATAAAAAAAAAAAAAAATAGCCACCACCTTTAAATTATATCCCAGCACCCAAGAGACAGAAGGAGTGAATCCTTTTGTGAGTTCAAGACGCGCCGTGGTCTACATAGTGATTTCCACACACAGCCTTGGGGCTATGAAAGGAGAAGCACCTGTTCTCAAAAAAAAAAAAAAAAAACAAGCCGTACATTGGTTGGTTTTTGAGAGAGAGGGCCTCACTGTAACTTACTACTCCGCTGTAAGCGTGCTGGAACTTACCAGGTTGGCCAAAACTCACAGCATTCCTCCTGTCCATCCGCCCTGAGTGCTGGGATTAGGGGACTGAGCCACAATGACTGGCTTTAAAAGTTCTAGTTTCCAGAAATAAGGTGGTATCTAACAGTTTAAACACCCTTCTGAGAGGAGCAGAGTTCATATCTATCTCCACAATCCACAAAAAACCCAGGTACGAGTGGTAGCTCATCTGTAATTACAGACTTGGAAGGCACATACCTGTAACAAGTGGGTTAAGACTAGTTACTATACCGGCAAGCTCTAGGTTTAAGAGTGACACCCTTCCTCAAATGACAAAAAGTACAAGAGAGATCCAAGAAGACAACCAACATCAAACCTCAGGCCTCCACATTCACCCACCACACATGTGCACCCATATATATGCAAACATGTATACACACATGCATACCATCACATATAAAAACATAAAAAAAAAAAAGCTCCAGTCTCATGTGTAAGTTCACTGGCTGATCTAAAAACTACATGAATAATAAAGACTCAAACAAAGTCGATGCATTCCTAAAGAATATGGCAGGTAAGCCAGGCCGTGGTGGCGCACACCTTTAATCTAGCACTCAGGAGGCAGAGGCCAGGCAGATCGTCTGTGAGTTCAAGGCCCACCTGGTCGACATAGTGAGCCCAGGCCAGCTGGAACTAAAGGGAGACCCTGGTCTCAAAAATACCAAAAAAAAAAAAAAAAAAGAATATGGCAACTAACAAATATCAAGATTTACATATGGAGCTACATTCCTGAACTTCCATTCCGACATCTTCCAACTCAGCCTGCATTCTGGCTGAGAATATGTTCAGTAAAAACTCAAAACTCTAAAAAAGAAAACAAGGACAGCAAGATTCCAATTTGCTCATTACCTCTCCAGGAATCCAAATGCCTCCGTTTACAACTTTCAGAGTGTGAAAGCTAGAACATCTCTCCCAAAAGAAAAGAAAAATGTACTTTCTCTAAAAGTGAATCTTGGGCTCAGGGATTAAAAACATTTGCTGTCGTACTTGAGGACGCAGATGACCAGAGCTCAGTCCTCACCACCCATGTCACATGGTAGCTCAGAACTCCTGTAACTAGTTTTCCAGGAGATCCCACTACTTCTTCTGGTCTGCTGCAGACACCCACTCACATATAACATACACATAAATAAATCTTAAAAAGAGTAAAAGGAAATCTTAATGAAGCCAAATTTTAGAATTTGGGTTTCTTTTGGGGTGTTCTTGCTTTGTTGTTATTGATGTTGTGAGACAAGGTCTCACTATGTAGCTTCAGCTGGCCTGGAATTTGCCCCTGCCCCTGCCCCCTGCCCCTGCCTCTGCCTCTGCCTCAAGTGCTTGGGATTAGAGACATTAGAGGCATGTACCACCACACCCAGTGTGTTTTTGTTTTTTGTTGTTTTTTTTTCCTTTTTAAAAGTTCTGCCCTGTAGCCCCAGCTGGCCTTGACCCTTCCTATGGAGACCAAGCTGGCCTTGAACTCACAAGAAACCCACCTGCCTCTGCCTCCCAAGGCTGGGATAAAAAAAAATGTGTGCCAGCCACATCCATCAGCTTTTTTTTTTTATTAGTTATGAAACAAAAATTCAGTAAAAGCTTGATGGCTCAACAGGTAAAGACACTTGTAGCCAAGTCTGACAACTGGGTCAATTCGTGAGAACCCACATGGCGATAGAACCACCTCCTGTGAGTCGTTCGTGACTTTCACAAGCATGGCACACACACATTTGCACACACACACACACAGATTAACTGATCATCCCCCTGTTCTCAATCAATCTCTCCCTCTCTCTTCATCCCTGCATCTCAAGTGGTAGAACATATCTTACGTAATAAGATGTTAACTAACCTGCAAGTTGTTACGTCCTTTGGCTACAGAATCAATTCACAAAATAAAAAATGTTTTAGTTTAGATTAGAAATGTCCATAGCTGCGGCGTGGTGGGCACACCTTTAACCAGCACTCGGGAGCAGAGGCGGCAATCTTTTTGAGTTCAAGGCCAGCCTGGTCTACAGAGCAGTTCCAAGACAGCTGGGGCACAAGGAGACTCTGTTAAAAAGAACCAAAAAAAAAAAAAAAAAAAAGCCCATCAATGGACCAGCTAGAATAGATGTCTCAGTGGTAAAGGTACTTTCGCACACTAGCCTGATGACTCTGAGTGTGATCCCAGAACCAATGGTAAAGGGAGAACCAATTCCTGCAAGTTGTCCTTGACTCTCACACATGTCACATGCAAACACAGAACACAAAACAAAAAAAAACAAACAAACAAATAAATAAATAAATAAATAAATAAGCAGGCTATGGTTGCTGGCACAAGACCTGTACAAAATCAAGGCAGTCACCGTTCCACCATGAATAAAGGAGAGGCTTCCAAGGTGCCACCTCTAACTAAGGATCCAAAGGCAATGCACAATTGCTGGGGAAGGGAGAGTCCACTTTCTTCAGCCATGTATGTGTGGTAGGCTGCCCATGTTTCAGTGGGTGGTCCCTACACCCATGTACATACAGGCAGCACTAATTGGACTCACTGGGAAAAAAGAAGATAACATAAAGCTGAAAGAAGAATGAATGGGGAAGAGTCTGGGAGGAGCTGGGGGGGGCAGGTAATTACCTAAATACATTGTATTCATGTATGAAATTACCAAAGAATAAGTAAAAATCAATTTTAAAATAAAATAAGCTAAAAAATTTAAACTAGACCAAAAAGTAACAGTTTTTTTTTTTTATGTGTATGAATGTACTGTCTGCATGTAGGTTGGTGCACTCCTGTCCTGCAATGCAGTGGAGGTCAGAATAAGGTGTCGGATTCCCCTGGAACTGGAGTTAAAGATGGTTCTCAGCTGCCATGTGGGTGCTGGGGATTGAACCCGGGTCCTCTGCAAGAGCAGTCGGCACTCTCCACCCCAACAAAGTGTTTTTAAAAAGAAATTCTAGGGCTGGAGAGATGGCCTAGCGGTTAAGAGCGCCGACCGCTCTTACAGAGGACCTGGGTTCGATCCCCAGCACCCACATGGCAGCCGAGAACCGTCTGAAACTCCAATTCCAGGAGAACTCCAGTTCTAGGGTAATCCGACACCCTCTTCTGTCCTCCGCGGCATTGCACAACACGGGTGCACAGACCTGCATGCAGACAGTACATTCATACACATACAGAAATAAATAAAATTTAAAAAAAAAATTTTTTTTAAAAAGAAATTCTAATTCCTTCAATTTTCTCAGAAGTAGGAATCAAGGCTTCAGCTGACAGTGACAGTTAAAGAGATATTGGTAGGTTCAAGAGGAAAGAAAAAGACATCAAAAAGTGAATAAACTAAGAAAACTACACTATGACTGCCAAGCAGCATTAAGCATCAACACAAAGTCTAAGAGTTTAATTCAAAGCCAGTTAAGGAGGTTTTGTGCTTTCTTCATACATCTTCAGTCGCACTGGTACAGATATAAGACAGAGCTGGGGGCTGGAGAGATGGCTCAGTGCTTGAGAGCACTAACTGCTCTTGCAGAGGACCTGGGTTCAATTCCCAGCACCCGCATGGCGGCGAAGAGCCATCTGTAGTGACAGGCAGAGGCAGGTGGATCTCTGTGAGTTCAAGGCCAGCCCGGTGTATATAGTGAGTGCCAGGCCAGCTGAGGCTACAGGGAGACCTTGTCTGTCTGAAAAACAAGAAAGAAAAAGACAGAGCTGGGTTAAGCGGTGCTGCATTGTAGCCAATGAGGAACATAAAGAAGAGTGAGGGGGATGAAGACGAAGAATGAATATAAGGTTGTGATTATATTTACCTTAGAAAGAGGGGTGTAGGAAACTGGAGAGATGGCTCAGGAGTTTAAAGCACTGGCTGCTCTTACAGAGGACCTGGGTTCAGTACACCCAGAGTCTACATGCCAGCTAATAACCATTCTCATGGGCATTGCTTGCAAATTGCCCACTACATTCATGCAGGAAACACACACACATAAAATAAAGAAATCAATGCTGGGGTGGTGGCGCAAGCCTTTAGTCCTAGCATTTGGGTGCAGAAGCAGGTGGATCTTTGTGAGTTCAAGGCCAACCTGGTCTACAGAGTGAGTTCCAGGACAGCTGTGGCTACAGGGAGACCCTGTCTTGAAAAGACCAAAAAAAAAAAAAATCAAAAAATTTGTTTTTTTTAAGAAAAAGAGGGAACAGAGCTGGGAATGGTAGGGCACGCCTTTAGTCCCAGCACTTGGGAGGCAGATCAGGCAGATCTCTTTGAGTTCAAGGCCAGTCTGGTCTACATAGCAAGTTCCAGGCCACCTGGGCTACAGGGAGACTTTATCTAAAAAAGACCAAAGAAAAAAAAGGGAATGGGCCAGGCATGGTGGTGCACACCTTTAATCCCAGCACTCTGGAGGCAGAGGCAGGTGGATCAGTATAAGATCATGGCCAACCTTGTCTACATAGCAAGTGGCAGACCAGCTAAGGCTACAGGGAGACCTTGTCTCAAAAGGACAAAAAAAAAAAAGAGAAATATAGAAGAGTTTGATGCTTACTGAAGCCAATTGTGGTGCACATCTATAACCCCTAACACTTGGGAGGTGGGGAGGCAGGAGGCTCACAGGTTCAAGACCAGCCTTAACTACAATGCTAGACCATCTAAAATATAAATTTTAAAAATGAAATGGATGCCCCAGGAAATAGTCGAATTCTTCTTTGCATGTATATGATGTGTACATGTATATGGCAAGGGGTCTGTGTATAAACCTCCCACAGCCTTGTTTAGCCAACAACCCCAGGTGATGGTCCTCTACTTCCATCTTGTCTGAGACTGTCTCATCTTGTCTTGCTTCTGTGTACTCTAGCCTGGCTGACCCACTAGCCAGGGATTTACCTGTCTCCATCTTTCATCTCACGAAGGTGTATTTGGTTCTGCCAACAGTCTTTATGTAGATACATGGTTCTGCCAACAGTCTTTATGTAGACTCTAGGGATTTGAACTCACGTCCTCATGCTTGCATGACAAGCACTTTTACCCAGTGAGCCCAGTTCTCCATCCCAGTTAGTCAAACTCTTTGTTGGTATACTGGAGAAATAAAGTTTAGAATATAGAACTTACAGAGTATCTCAATCACCAACAGTAGCATCACTTTCACAAATTCCTAGAGGGAATTGGACTGGAGGGATCATTCCTCAATGTAATCAAAGCCATATACAGGAAACCCACAGCCAATATCATCCTAAATGGGGAAACAACAGAAACATTCCCTTTAAAGGTAGGAACAATCAAGGAAGTGAAGAGAAAACCCACAGAGTGGGAGGAAAACTTCACTGCAGATACAACTGACAAAGCATTGATTTACAGAATATATAAACTACTCAAAAAACAAAGAAGAAAGAAAACAAATGACCCACTCAATAGATGGAGCAAAGAGCTGAACAGAGACTTCACAAGTGAGGAATTAGAGATGTCTGAGAAACAGCTTAAGAAGTGTTTGGGCTGGAGCACCGACTGCTCTTGCAGAGGACCCAGGTTCAATTCCCAGCACTCACATGGCGGCCAAGAACAACAACAAAAAGTGTTCAACGTCACTAATAATTAAGGAAATGCAAATTAAAACCACTTTAAGACATCATCTCACTCCAATAAGACTAGCTAGGATCAAGAAAACAAATGGGGCTGGAGAGATGGCCTAGCAGTTGGGAGCACCAACTGCTCTTGCAGAGGACCTGGGTTCGATCCCCAGCACCTACATGGCAGCTGAGAACCGTCTTTCACCAGTTCCAGGGGGAATCCGATGCCCTCTTCTGACCTCCGCAGCATTGCACGACATGGGTGCACAAACCTACATGCAGACAGTACATTTGTACACATATGAAAATAAATAAAATTAAAAAAAAAAAAGAAAGAAAACAAATGATACCAAGTGCTGGAGAGGTTGTGGGGAAAGGGGAACACTCATCCACTGCTGGTGGGAATGTAAACTCATACAGCCACTATGGAAAGCAGTGTGGAGAAACTTTGGAAGACTTGGAATGAACGTGCCACCTGACCCAGCCAAACCACTCCTGGGTATGTACCCACAAGACTCATCTTACTGCAGAGATACATGCACAGCCATGTTTACTGCAGCTCTCTTCACAATAGCAAGGAGCTAGAACCAACCCAAGTGCCCCTCGACTGATAAGTGGATAGAGAAAATGTGGTACATCTACACAATGGAGTTCTATGCAGCGGTAAAGAAAGATGACATCATGAACTTTGCAGGTAAATGGTTGGAGCTAGAAGATATCATGCTGAGTGAAGTAACACAGTCCCAGAAAAACAAACGACGAATGGTATCCCTCATCTGTGGATGCTAGCACCAATTACCTAATTGTATGGCAAACTGAGCAACATCAATGTGATCTGAAAACAACTGTGCTCTTATATTGTAGAATCCCTTAAAAAAAAATAAGTCTGCATCACATCTGTAGTGGTCTGAATTGGTAACACTCCAGCAGTTACATGTTCTGCTGCTATCATGTGACTGTTGTTATGCCTTCCAAGTCAGACTGGCATATTTCAGACAGAAATTCAGTCAGCCCTCCGTATCCACAGATTTGGCACTCCCAGATTTAAGTGACATATGACAAAAAAAAAATTTTTTTTTTGTCTTTTTGAGACAGGGTCTCCCTGTAGCTCCAGCTGTCCTGTAACTCACTGTATAGAGCAGACTGGCCTTGAACTCACAGAGATCTGCCTGCCTCTGCTTCCCAAGTGCTAGGCTTAAAGGTATGTGCCACCATGCCTGGCAGACAAAAAATATTTGGGAAAAAAAACTTTCAGTCTGTGCTGAACATCTATAGACCTTCTTCCTGAACAATATAACTATTTACACTGTACTAAATAGAAGTAATTTCGAAATTATTTTAAAGACTTTATTTGTTTGTTTGTTTGCCTTTTTGAGTCAGGGTCTCCCTGTAGACAGCTGGCCTAGAACTCACAATATTGATCAGGTTTGCCTCAATCTCATAGAGATCAGCCTGCCTCTGCAATGCTGTAATTAAAGGCATGTGTCGGAGCTGGAGAGATGGCTCAGCAGTCAAGAGCACCAACTGCTCTTGCAGAGGACCTGATTCCCAGCACCCACATGGCGGCTAAGAACCGTCTTTAACTCCAGTTCTAGGGGAATCCGATGCCCTCTTCTGACCTCTGCGGCATTTCACGACACGGGTGCACCAACCTACATGTAGACAGTATACTCCTACACATAAAAAATAAATTAATTAATTAAAAAATAAAGGCATGTGTCAGCATAGCCAATTTAAATATATTTTAATCCCAGCACTCCAGAGGTAGGGAAAGGCGGACTGAGTTCCAGGCCAGTTGGGGGTATAGGGAGACCCTGTCTCAAAAACAAACAAACAACACACAAAGTATGTTTGGGTCTTATCTAATGTTATTTCAGGATTATAAAGGGAACATTAAAAGAGGACACTGAAGCTAGCAATGTGGTACAGCACACAGGAGCTTGAGGTATAAAGATTGGGAGTTTGAAGCCAGCCTAGGCTACACAGTAAAATACTATAAAAGAGATTAACTGACTGACTCCATTGAAAAAAAATCACTGACCTAGACAAATGTTCATGCATATGTGCAAACTGACAACATACAGGGAAAATGTTAATGACAAAAAGTTTAAAACAACTTGGATGCTCATCCTACAGGGCAGGTAAAAAGAGAGACAGAATCCATATACAGTTACCTAAAATTGATTTGGGCTGGAAAAATGGTTGAATGAGTAAAAATGACTGCCAGCAAGCCTGATCACCTGAGTTCAAGTCCCAGAGTCCACACCGTGAAAGGCAATGCCCCACAGGTTGTCCTCTGACTTCCACACACTTATTTACCAGGGCTCTGACCTAAGGCAAATACTTAACATCACCTTTTCTTTCCTTTTTTTTTCATCACCTTTTCTATAAAGGAGGAAAATAAGAATAGACTTCCTAAAGCCATTTTGGAGATTAAGTGGGTTCCTGCAAATTCATCACTTAAAAGAGATAGTACTTAAGACCCACAAGGACTCTTTTTAAATGGTGCTTATCATATTTAGAAACATTTATTGTGGGAATTTTATTACCATATTATAAAATCTGTAAAACTTTTAGCAAAAATCAATACCAGGGTATGGGGGGGGTACCCAATTATGCCTATTCCCATGATTCTAGACCCCAGTTACTTCAATTCAAGACCCCAACAGTCCACTTAACATCTCAGTTTTGATTATTTTGATTTATTTTTATTTTATGTGAATGAGTGTTATACCTGCATGTGTGTAAGTGCATCCCTGTAGTGCAGTGCCTGCAGAGGTCAGAAGAAGGCATTGGATCCCTGGGAAGTGGAGTTACAGATGGTTGTTAGCCACCATATGGGTGCTGGGATTTGAACCCAATTCTTCTGCAAGAACAGCCAGTGCTCTTAACCAATGAACCATCTCTCCAGCCCCTCAATTTTGATTATTAACCGATCTTCTCCAATATAACCTAGTCAAAACCAAACTTTTACTGCCTTCACCCAATTGCTTCTGCTCTCACACCTTTTCTACTTCAGCAGACAGCACAGTCTATCCTATTGCTCATGAAGGCAGCATTCTGTTCTCACAATCCTCACACAAATCACACCCCAAATTCTGCACTATTCAGCACTGCCACCGCCACCAAACCAACCACCAAGGTCTCCTAGTTGTGAGATCCACCCTTCTCATATAAACCCTCTACCACATTTAAAACAAGTTACCACAGCCTTGGCTATATAGAGTAAGTGTGAGATGAACCCAGGCTACATGAGAGCCTGTCTCAAAACACAAAACTAAATCCTGTATTTCTATGTCCACCTGCCTCCCCAACTTTATCCTTCCGAACACCATGCTCATTTAAACTCTAGTTGTGCCCACTGTCCTCAAATAAGGGGCTCTGAATTTGTTGTTGCCTCAGCCTAAATAAATCCTCACTCCTATATGTATTTCTTTGGTGTCTAAAGTCAAATGTTACCTTACTTTGTTGACCAATCAAAATGCAAACTCATTCTCATTCTTTCATATAACATGCATTTACAAGCACATTACCTGAAATAGCTAATTTGTTTTCTATTTGTTTATTTTTATTTTATACATATGAATGTTATGCCTGGATGCAGGTAAGCTCATGCAGTGCCATGTAGGACAGAAGAGGGCATCAGATCCCCTGCAACTGGAGTTATCAATAGTTGTTAGCCACCATATGGCTAACCCACATCTTCTGCAAGAACAGCCAGTGTTCGGGCTGGAGAGATGGCCTAGTGGTTAAGAGCGCCAACCGCTCTTACAGAGGACTGGGGTTCTATCCCCAGCACCCACATGGTGGCCGAGAACCGTCTGAAACTCCAATTCCAGGAGAACTCCAGTTCCAGGGGAATCCGAGACCCTCTTCTGACCTCCGTGGCATTGCACGACACGGTACACAGACCTGCATGCAGACAGTACACTCATACACATCCAGAAATAAAAAAAATAAAATAAAATAAAATAAAAAGCCTGTGTAAATAAAAAATGTTTTAAAGAACAGCCAGTGTTCTTAATCACTGAGCCATCTCTCCAGCCCTGTGAAATACCTAATTTGTATACCAATCTGTCTACCTCTTCCTAAACAGAGATTCCACTCTACCATCTCCTATCAGCTGCCCTATCTGTGTGAGGTCTTCAATAAGCAACTGCTTAAAGTTCCAGCACCCACATTCAAATTAATACTCCCAGTCTCTTCACTGTTCTTTCTTCACCATTATCATAATCTCCTGCTATAGATTTCACTTATTAATCGTGCTCGTTCTTCCCTCTACTGCTCTGTAGATCCACAAAGGCAAGGGTGACCCTTTATATTTTTTCCTTGAACTCAGGTCAAAATATATATATTTTATATATTTTAATAGTACCTAGAGCAGTAAAAACCTGCAAAAAAAAATACACCAGTGAGAAAAGGAAAATTTCTGCTCTTCACATAGGAAGAAAAACAGCTAATAAGAAAGAAATGTATTTCAAATCAAACTTTAAGGGACTAAAATAAACGTGTACTATCTTGTCCCTTAGATTTATAGGCTTTCAGTCCTAGAAGCCAGGCATGGTGGTGCACGCCTTTAATCCTAGCACTCGGGAGGCAGAGGCAGGCAGATCTTTGTGAGTTCAAGGCCAGCCTGGTCTACGAGTTCCAGGACAGTTGGGCTACAGGGAGACCCTGTCTTGAAAAAAAAAAAACAAAATAAACAAACAAACAACAAAAAATATATATATATATATGGAGAGAGAGAGAGAGAGAGACTAGAATGTGTCACTGCTAATGTACATTATTTTATCTGCTATTTAAAATTTTACATTTCTGGTTACCAAAGTATATTTGGATAGCATGCACTTTGTGAATTACCTTTGTCCATAACAGATGTTTATATTAAAATACTAAAACAAGGGGCTGGAGAGATTGCCTATTGGTTAAGAGCTCCGAATGCTCTTGCAGAGGACCGGGGCTCAATCCCCAGCACCCACATGGCAGCTGAGAACCGTCGTTAACTCCAGTTCCAGGGGAATCCGACGCCCTCTTCTGACCTCCATGGCATTGCATGACACGGGTGCACAGACGTACATGCAGACAGTACATTCATACACATAAAAATAAATAAATAAATCTAAAACAAGTAGCTAGAGAGATGGCCTAGCAGTTAAGAGTGCCAACTGCTCTTGCAGAGGACCTGGGTTCGATCCCCAGCACCCACATGGAGGCTGAGAACCGTCTATAACTCCAATCCCAGGAGAACTCCAGTTCCAGGGGAATCCGAGACCCTCTCCTGACCTCTGCGGCATTGCACGACATGGGTGCACAAACCTGCATGCAGACAGTACATTCATACACATAAAAAAAATGAATAAAAATTTAAAAAAGAGAACCATCTTTAACTCCAGTTCCAGGGGAATCCAACGCCCTCTTCTGACCTCTTCGGCACTACACAACACGGGTGCACCAACCTACATGCAGACAGGACACTCATACACATAAAAAAAAATACTAAAAAACAAAAACAACTGGCAACATGGCAGATCATCAATAAATAGCCAAAGGAGGGTGAATGCAGAAGGCTTGCTTGTCTTTTTCTGTTTGGGTTTGAGTTTTTTTCAAAGTCTCACTCTACAGTTCAGGTTGGTCTCAAACTGACTACGGAGCTCATACATAACATCCCAAGTGTTGGGTGGGTACAATCATGCACTACTGGCCTGGCTGTCTTGTCTAATCCTAAACTGTTCAAACACCCAGCATACCACTCAAATATAGTGATGCAATGACTAGTATTTAGACATTCAAATTCCCAACTATATCAAATGCAAAGAAAACTGTATTTTGCTCACCACAATTTAAGTACAACTCTATTTGTTCAAAAATCCCTACATCAGGGGCTGGAGAGATGGCCTAGTGGTTAAGAGCGCCGACTGCTCTTGCAGAGGACCCGGGTTCAATCCCCAGCACCCACATGGCAGCTGAGAACCATCTGAAACTCCAATTCCAGGAGAACTCCAGTTCCAGGGGAATCCGACACCCTCTTCTGACCTCCTCGGCATTACACAACATGGGTGCACAGACCTGCATGCAGACAGTACATTCATACACATACAGAAATAAAAAAAAAATCCCTACATCAGACAGCAGCTGCACAAACAATAAGGTCAACAATTGACAAATGGGACCTTATTAATAAACTCAAGACCTTCTGTACAGCAAAAGAAACAATCAATGAAGTAAAGAGAAAATCCACACAGTGGGAGGAAACCTTCACCAGTGATACATCTGATACAGCATTAACATCCAAAGTGTATAAACTACTCAAAAAACAAAGGAGGAAGAAAATAAATGGCCTACTCAAAAGACATTCAAGAGTTGAACAAAGACTTCACAAATGAAGTAAAGATGGCTGAGAAACATCATAAAAAGTGTTCTTCAACATCGTTAATAATTAAGGAAATGCAAATTAAAACCACCTTAAGATTTCAACTTACTCCAGTTAAGACTAGCTATTATCCAGAAAACAAAGGATACCTGTTCTAGTCTGTCTTCCATTCCTGTGACAAAACACTCTGACCGACAAAAACTTGGGGAGGAAAGTGTTTATTTAGCTTACATCTCCCGGGTCACAGTTCATCACTTAGGGAGCCCAAGGCAGGAACTCAGGGCAGGAACCTGGAGGCAGGAGCTGAAGCACAGGCCATGGAGGAATGCTGTTCACTGGCTTGCTCCCCTGGCTCATGCCCAGCCTGCCTTCTTATACGGTACACAACAACCTGCCCAGGGTGACACCACTCATTGTGGGCTGAGCCCTCCCGCACTGCTTGACAATCAGACAATACGCCACAGATGTGGCCACAGGCCAATCCAATGGAGCCAATTCCCCAACTGAGGCTCCCTCAACCCAGGTGTGTCAAGTTGACACTAAAGCTATCCAGCACAATACCAAATGCTGGAGAGGTTGTGGGGAAAGGGGAACACTCATCCACTGCTGGTGGGAAAGCACACTCATGCAACCCCTATGAAAAGCAGTGTGGAGAACTCTTAAAAAACTCAAATGGAGTCTATCACTTGACCCAGTCATCCCACTCCTGGGTATCTACCCACAAGACTCATCCTATCAAAGAGATACATGCACATCTATGTTTATTGCATCTCTCTTCACAACAGCAAAGAGCTGGAAGCAACCCAAGTGTCCCTGTCTTTTTGGGACAGGGCCTCCCTACAACCCCCAGCTGATCTGGAACTCGATATGTAGACCAGGATGGCCTTGATCTCACAGAGATCTGCCTCCCTCTGCCTTTGCCTCCATAGTGCTAGGATTAAAGCCATGTGGTGGCCAGAAAGTTTTTACTGTAAGACTTAGTACTAATGTAAGAACTAGTGATTCCTGAAGGAGAAAAAAATTGAGTGATTAATGCTTCTGAGTTGAGAAGAAGGGATGGTCTCTGATGCCAGAGAGGAACTGGCTTAAGTGAGGAAGGTGGGCAGTTCATTTGTAACAGAGAAGACTTACGATCAGAGAACCAGGGAGCATGCAGACAGGGTAGTAGGAGCTGGTGGCATTTTAACTGCTGACATTGTCCCAGACTAGTTCAAGAGGAACACAGAAAGTGTGTGAACCTTGGCCAGCTCCCTTAAAGATTCTAGGCAGTTAATAGGAAAACAGCAATGAGTGGAAGTGGAGCTCAGAGCCGGACAGGCAATGTGATTCGGCATATCTCAGAAGCCAGGTGTGACAGACTACTCAACTGCCACTTGTGGACTGCCAGACTTCTAAAGAGTGGGATGTCAGGACCACACTCCTACTGGTAGCAGGGAGAAGGTGGCTACCAACTTTCACTTGGGAAGATAAGCAAACATCAATGTGGTGGTTTGAATGAGTGTCCCCCATAGGCTTTAAGTATTCAGACATTTTGTCTCCAGTTGGTGGCACTGTTCTTCAAGGACTTAGAAGGTGTGGCTCTGCTGGAGGAAGTATGTTATTGGGGCAGGCTTAGTGAGTTTAACAAGCCTTGCACTCTCCAGTCTCTCTCTGCTTCCTGTGCTCATTGCGAGATGTGACCCTCAGCTTGCTGCTCCAGCCCCAGCCACCATGCTTCCTGCCACAATGGACTCTAATTCCCTGGAACTGTCAATCATAAGCTAAAATAAACTCTTCCTTTTATAAGTTCCTTTGATCATGGTATTTTATCACAGCAACAGAAAAGTGACCAAAGCTGACTTTACAACAGCCAACACTGCAACATAAAATCAACCATCTTGGGTGCATATATCCCTGTCTTACACAGTAAGTAAATCTAGTTTATTTCTTCAAAAGAAACTAATAATCCAAAATTGGTAAATGATACTTTAGTAAATACTAACTTTTCCCAAACCAGTCGAGTTTGGCCTCAGACCGACCTGCAATTTGTGATCTTTGTCTCTCAGCCTCACAAGTGCTAGGATTACAGGCATGTGCCACTATGTCCAGCTGTTTCTCAAACTTTAAAAAAAAAGAATAAAGAGACAATATGCACGGGGCTGGAGAGATGGCCTAGCAGTTAAGAGCACCAGCAGTTAAGAGCACCAACCGTTCTTGCACAGGACCTGGGTTCGATCCCCAGCACCCACACGGCGGCTGAGAACCATCTTTAACTCCAGTTCCAGGGGAATCCGACACCCTCTTCTGACCTCTGCAGCATTGCATGACACAGGTACACAAACCTACGTGCAGACAGTACATTCATACACATACAAAAAATAAAATTTTTTTAAAAAGAGACAATATGCAAAGGAACATTAAGGTACTGCAAAGGAACATTAAGGTACTGAATTCTCAAACTCCTTATTAAATTTCTTTGGGGGAGGGGGAAGAGAGAGATTTTCTTCAGTAATGTAGCACTGGTGAGATGCCTATGCTCCTGTAAGTAATGCTAATTAAATTCACTGGTTCATTAAAAAACAAAAAAGACATGATAGCAGAAGGGGGATTATTTGGAAAAAGGAAGAGAATGAAACCAATGAGTATTATATGCATATGAAATATCATAATGAAACCCATTATATATAATTAATACATGCTAATAAACAAACTTTAAAAATTTAAAAGTCTTGATCGGGAGTGGTGGCACACGCCTTTAATCCCAGGACTCAGGAGGTAGAGGTAGGCAGATCTCTGTGAGTTCAAGGCCAACCTGGTCTACAAAGTGAGTTCAGGCCGGCTGGGATTGCAAGGACACCCTGTCTCAAAAAGACCAAAAAAAACAAACAAAAAAAAAAAAGAATTAAATAAATAAATAAATAAATAAATATCTTGGTAAAAGCTCTAACCAAGCCGGGCGTGGCAGCGCACGCCTTTAATCTTAGCATTCGGGAGGTTAGCATTCGGGAGGCAGAGGCAGGCTAATCTTTGTGAGTTCAAGGCCAGCCTGGTCTACAGAGTGAGTTCCAGGACAGCTGGGGCTACAGGGAGACCCTGTATAGAAAAGACCAAAAAAAAAAAAAAAAAAGCTCTAACCAAACAGTTCATATAGGTTTCTTCATTAAGTCTGGAGCATGACTATGTAGATGAAAGTTTTCAAAGTACAGCCTATTTGCTGGATATATTATTGAGAGAAACGATTCATGCAAGGAAGGTTTTAAAACATTTTAAAGCAACACTGCCACCAGAAGACTAAACAGAAAAGTAACTGGCAAATTACGGAATATTAACCTGATCTCTGTCTGCTCCTGACTCCCACCAAATTTTTATTTTCCTTTGATCTAGTAGCTCTCGGTTTCAAATCTGAAACTGCGGAAAATCAAATGTCAAACGAAGTGTTCAAGTGCTTTCTATTGTCAATAAAAGAAAAAAGCAAATAAATAATGTCATGGGATGGGCAATCTTTTCGTCGGATTTAAGGTTCAATGCACTCAAGGACCTGAGTAAGTTCTAAAGAAACTTCACATAAAAACTGGAAACAGAAAAAAAAAAAAAGAGAGAGGAAGGAGGGAAGGAAGGAGGGAGGGAGAAACGAAAGAGGAGAAACAGGAAGGGAGGGCGAGAATAGGGAAGAGAGGAAGAAAGGAGAGAGGAAGGAGAGGAAGGAAGCACTGAGGGAGAGAAGGTATGAAGGGAGGGGGTGAGAGATGAAGCTGGAAAGCAAGAACCCGGCGTTCAATCAGGAAAAAAATTACTAGGAAGGGATGAAGTTGACGTCAGCCTGCAACTTCTCGCATCCTAAAGCCATGAACTTCAGCGCAAGCGCTCCACGGGCGTGTACAAACGTTACACAAAGTCTTCCAGCCCTTCGGCTCGAAGTTTCCACTTTTTCTTAAAGTGGCAAACAGCAATACTGCGTCGAACAGCTCCGCAACGTGTCAGGGACTCGCCCCATGTGGCCATTTCCAAAACTTGTGGCGAGGCAAGCGCTTCCCGGGCTCCGGCGGAAGGGCGCGCGGTGGTGGCCCGGCGCCGCAGGGCCGCGCCGGGGTGGCAGGGCCTCGGAGAGAAGTCCTCCCGCCCGCCCTCCCGCCCGCTGCTCACCCGGTAGTTGCTCGAGCCCACCCAGCCAGTGAGTGCGTCCACCATCCTGGCAAGCCGGCTCGGGTCGTCCTCCAGGTCCGGGATGGCGCCCAGCGAGCCGAGATAGAGCAGCAGCTCCTGGCCCGCCTGCAGCCGGCCGCCCACGTCCTTCTGTTGCACCTGGACGCTGAAGTAATCCGCGCTGCGGGGCTCCATGGCTGCGCCCCTCCACCCCGCCGCCGCCCGCCGCCACTGCCCTCTTCCCACTGAGCACTGCTGCTGGGCCCCCGCAAGGCCGCGCTCGCCACCCAGAGGCGCTGTTGCCCCGGGAGCGGCGCGGGCGGCTAGCGGAGCGACCCACCGAAACTAATCAAACTCGGCGCCCCCTGCCCCTGCCGGCTTCAGAGGCCGAAGCCGCCGGCTACGTCAGCGCGCGCGTGACGTCAGAGCGGCGCGCCAGGCCGCCCGCGGCAGAGGTGGCGGTCCGGGCTTGCGGCATGGGTTCTGTCGCTGTTGAGTCTGGGTCATTCTTTTTGGCTGCTGGCGAGTTCGTCCCGCAGAAGCCCACGTGGGAATCCCGCGCGCTGCGGCGCTTCGCTCCACGGCGGTCCTGGGTACCAGAAGAAAAGTTTCTGGTCCTTTGGACTCTCCCTGCCCCGCCCCTCCCATCCTTTCTAAAGTCAGAATACATGATGTGCTTCCTCTGCTGAGCCCTGGCTGTTCCTTCCTGCAGCCGCCCACACGGTCAGTCGCTGTGGAAAGACTTTTTGTATAAAGTTTCATTGAGAGCCTGTTAGTGCGTTCCACGAATTTTTGCAATGGAGTCACATTTTTGTTAGCTAATTCCCATCCCCACTGGGCTCGCTATCCAGCCGCTTCCACTCTACGCCATTCCGATTTTATTTGGGGTTAGGTTTTTGTTGTCGCCCCCACCACACACACACTAGCTTTTGTTAGATTTTTGGAGTTTAGAGTTTAGAAATGATTCAGAGCCAGACCTGCAACAGGCAAGGAATGAGGCCTTTATTCAGGGAACACAGTGTATGGCTGAAAATCTGCACCCTAACGAAGGGTTTTACAGGAATTCTATTGAGCGCAGCTGTAGGAATGTACTTGGTGCCAGAATCTGGTGTCCTTGAGATGTTGAAGATCGTCTTCCTAAGATTATTTTCTCAGACTGGGCAGGCAGTTATCTTAAGACACTAAAGGAGATAGCTTGGTTCTAGTCTCCTTCAGTCCAGGGAGTGACCTGGACTGAAAAGGCTTGAGCAAGGCCAGGTTGCCAACTTTGTGCCAGTTAGCCATTTTAAGGTATTTATGACTACGGCTCCCCTAATGAAAATTATAGTTTTGCGATTCACACATTCTGTCAGATTTCATATAGCCCCACCTGACTGGCTTGAAATTTGCTCTGTAGCAGAGGGTGGTCTTGAATCACAAGGGCTGGGATTAAAAGCCTGAGCTGTAAAATTTTGGGGGCTAGAGAGATGGCCTAGCGGTTAAGAGCGCCGACCGCTCTTACAGAGGACCCGGGTTCGATCCCCAGCACCCACATGGCGGCCGAGAACTGTCTGAAACTCCAATTCCAGAACTCCAGTTCCAGGGGAATCCGACACCCTCTTCTGACCTCCACGGCATTGCACGACACGGGTGCACAGACTTGCATGCAGACAGTACATTCATACACATACAGAAATAAAATTAATAAAAAATTTTTTTTTTTAAAAATAGGAGTTTTTGTTTTGTGGGGCTGGGGCTGTTGAGACAGGATCTCACTGTGAAGCCGAGACTAAGCTAGAATTCTTGATCTTCCTCCCTTATCCTATCAAGTTTTCATTTGATTTCTAACACAGTAGGACAGTTTTTCCTTTTCAAAAATTATGGAACTCCATACTATTCTTTTTCCCTTTCTTCCTTCCTCCGCTGTTTTTCTTTGCCCCTTATAAGATGTGAACTATAGTACCAGGTTCAAGTCTGGCTGCTTTTGTACAGGAAAATATTTTAAAATATGTTATTTATTTTTATATGTATGAGTGTATTGGCTGCATGTATATAAATGAACCCATATCGTGCATTGCCCACGGTCAGAAGAGAGAGTCAAATTCCCCTGGATGGTTGTTAGCTGCCATGTGGGTTCTGCCAGACAAACCAGTGCTCTTATCTGCTGAGCCATCTCTCCAGCCCTAGCAGGATGTTTGATATTTCATTCCATACTGTAGATGTTTTACAAGTCTCTTCCTTTTTATGATTGAATAGCATGCCCTTATACTATGATTTGTTGATTCATTCTTCTAGCAATGGGCATTTGGGTTTCCAGTTTTTCATAATTACAAGTAAAGCAGCCTTAGTGATTACACATTGTTATATGGACATATATTGTCATTTCTTGGGTAAATACCAAGGACTGGAAATGCTAGGTCTTAAGAAAATGTATGGTTTGAATGTGAAGTGTCCTTTACAGGCTTATGTGTTGAACCTTTTTTCCCCAGGTGGTGGTGCTATTATGGGAGGTTGTGGAAACTTTAGGTGGGGCCTAGCCAAAGGGAGCAGGTCACTTGGGAGTGTGCCTTTGAAAGTTGTATCTGGGGCAGGTGTGGTAGTACCTTTAATCCTGGCACTCAGGAGGCAGACGCAAGCAGAACACTTGAGATCTAGACCAGTCTGATCTACATGGCAAGTTCCAGGCCACCTAGAAAACCTGTCTCACCAAAAAGTAAAAAATAATAAAGTTGTATATCTGGTCCCTCCCACTCTCCCTACTTCCTGTCTGTCTTAAGGTAAGCAGCCTCCCTCTCCATATGTTCCCACTGTTGTGATGCTCAGTCTCATTTCATACCCAGAGTGATGGAAGCAGCCAACCCTCTGAAGCCTCTGAAATAATGATTCAAAGTAAATAACTCATCTCTTGGAGCTGCCTTTCTCAGGTACTAGTCACAGCAATACTATAGCATAGTTCCACTTCATTAACAGATACCTTCAGAGAACTGTGCTGTGCTCGAGACAGTCTCAAATACTATAGCCACAACATTTATTTGCATGTGGTCCCTACCCACAAGAAGTTTGCTTACACAGAGATGAAAAAATAAATATTTCAGAGATGTATGATGGGATCAACAGATAAGTTTAGGAAGCTGAGATAACATACTCCTTTTTTTTTTTTTTTTTTTTTTTTTTTCAGGGTCTCCCTGTAGCTCCAGCTGTCCTGGAACTCACTCTGTAGACCAGGCTGGCCTTGAACTCACAAAGAACAGACTCCTTCTTAAATGACACCACATATGGGTGTCAGAGAGTTATAAATTAGGCAACGCTTCCCCAGCGTGTTTATAATTTCAGTTCTGCTTTGAGGATAAGTAGGACTTAACTAATTAAAGAAGAGGTTTCCTAAGGAATGGCATGTTTATAAGATTTAGTCTTGGGGCTGGAGAGATGGCCTAGCACCGACTGCTCTTGCAGAGGACCCAGGTTCGATCCCCAGCACCCACATGGTGGCTGAGAACCGTCTTTGACTCCAGTCCCAGGGGAATCCGACTCCCTCTTCTGATCTCTGCAGCATTGCACGACACAAGTGCACAGACCTACATGCAGACAGTACATTCATACACATAAAAAAAAGATTTAGTCTTGATTAATGATTTGTCATCATATACACACTTAAAAATCTACATCTTTATATCAATATTGTCTGTCTGATTTTTAAATTATTTTTAATTTTATGAATGGGGTGTATATACATGTTGGTTCCCACAGAAGTCAGAAGTGTCAGATCACCTGGACCTAAGATTACAGACAGTTATGAGCTACCCAAATGGGTGCTGGGAACTGGACTTGAGTCCTCTGCAACAACAACAGGTGCTGTGAACTACTAAGCCATCTCTAGTCCCCATTAGTAGAGCAGCATGTTGCCAACTTTCATAGAGCGTTTAGTATCTATCAGTTTTTCATAGCATTCTTCAACCAAATGAAAACATTCCTCCTCTTCTTTCCCCTCTCCCTCCTCCTCTTCCATCTTCTTCCCTCCCTTCCTCTTCTTCCTTTTAGAGAGTGTTGTCTTGTGTACTCCAGGCTGGCTTTGAACTGGTGATCCTCCTGCCTCAGCCTCTGAAGTGCTGAGATCACAAGTATACCATTTGACCTAATGTATTACATCAAGCCAGGTGTAGTGACACACACCTGTAATCACAGCCCACAGGAGGTAAAGGCAGAAGGATCAGTAATTGAAGACCATCCTTCACTACATTTTTCTTCACTACTCTGCAGCAACAAGGATTTTGACTCTCCTAACTTCCTGCTGTATCCCCAGGTGCAGAAGTATTTCTTCATGTAGTGAAGGATGTTTGAGGCCAGCCTGAGCTACATTCAACCCTGTCTTTAAAAACAAAACCTCTTGGGCTGGAGAGATGGCCTAGCGGTTAAAAGTGCTGACTACTCTTGCAGAAGACCCAGGTTCGATCCCCAGCACCCACATGGCGGCTGAGAACCATCTTTAACTCCAGTTCCAGGGGGATCCGACACCCTCTTCTGACCTCCGTGGCATTGCACGACAAGGGTGCACAAACCTACATGCAGACAGTATATTCATACACATAAAAAAATAATATTTTTTTGTCTTTTTGAGACAGGGTCTTGAGGCCTTGGCTACTTAATAAGTTTAAGGCCAGGCTAGGCTCCTGAGACTGTCTAAAAACAAAAACAAGACATCAGGGGAGAGGAAATGATTGGATAGAAATTTTAGGAAAGATTATGTAATAAACATCTACATTCTTTCATGATCAGTCACTAAAATGTATCTTCAAGTATGTATCTATTTTTAAACTGGCAGCAAGTCTGAAACAGTGGATTTAAATACAGGAGACTAACTTCCTGGACTCTTTGTTACTTGTAATAATAGTGGAAACTCTGAGTGACTTTGTTCTGACCGGAGTTCATTTTCCATATAAAGACTAGAAAGAAATGACCACACAGCTAGTTTGAGTAATATTTCAACAAGTGTAAACCAAGAAAGCCTTTGTGTTCATGGGTAGAAGGAAACAAATGGGTGGGGCCTACCAAAGACAGCACAGTCTCTCCTCATAGGCTAGGAAGGACTTCTGCATGAAGGTTGATAGCAGCTACAGTTGCAGCCCAACTGGAAACATCACAGATGTGTTGTGTCCATACAGTAGAATCCCACAAGGCAATAAAAAACAAATGATTCAGTGAGGACAAATCCCAAGACATAATGTTAAGCACAAGAACACAGATACAAAACTTCAAAGTGTGTGCTTCAGAGGAGTGTGTTGTGCATTTACTACATGTAAAAAAAAAAAAAAAAAAAAAAAAAGGAAGAGGTTAATGACAAGGAGCTAAAATGGGGAGGATATAATAAACAGGTTATTGCAGTGCTGCCCAAAGAAATACAAATCTTGAAAGCCACTCTGGGCTATATTATAAGACAACCCCCCCCCCCAAAAAAAAAGTGACAGTGTCATTGGTGGAGCAGTGGCCTAGTGGCCTAGCATGTGCAAGGCTCTGGCTTTGATTCCCAATACTACATAAGAAGGAGCAGAATTAAAAGGAGGGCTGGGTATGGTGGCCCACACCTTTAATCTCAGCACTCAGGAGGCAGAGGCAAGTGGATCTTTCTGAGTTTGAGACCAGTCTGATCTACATAGTAAGTTCTAGGCCAGCCAGGGCTACATAGTGAGACCCTGTCTCAAAAATAAATAACAAATGAGGGTGAAGGCTGAGCTGAAGCAGCGCTGGGGACTGTGGGGTTCCTGCCATCTTACCTTCTGGGGGTTCACAGCTCTGCAACGAAAAGGATTTTGACTCTCCTAACTTCCTGCTCTATCCCCAGGTGCAGAAGTATTTTTTTATGCAACCCTTAAACTTCCTCCTAGTTTTAAAGAAACTGAAACAAGCTCTGATAATTCAAATCTTTCTGGAACTTAAACTCTTTTAGGAGAAAAGAACTCAACTCCAATTTTTCAATTAAAAAAATATGAATATTAGGAATACTATATGTAGGAGGTGGAGAAATGGCTCAGAGGTTAAGAGCCCTGGATGCTCTTGCAGAGGTCCCAGGTTTGACTCTCAGCACTCATGTGGTGGTTATCAACCTTCTATATAACTCCAGTTCCAAGGGATCCAGTGCTCTCTTCTGACTTCTTTGGGCACTGCACAACATGAGTACACTTACATACATGCAGGCAATACACTCATATATGTAAAATTAAAAAAATTTTAAGAACTTTTTTAAAAATTGTATTTACTTTTTATGTGTATGAATGTTCTGTCCGCATGTAGGTTTGTGCACCCGTGTCATGCAATGCCGCAGAGGTCAGAAGAGGGCGTTGGATTCCCCTGGAACTTCAGTTAAAACGGTTCTCAGCTGCCATGTGGGTGCTGGGGATTAAGCCAGGGTCCTCTGCAAGAGCAGTCAGTGCTCTTAACTGCTAGGGCATCTCTCCAGCCCCTAAAAATATTTTTTTAAAGAAATGCTCTGCCAGGCATGGTGGCATACACCTTTAATCCAAAGACTTGGGAGGCAGAGGCAGGTGGACTGCTGTGAGTTCAAGGCCAGCCTGGTCTACATAGCACGTTCCAGGACAGCTTGGACTACAGGGAGAGCCTGTCTCAAAGAGACAAAAAGAAAAAAAAAGAAATACTATCTATATGTACACTAGTCAAACAGAGCCTCCAAGGACAAAATTTGCAGTTTTGTTGTGTGGGATTTTTTTTAACTTATTTACTTCCTGGGAGGTTAACATAACCGTTGTGTGTTTATGGAGGTCAGAGCACAACTTGACCTCGCCTTTTCTCTCCTTCCACCATGTGGGCTCTGGGGAATTGAACTCAGACCATCAGGCTTGATTGGCAGCAAGCACCTTTACCCACTGAGCTATTTCACTGGCCTCAGACTTTTGGAGGCCTTTGTTTCAATTTTAGACAGGGTTTCTCGTGTAGCTCAGACTATCCTCCAAGTTGCTGTATACCTGAGACTCTCCTTGATTGCATGATCTTTCTCTCCAGTGCTGGGATTACATGCACATATCACCATGCCTAGATGAGAAGCTTCTTGCCATAGGAGCAAATGAAACAGTGTGCACACTCGCATGATTTGTGCAAGCAGAGGCAGGGGAGGGACTCTTGAGGCTGCAGAGGATTCCTCCAGCTACAGAGTTGAGTTGCTCAGCAGACAAGTCCTCCAGATGCGGAGCTGAATTGCTCAACAGAACTCAGTCCAGCCAGTCACAGGGGTCCCCACCAGCACTGAGAATGCTCACTTGGATTTGAAGGCCTAAAAACCTCTACTCATGTGGACAAACAGGGAAAGTAAACAGCATTCCATTTTTTTTCTTGGAAACCAATGTCTTGTTCTCCATTTAACAAATGTATGTCTAGGGGCCGGAGAGATGGCCTAGCAGTTAAGAGCGCTGACTGCTCTTGCAGAGGACCCGGGTTCAACCCCCAGCACCCACATGTTAGCTGAGAACTGTCTTTAACTCCAGTTTCAGGGGAATCCGAGACCCTCTTCTGACCTCTGGGGCATTGCAGGACACGGGTGCACAGACCTACATGCAGACAATACATTCATACACATAAAAAAATTTAAAAAAATTTAAAAGATATATGTGTAATGAATGATAGGAAAAATCAGTGCTTTGATGGAATCCATAAATCCAGTAATATTTTCTTGTTAAATGTGTCCGTTTGTCATCACACAAACCATGAAGATATCACCATGTCACAGGAACAGGAAACTGCAAAGATCCACCAACACAGTATTTTCAGAAATAAATATTCAACCTTATGAAAAACCATTTTAACGGTGTTTGGAAACAAAACCAAATTATCTACTAAGTCCTATAAATAAAACCCTGTCCCAGTTGCCTGTGATAGGATGTTTTGTTTTAAATGTCATGTTTCTATTTCATTTAGCAGAGTTTTCTGATAAGAAAAAAAATGAAACATTCATGTTGCACTTTGGTTTGTCTGATATTCTGGATTAGTCATCTGCTGCTGAGCCATAGATTACCTCAATCTAAATAGCTTGAAATAATAATATGTTTAATTAGCCCTCAGATTTGGGCAGGGTAAGAGGTTGAGAGGTTTCCCCTGGTGGTTTGGCTGTTTCTTTCGTGCAGTGACAGTTAAGGAGACAGCAGGGGCTGCCATTGTCTGGAAAGAGGTAGAGACTTCACGGCACCTGGATAACCTGGCTGCTGTTGGAATCTCTAAGCCTCCTGGAGCTCTCTCTCCTCAGTCTCTTGTGATGTCTTCATGGCATCCTTTAAGGGAGCAACTGAAAAAATATCAAGGAGGTGACCGAAGTGTCTTTCATCACTTAGTCTCAGGAGGCAAACAGTCTTTCCAGAGTAGTCTATTACTTTCACAGGTCAACTATAGGCAGTGTGACAGAGAATTATCCTAGGGCAGGAAAATCTGCAGGTAAGGATGGGGACCATCCTGGAGGCTGACTAGCATGCCATCTTTACTTGTTACATTAACTTTTTTATTTTATTTTATTTTATTATTTTTTTGTCTTTTCAAGACAAACTCTGGAAGTGGAAACACCGAAAAGATCCCATGTTGAAAAAGAAAAGGAGGGCTAGAGAGATGGCCTAGTGGTTAAGACCACTGACTGCTCTTGCAGAGGACCCAGGTTCGATCCCCAGCACCCACATGGTGGCTGAAAACTGTCTGTAACTCCAATTCCAGGAGAGCTCTAGTTACAGGGGAATCTGCCACCCTCTTCTGACCTCCTCGGCATTGCACAACACAAGTGCACAAACCTACATGCAGACAGTACATTCATACACATAACTAAATAAATAAAATTTAAAAAAAGAAAGAAAAAGAAGGAAACCAACCAGCAAAGCAAAGAGCTACAAGAAGAGATTGAGAAGCTCCAAAAGGAAGTGGAAATACTAAAGAAATCAGAAGATGAAGTGAAAAAGGAAATCAAACATTCATCCAATCAAGAGGAAAAGAATGGAAAAAGCCTCAGAAGCAGAATGGAGGAAGCAGAACAAAGAATATCAGACCTGGAAGATAACACAGAACAACTAAAAAACCTCAAGTAAGGATTATGAAAATTTAAAAAATACACAGTGGAACAACCAGGATGTGGGCACTCTGAAAAGATCAACCTCTGCATCATAGGAATAGAGAAAGAATCCCAAGAGAATGGTATTGATCAGATCTTCAACAGAATAACAGATGAAAATTTCCCCAAACTAAAAAAAAAACATAACAACACAGGAAGGCACATAGAACTCAAACAGACAAGATCAGAAAAGAACTCTTCCTTCATATCATAGTTAAAATGCTAGACGCCCAAAACAAAGACAAAATTCTAAAAGCCACAAGAGAAAAAAGACAGTTACATATAGAGAAAACCTATCAGAATTCAACTGCTTCTCAGTGCAAACATGAAGCAAGAAGAATGTGGAGCAAAGCATTCCCAGTGTTAAAGGACTATAGATGCCAACCCAGGTACTATACCCAGAAAAAAATGTCAATATAGTTGAAAGAGAGAGAAAATCTTCCATGACATATAACAAGATGATAGATACATGTCTGTAAAACCAACCTTCAGAAGATACTTGAAGCACTTCAAGGACAGAAGAAAGTGCAACCATCCCAGGCACCTAGAAAGAGAAATAATAAAGCATAACTGCAGAAGTAGAAACAAACCAAAATAAATGGATAATAAGGTGAAGGAAGCAACACCACAAAGCTATCATTTATAACCTTAAATATGAATGGACTAAAATCCCCCAATCCAAAGGCTAGACTGGGAGTATGGATTAGGAAACAGAACCGGGCTGGAGAGATAGCCTAGTGTTAAGAGCTTTGACTGCTTCTGCAGAGGACCCGGGTTCGATCCCCAGCACCCACAGGGCAGTGAGACCATCTTTAACTCCAGTTTCTAGGGAAATCTGCACCCTCTTCTGACCTCCACATGTATGGGTGCACAAACCTAGTCAAACAACAACAAATAAAAGAAAAAAAAAAGAATAAATAAAAATTAAAAAAAAGAAACAGAAACCAACCTTAAAGTGAAAGGAAGGAAAAAAAAATCCCAAGCAAAAGAAAGAGGTGTTGCTATTTAATATCAGACAAAATAGATTTCAAAGTAAAAGAAATCAGAAGAGACAAAGAAGGCCATTACATTTTTATCAAAGGTACAATTCACCATGGAAGATTTCACATCATGAATATATATGCACCAAACTTGGTGCACCAAACTTTATAAAGACAATTATCCAGGACCACAAGGCACAGATTAACCCAGTACACTAATAGTAGGGGCTTTAATACCCCATAAGCCTTTTGACAGGTCAACCGGACAAAGAATAAACGGAGGGACTCTGAACTGAATGATACGATACACCAAACAGACTCACGACATCTACCAAATATTCCACCTATACCAGAGAATACACTTTTACTCAGCGCACCATGGAACATTCTCCAAAATAGACCTGGGACACAGAAACCTCCACAAATACAAAAGATTGAAATAATTTCATGCATTCTATCCTCCACAATGCAATAAAGCTCACATATCAACACAGGATAAGCCTACTATCTACAAGAACACATGGGCAAAAAGAACAAACTCCTGAATTAATGAATGGGTCAAGGGAAGAGATAAAGAAAGAAATTACAAACATTCTTGGAACTGAATGACAATGATAATACAACCCAACAAAACCTACATGATACTTTAAAAGCAGTCCTAGAGGGAAGTTTATAAATTCCCTGGTCCCTACATTAGAAAAAAACAGAAAGAAGCCAGGTGTGTGTGGACACACCTTTAATCCTAGCACTTGGGAGGCAGAGCAGGCGGATCTTTGCTGAGTTCAAGCCAGCCTGGTCTACAGAGATTCCAGGACAGCTGGGACTCCAGGAGACCCTGTCTTGAAAAGACAAAAAAAAAAAAAAAAAAAAAACAACACAACAACAGAAAGAGCACAAGTGACATTGTAACACTGAAGCTAAAAAATACTTGAGAGACAACAACAAATGAACCCTAAATGCAACAGACAGGAAGAAATAACAAAAATCAGAGCAGAAATCAATGAAATAGAAACAAAACCGTACCAAAAAAAAAAAAATCAATGAATCCAAAAGTTGGTTCTTTGAGAGAATAAACAAGATAGACAGACCTCTAGCCCAGTTAATCAAAAGAAAGAAGGAACAACTCCAAATCAACACAATCCATGATGAAAAGGGAACTATAACAACAGACAAGGAAAAGATCCAGAAAATCATACTGGAATATTTCACAAACATATACTCTACTAAGTTTGAAAACCTAGAAGAAATGGATGAATATCTGAAATCCTGGGAATCAGCAAAGCTCAACCAAGAAGAGATCAACAGCTTAAACAGACCCATAATATATGAAGAAATTGAAGATGTAATAAGAAACCTCCAAACTAGCTGGGCGTGGTGGCCACCGCCTTTAATCCTAGCACTTGGAGGCAGAGGCAGGTGGACTTTTGAGTTCAAGGCAGCCTGGTCTCAGAGTAAGTTCCAGGACAGCTGGGACTACAGGGAGACCCTGTCTCGAAAGACCAAAAAAAAAAAAAAAAAGAAACCTCCAAACTAAAAAAAGCCCAGGCCCAGATGGTTTCACTTGCAGAATCTATAAAACATTTCAAAAAGACGTACATTATTACTCAAATTGTTTAGAAGGATACAGAAGGAATTCTCCCAAATTCCTTCTGTGAAGCCAGCATCATTCTATTACCAAAACCAGACAAAGAAACAAACAAAAGGAGAAAAATATAGCCCATCTCAATAATGAACACAGATGCCAAATATTCTACACGGATACTGGCCAAAGCATACAGACCACATCAAGAAGATCATCCATCATTGAGACAGGTAGGAACTGGGTGTCTTGGCGAGCTGATTGTTGATCCTTTGGTCCTGCTGTCTTTGGTTTGATTGGCCTTTTGTGCTGTGAGGTTGGAGTTATCCCCCCACTGGGATTAAAGGTGTGGTCTTTGGCTTGATTAGATCTATGCTGTGGGGGCAGAGTTCTCCCCAGCCGGTATTATGAGGCACCCTTTGTGACTCTGAGATTTGAGAATCCGAGCCCAGGGAGGAAGCAGGGGGAAGACAGGTAGGAACTGGTTGCCTTGGCGAGCTGATTGCTATCGTTTGGTCCTGCTGTCTTTGGTTTTGATTGCCTTTGTGGCTGTGAGGTTTGGAGTTTCCCCCCAGCTGGGATTAAAGGTGTGGTCTTTGGCTTGATTCGATCTAGTGTGCTGTGGGGGCGGAGTTATCCTCCCAGCCGGTATTAAAGGCACGCTTGTGTGACTATTTGAGATCTCCCTGAGCCCAGCGGAAGGAAAGAGGGGGGACAGTGTAGGACTGGGTGCCTTGGCGGTGCTGATTGCTGATCGTTGGCTGCTGTCCTTTGGTCTTGCTTGGCTTTGTGGCTGTAGGTTGTCAGAGTTATCCCCCCAGCTGGTATTAAAGGTGTGGTCTTTGCTTGATTAGATCTATGTGGCTGTGGGGGGCGGAGTTATCATCCCAGCCGGTTTAAGAGGCACGCTTGTTGGACTCTTGAAGATTTGAATCTCCTGAGCCCAGCGGCAGGAAGGGGGGACACAGGTAGGAACTGGGTGCCTTGGCGAGCTGATTGCTGAATTTCGTTTGGTCCTGCGTGTCGTTGGTTTGGTTGGCCTTTGTTGCTGTGAGGTTGGAGGTTATCCCCCAGCTGGGATTTAAGGTGTGGTCTTTGGCATTTGATTAGATCTTAGTGGCTGTGGGGGCGGAGTTATCCCTCCCGCTGGTATTAAAGGCCCGCTTGTGTGCTCTTGAGATTTGAGATCTCCCGAGCCAGGGCAGGAAGAGCGGGGAGACAGGTAGGTAACATGGGTGCCCTTGGCCGAGCTGATTGCTGTCGTTTGGTCCTGCTGTCTTTGTTTTGATTAGCCTTTGTGACTGTGAGGTTGGAGTTATCCCCCCAGCGGGGGGGGGGGCTGGGATTAAATGTGTGGTCTTTGGCTTGATTAGATAAGTGGCTGTGGGGGCGGAGTTATCCTCCAGCCGGTATTAAAGGCACGCTTGTGTGACTCTTGCGATTTTGACGAATCTCCTGAGTCCAGCGGCAGGACGAGGGGAAGACAGGTGGGAACTGTGTGCCTTGGCGAGCTGATTGCTGATCTTTTTGTCCTGCTGTCTTTGGT
>VZQC01008596.1:0-20521 GCA_009823505.1 Rhizomys pruinosus | reverse complement strand
GGTGGGAGGGGGACACTGGTGTATATTCGATTAATGCATATTTAATTGACGTGGTTCAAACAAGTATCCAGTTTTGCCCCGACACTGTCTACCGGTTTATATGGTTGTTTTAGGAATTAGTAAAAGTAACTATTTGTATATTAACACATTGGTTACAGGACTCTGATAAAAAAAACAGTATGCCAGCTGAGTTGCATGGAGCTATAAATTGTTGTTGTCCATGTTTGTTCTACATACAATCTGTATAACAATAACTTTGGGATGGACACAAATGTTCTCTATACTTTTTCTGTTGTACAGTATCACCTCATATCATTCTCTTTCACCTATAAGCTGATTTAACGAAAAAATTAAGTTTGCCCCAAGTTAATCACATACAGGTCACCCAAAACAGCATGCGTGAATTTGATGCAATCTGTGCCTGGACTCCACCCTATATTCATGTATAATACAAAATGCCTTCTGTAGATCATGGGTCAAAAAACCAACCCCCCCCAAAAATGGGGGGGGATACAGATTGTCCTAGTTTTGTCTTCCATTGATGTGACCAAACACTATGACCGACCCAAACTTGGGGAGGAAAGGTTTATTCAGCTTACATCTCCTGGGTCACCGCTCATCACTCAGGATCCCCAAAGGAGAACTCAGGGCAGGAAAAACCCTGGAGGCAGGAGCTGAAGCACAAGCCGAAGGAGGGGCTGTTCACTGGCTTGCTCCCCTGGCCTCATGCCCAGCCCGCTTCTTATCTATAACAACAACCTGCCCAGGGTGGCACTACTCATTGTGGGCTGGGCCCTCCCACACTGCTCGGACCATCAGGACAATACTCCACAGACTGGCACAGGCAAATCCAATGGAGCCAATTCCCCAAATTGAGTCTCTCTCAACCCAGGTGTGTCAAGTTGACACTAAAGCTATTCCAGCACACAGATAGAAATGAAGCCTTTTTGTCAAAACCTTTGCAATTCAAAATCTTAAACCTAACTACGGGAAAAGATTTGTATGTTCCAACAGGTCAAAATGTCACCAATTAACGGCTGAGAAAGAAAACATACAACTTATGGCTGTGCAGGATAAACTTGGGAGTGCCAGCAGAGAGGTTGGTCCGTCTGAACACTGAAAGGACGAAAAGCCTTCAGATTGCTACAAACATTCAACCCCTCTGTGGATCTATTGTAACAACTATGTATAATGAGTCCCAACGAAACTTACATTCTAGGAGCCACAAAGGTTTTAATATGAGGGTCTTTCTTACCTCCCCCCCCACCGTAGGAAAACAAGGAGAATATGATGATGATGTCGTTCTCCCACTGTACAATTGGAGACAACTATTATTGAGGTAATCTCTTATAAAAACGGTAAAAACTGCCTTCTTGAATTGACTAATAGACATAGGAACTGTGAAAAGGATTATTCTTATTCAGGACCAAATATAATACTAAAGTTTCCTTAAGCATGCACTTAAGCAAACATATTTAATGCAGGAGCTCTGACATCAGCAATGGATTATTCTACCAACGAGATGTTTGCTAGGGGATCCAAGCCCCACAAAAAGTAAAGGCTCATTGCCTCTAAACTAGGATACCAGCAGCAGGAGAGGTGATAAGCCTGCTGTCGAAGACCTGACATTAACATTGGCAACGATGTATTGAGACCACACATGCAAGTGTATAGATGGTCTCTGGAATACCCGAGAGTGTTACCAAAGGCCCCTCAACCAATAAAGCAAATAAAAATCTCTCCTTGAGTCAAGCAAGAACTCCTCTGTCAGCACCCCAGCTACACATTACCTGCCTGGAAATACTGTGCAGCAGAGGCAGCCATATGACTGTATATACCAAAATCTAATTGGCTATTGGCTCTCTCCTGGAGGATAAACCCATGGCTGATGCCACAAGCTTACACCTTCTAATGGTCAGGAGATGTATAACCCACAGTAAGACCCTGTAATCTTCAACAGAAAAAAATGTAATTTCATGGATTAAACATACCATCCAAGCATGTGTCTATATCAAAGTACCCTACGATAACCAATTAGTACTGTTTAAATACCTATATCTCCAATTTGTTTGTGCTTCATTTAGTAGGAACAAAAGGTTATTCCTGGACAAAAACTGTCAGCCCATGAAAGAAAACAGCCAGACTTGACCAGAGTCCAAGACATCAGCTCCAGAGAAAAGTAGACTGTTTGCATCTCATCCACCTGTGCCCCTTTCTAAGTCTAGGGAAAAATCTGCGGATGAGGGGGCATGGTAGAATGTAAGGGCTGTATTTGGGTGAATGGTGAAACTACCGCACTATAGTCTGGGGACACTCATTGATCAACTTGATTGAACATACAAGCCCCCCCCTGCTGGATTGGTGGGGACCAAGGGGGCTGTGTGGGTTTGGTTTTACACAAACTGTTCTGCAAATTGGTTTTACATGAAGGATGCTTATGTTCATTAAAATTCTCCACTTATTGCTAAAAAATGGAAAAACAACTGAGAGGGCAAGATGCAGGCCAGTAGTGGCAGACGCATGATCTGGGTTGGTGGTGGTGTGGGGTGGGGGTGTGTGACGGGTAAGGCATATTATTTATAAATATGCCTGAACTGATTTGGAAAATTATCTATGAAATAATGTATTATTTTTCAATTTAAAAAAAAAAAAACTAAACAAAGAAAAAACAAGAGAAACTTAAATTACAAAGGGTGGAAATGTAGTAGCCTGTATGTTGAGAATTACTCAGTGCGCCTGTGCAGAGCTTGCCCCTCATCAACATAACCTGCCCTAAGCAGGTGAAACCATACAAACCCCTGAGCGCTGACCTGGGACCAATCTAGGTAAGGCGGCCACTATCGAGATAGAGGAGAATTGCGAAACACTACGTAAACCTAAAAACTTGTCCCCAGTAAACGAGTCTGCGGCAGCTTGCCTTCTGCCTGCATTCACCCGACTCCCAGGGTCGTCTTGACTCTGCACCTCTCACCCCCTTTGGTTCATGGTCGGTTGGACCACGAAATTCCCCTGCAAGCCCAGGGGAATGACAACAAGGATACAGCAGGAAGGTGGCTATCTATAAACCAGAAGACAGCGTCACAGAAGCCATGTCACTCAGAACCTGGATCTTATAGGTCCTATCTATAAGAAAATAAATTTGCTATTCAAACCACTCAAGCCTATGGTATATTTTGTTGTGGCAGCCAGAGATGACAAAGACATACTGTAGTATCAAGAACTGAGGCCAGAGAGCTGGAGAGATGGTTTAGTGGTTACGAGCTCTGGCTATTCTTGCAGAGGACCTGAGTCCAATTCTCAGCACCCACACAATGGCTAATAACCTTCTGTAACTCAAGTTCCAAGGGATCTGACTTCCTTTCCTGACCTCTGTGGGCACTGTACCATGCAGGTGCACCTACCTACATGCAAGCAATACACTCATACACAGAAACAATTTTTAGAAAATGAGAGTTGGGCATGGTGGCACACACCTTTGATCCTAGCACTCAGGAGGTAGAGGCAGGGGAATCTCTATGAGTTCAAGGCCAGCCTGGTTTACACAGTGAGTTCAAGACAGCTGGGGCTACAGGGAAACCCTGTCTCAAAAAGACAGAAAAAAAATGACGCCAGGGTTGGGTGTGATGGGGCACACCTTCCCCAGCACTCAGGAAGTACAGGTAGGCAGATCTGTATGAGTTGGAGGTCTGCCTAGTCTATATAGCTAGCAGGGTAGCCAGAGGGGGATTGGGGGGGGGTACCTAGTGAAGTGAAGCTGGAGGTAGACATGGTAGGACATGCCCTGTAAATCCCAGCAACTAGGGAGTCTGAGACAGGATGATTATGAGTTTAAGGTTAGCCTGGGGCTAAACAATAAAACCCCGATTCAACAAAAAACAAGGGGGGAGTTGGGGGGAGAAGACTGGAATGACTGGAGAGGTGGGTCAGCAGTTAGGAACAAATACTGCTCTTGCAGACAACCTGAGTTTAGTCCCCAGTATTCATATGAGGTGACTCACAACCACCTGTAACTCCAGCTCCAGGAGGATCTAACTCCTCTGACCTCCGTGGGCACCTTCATTCTTGTGTACATACCCTCATGCAGACACATATGTATACAATTAATTAAAACTAAAACTAAATAAATCTTTAAAGGGGGAGGACAGGGCAGGGGACATAGTTCAACTGGTAGAGTGGTTGCTTAGCATGCACAAAGCCAGAGTTTCAATCCCCAGGACCACAAAAAAAAAAAAAATGATTACAAAAGAAGGGTGACACTGGGGTAATACGTCAGGTCTATAATCCCAGCACTCAACGTGGAGGCAGAAATCAGAATTATAAGTTCATATCCTGCTACATAATGAGTTCAAAGCTAGATGAGCTACCACGACTATCTCAAAACAATGCCCCCTGCCACAAAAGAAGAAGAAACTGGCTATTTGGCTGTAAACATTTCTGAGCAAAGTGTGGAAATATGGTTTGGTTCTTCTGGGTTGTTTATAATAATATATAAGAGGAAAGGTGTAGGCTGGAGAGATGGCGCCAGCTTTGATCCTAAGAATGGCCGACGTGCAGAGGACGCCGGGTTGATCTCATGCACCAGATGCCAGCTGAAGTTTAAGACTCAGCTCATGTATCCTATGCCTCTGACCCGCAGATGTCTACAACAGGGGGACCTAACCTCTCGATACAAGTACCAATAAAAAATAAAGAATTAATAAAAAAAAGAGGAAGGTGCGTGTGGAGAAGGAATGTGAAAGCAAAAAAAAAAAAAAAAAAGAGTCAGAAAGCTAGCTTCGGCCGGATGGGCTCTACACTCACATCTCTTGCTATTGAGAGGCTGAGGCAGAAGTTCACACTTCGAAGCCAGCACTGAGTAGTTAGTACATCCAGGTAGGGCAGGAAGAAAAAAAGAGGGATACAGAATCTGAAAAAATTTGGTGAAATCTTGAGTCTACTCCTTATTGCTAAAATCGGAATGTGTTCAGGGGATTGCTGGATCTTACTCAAAATGGGTATTAGCCATGATGATTTATCTCAGCTGATTACTTCATTTTAGAGACACGAAAACAGGTGTTACACAGCCAGGAGACTGCAGTCTGAAAACTAAACTGAAAAAACATTAACTACAAATGCACGATCGATTGTGAATGGGACTAAGAATGGAAGTAGAAGATCGAAGATAGAAGAAGAATGAAGAAGAAGGATGGAAGAAGAAGATAGACGGAGAGGAGGAGGAGGAGGAGGAGGGAGGAGGAGGAGGCGGCGGAGGAGGAGGAGGAGGAGCAGCAGCAGCAGCAGCAGCAGTAGCAGCAGCCTCCCTTCTGGCTCACATTCACATATTTTTTTATGTGTATGAGTGTACTGTCTGCATGCAGGTTGGCGCACCCGTGTCATGCAATGCCTTGGAGGTCAGAAGAGGGTGTCAGATTCCCCTGAAACTGGAGTTAAAGATGGTTCTTAGCTGCCATTTGGGTGCTGGGAATCGAACCCAGGTCCTCTGCAAGAGCAGTTGGCACTCTTAACCACTAAGCCATCTCTCCAGCCCCAACACATTCACATCTTTAATCCCAGCATTCAGAAGTAGGTGTATCTCTGTGAGTTCTAGACTAGCTAAAGCTACATAGATCACTCTGTCTCAAAAATCCAAGGAAAAGAAAAGAAAAAGAAAAAGAGAAAAGAAAAGAAAGACGACTTGTGTCAGGCTTCTTAGATTCCTTGAGACAGGACCACAGGGCTACTTGACTCAATCTACAGATTTTCAAGAAAAAGAAGGATGCCAAAGGCAATCACAGATCATTATATCCTCTACTGTTACCACAGGCTTGAAGATAAGCCTGTATCCTCAAGGGTATCACAGTGTAGAGTCCTTAGAAAAAGACGTGTAGGGGAGGAGAGATAGCCTAGCGGTTAACAGCACTAACTGCTCTTGCAGAGGACCCAGGTTCGATCACCAGCACCCACATGGCGGCTAAGAATCGTCTGTAACTCCAATTCCAGGAGAACTACAGTTCCAGGGGAATCTGAGACCCTCTTCTGACCTCCGCAGCATTGCACGACACGCACGGGTGCACAGACCTACATGCAGACAGTACATTCATACACATACAAAAAGAAAAAAAAAAGAAAAAGACAGTGTAAGGATATCTACCCTAAAGAGCATTAGGCATCCCTGCTATGCCAGTGGGCTTGAAAAGCAGAGCATCAACCAATATAGAATTGTTCTTGGGCTATATATAAAATTTGCCTTTATAGTTTTACACTTATTTAGGACCCATTACTTTTTCTTCCTTTTGATATCTTGTTTCTGGAATGGAAATGTCTATCTGATGCTTATCCCACTATTGTATTTCAATTATTTAATTTATTTATCTGTGTGTATACATGTGAGTGCAGATGCCACAGTGCACTTGTAAAGGTTAGAGGATAACTCATCAGAGTCAGTTCTCTCCTTCAACCATGTGGATGCCAAGGATCAAACTCAGTTTGTTAGGCATGGCATTAGGCAGTTTCATCCACCGAAGACAACTCGCTGGTCCCCCACCGCTATACTCTAGAAGCATCTAACTTATTGGACAGATTCACAACTAAAGAGGAATTTATGCCTCAGGGTGAACAGTAACTTGAGTCTCATAGATATGTGATTTAGATGAGACTTTGGATTCTTACTTTTTTTTTTTTTTCAAGACAGGGTCTCTCTATAGCCCCAGCTGTCCCAGAATTCGCTCTGTAGACCAGGCTGGCCTTTAACTCACAAAGATCCACCTGCCTCTGCCTACTGAGTGCTAGGATTAAAGGCGTGTGCCACCACACCCGGCCCTTTTTTTTTTAATTAATTATTTTATTTATTTATTTTTATGTGTATGAATGTACTGTCTGCATGTAGGTCTGTGTACCCATGTCATGCAATGCCCCGGAGGTCATAAGAGGGCATCTCATTCCCCTGGAACTGGAGTAAAAGACGGTTCTCAGCCACCATGTGGGTGCTGGGGATCAAACCCGGGTCCTCTGCAAGAGCAGTCAGAGCTCTTAACCGCTAGGCCATCTCTCCAGTCCCCTGGATTATACTTTCATCTACACACTGGAGCCAGGGCCAGGCATGGTGAAACAGGCCTTTTAATCCCAGCACTCAGGTGGCAGATGCAGAAGGGACACTGTAAGTTCCAGGAACAGCCTTGTCTACATAGGGAGTTTCAGGCCACCAGGAGCTACAGAGTAAGACCCTGTCTCAAAAGAAAAAAAAAAATGTACTGGAGCCAGTGAAAAGATCAAATAGGTTTATTTTACATGCAAGAAGAACATAAATTTGGGGGAACAAGTTAGCTTTTGACTTCTATGCTCACACATACAAAATAAATATGATGTAATAAAAACTAAAAAGTACCACTTGCAATCACATCAAACAGAATAAAATACTTAGCAACACTATACACAGAAAACTATAAAATGTTATTGAAAGAATTTCAAGGCATAAATGAATAGAAAGATATGCTATGTATGTTGGCTTATACACTCAATCTTCAGATGCAGAACAGTTCTAACAGAACTGTAGAAATAAGACAAGGTAATCCTCAAATTAATATGGAATTGCTAGCAACCCCAGACAGACAATAATCTTGAAAAAAAGAACAGAGTCAGAGGACTCGTGTCCTACTTTCAAAATGTCACGCAAAGTTATAGTAACAAAAACAGTATCAGAGTGGTTGAGGATATAGTTTATAGCACTTCCCTAGCATGGATGAGACCCTGAATTTGATCCCCAGCAAGAAGAGAGAAAAAGGGAGAAAGAGGGAAAGAGAGAGGGAGAGAATGAATATGAAACAAACAGGCAGGGTATGGTGGCATATGCCTACAATCCCAGAACTTGTAGGAAGTGAAGAAAGAGGATTTTGAATTCAATCCTGGCTAGAGAATTCAAGCCAACCTGAACAATGTAAGACCCTACCTCAAACAAAACAAAAAATATAAAAACGAATGTGACAGAATAGAGCACAGAAATAAAAATTACACGAAATAGTTCAATTTTAAAACCACACACACATGGTGCTGCACATTTTTAATCCCAGCACTCAGAAGGCAGGGGCAGATGGAGCTCTGTGAGTTCCAGGCCAGCCTGCTCTACATAGTGAATTCCTGTCTAGCTAGCCACATAGTGAGACCCTGTCTCAAAACCAAAACAAAATCAAAACAAATAAAAAAAATATATGCACATACTGTATTTCGAAATGTGAATAATATTTGTATAAATAAGCAAAATAAGTCAAGCAAGTATAATAAATTGTTGGGCAGGGAAAGAAGGGACTTTTGGAAATGACCTCGTTTAATTCTATGTTACTCTACTATTTAGTTATTTTCATAGTTATTAAACACCTCCAAAGACATTTCCTAAGATATTTCAGTAGTATGGCCCATACCTTTGAATGATCTGAAAGGAAGTCTGGAAGGAGATAAACTTGTGCCAGTAGCTCGGTGTAATCATGACAACGAAAATAATAAATATGGGAAAGAATATTTTCAAGAGTGAAATCCTCCAAGGCTTTCTGATGTTCTGAAACAAACAAGAAAGCAATCTCAAAACAGGAAGTTTTACTTGTTCTCCTATGCTGACCACTACAGAAAAACTGTATTTTTATTTTACTATTTATTTGACGTGTGTGTTTCACCTGGATCTATGTATATGCATTATGCCCATGCAGCACCTCTGGAGACCAAAAGAGGCATTGGCTCCCCTAGAACTGGAGTTATACATGGTTGTTAGCCACCATGTTGGTGCTGGGAACCAAACCTAGGTCCTCTCTAAGAACAGCCAGTGCTCTTAACCACTGAGCTATCTCTCCAGACCTGAAAAACAGTATTTTTAATAACAAAGTGGTACATCCTTGTAAAACACTTCCCTTTTTTAAAGATGAATTACTCTAAAATTATTACAAACTATGATTTGATGATTTTTGACTGATTATCTTTTCCACATAGTAGGCTATCTAGAAATTGTTTACTCACATATAAAACTCTAGAGTCTGTCTCTTTTCTTATTTCCAGTTATAGACTTCCACTGAACAGAAGTAACACAATTGCAGGTTCTCTCTTTTTTTTAATTAAAAAAATTTTTTTATTTATTTTTCGTATGTGTATGAATGTACTGTCTGCATGTAGTTTTGTGGGCCTGTGTCAAATGGCAATGCCGTGGGAGGTCAGAAAGGGTGTCCCGGATTCCCCTGAACTGGAGTTCTCCGGGAATGGGGGTTACAGATGGCTTCTCAGGTGCATGTGGTGATGGGGATCAAACCCGGGCACTCTATAAGAGCAGTCAGTGCTCTTACTGCTAGCTAAGTCCCTCCAGCCCCCTCTTTAAAAAAAAATACAAATTGCAGGGCGTGGTGGCATACCCCTTTAATCCCGCATTCGGGAAGGCAAGGCAGGCAGATCTATGTGAGTTCAAGCCAGTCCCCTGGTCTACCAGTGAGCTTCCGGACAGCTGGGCCAAGAGAGACCCTGTCTCGAGAAGACCAATAAATCAATAAATAAAATAATAAATAAATAAAAATAAAGAATACAAATTAAGAATTCAAAGGAAAAATGCTATAATGAAGTCTTTTTTTCCTTCACTATTATAATTTGGTATAAGTAGAAATAATAATATAAAAATCTTCCTAACACTAGAATTTAAAAAAGAGTTTGGTTTTGTATGCATTAGTTTCAAAGAAACTATTAATTATTGCATTTTAAAATGTATTCATGATGGACTGGAGAGACTACCAGCGTGTAAGACACCAACTCTCTTGGCAGAGGACCGGGAGTTCGATCCCGCAGTCCCCAACATGGCAAGCTGAGACCAAGTCGTAACTCCAATTCCAAGGAGAAAACTCCAGTGTCCAGGGGATCCGAACCCTTTCTAGACCTCGAGGCATTGCACGACACGGGTCACAAACCTGCATAGCAGACAAGTACAAATTCTATACACATAAAAATAAATAAAAAAAATTTATTTACAATAAAAATGTATTCATGCACTGAAGAGATGGCTCAGTGGTTAAGAGCACATACTGCTCTTCCATAGGACCAGAGTTTGATTCCTAGCACATACTTGGGCAGCTGACAACTGCCTGTAACTCCAGCACTGTACTCACTTGCACAAACCTAAACAAAGACACACACAAACACACAATTACCTCTGACTTCCATATACATGGGTGCATATACTAAAGTGGTAGTCTTGTCACATTTATTTTATGTTTTTTATATTATTTATTTATGTGATATGACAGTCCTGTCTGCATGTAGGTTTTGTGCACCCATGTCGGTCAATGCCCCAGAGGTCAGAAAAGGGTGTTATGGATTCCCCCTGGACCTGGATTCTCTTAGAGTTGGAGTTACAGACGGTTCTCACCGCCATGTGGGTGCTGGGATCGAACCCTGTCCCTCTGCAAGAGCGGTGCGGTGCCGTAAATAAACCGCTTAGGCCATCTCTCCACCCCGTTTTTTTTTTTTTTTAAAAACACTTTTTAAACATTCAGAAACTCACTGGGCATGGTGGCCACACACCTTGATCCCAGCACTCTGTTGGGAGTCAGAGGCAGGCGAGCGCCTGTGAGTTTAAGCCAAGCCTGGTTTACGTAGTGAGTTTTTCAAGGTCAGCTGAAGCTAATAGGAAGATCCTGGCTCACAAGAACCCCCACCTCCAAAAAGGAAAACACTTAAAAAAAAAATCACTCAGTTTGAGACTAGCCTGAGCTACATAATTAGCTCCTACTGAGTAAGACCCTGTCCAAAAAAAAAAAAAGCCAACCAGAGGCAGGTGAGATGGTTCAGCTAAGAGCACCATCTGGCCTTGCAGATGACCCAGGTTCAAATCCCAGCATGGTGAGAACAAAACAAACATCCGTAACTCCAGTTCCAGGGGCTCACACATCCTATTTGGCCTCAACAGGCATTGCACAACCCGGGTTCACCTACCTTCATGGAGGCAATACACACATACACATAAAAATAACAAAATTGGGCTGGGCATGGTGGCACACACTTTTTTTGGGAGGGATCTTTTCGAGACAGGGTCTCCCTGTAACCCCAGCTGTCCTGGAACTCACCCTACAGACCAGGCTGGCCTTGAACTCACAGAGATTCTGCCTGCCTCTGCCCTGAGTGCTGATATTACAAGGTGTGTCCCACTTTTAATTCCAGCATCGGGAGGCAGAGGCAGGAGACCTCTGTAGTTCAAGGCCAGCCTGTCTAAGAGCAACTCCAGCCAGCTAGGACTAAAAGGAGACCTGGTTTCGAAAAGACCAAAAAACAAAAACAAAAACAAAAAACGCAGAGCATGGTGGCACATGCCTTTGATCTCAGCACCCAGGGTGGCAGAGGTAGGCAGATCTCTATGAAATTATGGCCAGCCTGGTCTCCAGGCTAGTTATGGCTACAGAGAGACCCCTGTCTCAAAGAGAAAAAAACAAAACAAACAACGACAAAAAAAACCCACCAAACAATCAAAAAGTACTTAAGGTTTTTTTTGTTGTTATTTTTTGTCACTGAAGCAGTCACTGGGTTGTAATAGGCTGGTGATGAAGAGCTGCTACGGCACTCTACCACACCTGCTAAAAGTGCTTAATTTTAATTATGAAAACAAACAAAACAAACACAAAAAATCAGGGAACTGGGCCTGTGGACCCTGTGCCTGTATAGACAAGCCCTGGGTTAGATTCCCACACCCAGCATGCCCTGCAAGTGTGTTGCGCACTGTGTGTGTGCTGTGGGGGGTGTGTGTGTGTGTGTGTTACTGAGAAACACGAGACACCAGAGTGCTTGTCTAGCATGTATGAGACTTGTGGTTTGATATGTAGCACTGCAAAAACAGGAAGAAACCAGCTGCACATGATGACTCACACCTGTAATCCCAGAACATAGGAAGAAGAGGCAAGAAGATCAGCTCAATGTCATCCTCAGGTACATTAGCCAGTTCAAGGACAGCCTGGGAAGTAGCATTGCAGAATTAAAAACCCTGGCTACTTCAGATATACACTGAAACAGTCCAACATTCACCAAAAAACTTAGCTTTAATTAAAAACCAATCATTAAAACCTCTTATATCTGGGTGGCAGAGTTGGCTTAGCACTTGAGTGCTTGCTGCTCTTCTGAAGGACGTGAGTTCAGTTCCCAGCACCCACCATAGAGTGGCTACAACTAACTGCCTGTAACTTCAGCTCGCAGGGATACTGTGATGGTTAATCCGGGTGTCAACTTGACTGGACAAAGGACAAATAAGAAAGAAAGGGTCTCTTAGTTGGACGCCTCAACCTGGATGCCCCACCCTAAATGTGGGTGTGACCTTCTGCCGGCAGGCAGTATTTAAGCCACAGGCAGAAGGAGCTGGTCCCTGCTTTTCTCCTGCGGCTTGCCCTCTCTCATCTGGTGAGTTTGGTCTTGCGGCTGTGATCAACCGTGCGGATCCCAGCGTGTACTGAGACTGGCAGATCTCCTGGAATCCATTCGGCCTTCAGCACTAGATTGGACTACTGAGACATCCAGCCTTGGCGGACTGAGCAGTTCCCCAGATTCTAAGCCTATCCAGTGCAGCACGGCTACTATTGGACTCCTTGAACTCTGTCATGTAGGCAAATCAATAAATTGTATATACTTATAGATATATTTGTCCTGTTACTTCTGTTTCTTTAGAGAACCCTGACGAATACAGATTTTTGGTACCAGAAGTGGTTCTGGAAACAAAGTGAAAAAAAACTTCATAAAATGTCGTTGTGGGCTGGTACGCGCTGGAGCCAGCTCTCCAATCAATGAAGCCTAGAGTTACCAAAGGCTCTCCTGGGGGCATGAAGAGGAATGATAATCCGTGGTGCCGACGATTTGATGTAAGTATGAAGATAGATCCATTTGACTCACCTGACTTGCTTCTTGTGAGAAGCAAGGGATTTAGTGACTCTATATATAGAACGTTTGAGAAATTGCGGAAAAATAAGAAAATAATGATGTTGCCTTGTTGCTCCTAGCATGTCGGGATAAACTGATAGAGGAAAATAACGAGCTCGGTGATAAAAAATGACCAGCGCCGGATTCAAAACAACAGTTAAAAGGTTTCCAAGTGTGCTCTGAAAGAGAATCTTCTCTCCAGTAGCCAAAGAGCTAAAGCTGCGAAAATCAAGCTGGAGCCCTATTATATGTTTGGCTGATTTGCAACGCAAATTTAATTCCCAGCCCCGAAAAGTGTCAGCAGTTAAAGGGAGAGCACTAATGGGTGGCAAAGGCAAAACAATACTTATAATGGCATGACCTGAAAGGATCTTTGGAACTGGCTAATTAATCATGGTGTTCCCAGGACCAAATACATAAAGCCTACTAAGTTTTTATTTGATCTGTAATAAGCAAAAAGCTCTAGAACAAATGACAGGAAGTAAACACTGGATTTCAGCAGAAGCAAATACCGTTCAGTTACCAGTTTCCAGACTTGAAGACAGTTTCACAGACCCAGAACCCCTTGAATGAAGGGGTGGCCAGGGTTCCAATGAGGAAGGACCTTGTCACAAAACCAAAGAGTTATGCTGTTTGCCCTCCTCCTGTCCTTCCCCAGAGGGACCTGAGGCCTTTTTACTAGGGTAACTATACACTGGGGAAAAGGAAATATAATCAGACTTTTCGAGGCCTATTGGAATACTGGTTCTGAGTTGACACTGATCCCAGGAGACCCTAAAAAGCATGGTGGCCCTCCGTTAAAGTAGGGGCCTATGGAGTCAGGTGATAAATGGAGTTTTGGCTGAATCCGACGCAATGGTGGGGCCCCAGTGGGTCCCAGAACGCATCCGGTGGTTATTTCCCCAGTACCAAAATGTATAATTGGGATAGATATAATTTGAAATTGGCAGAATCCCCACATTGGGTCCCTGACCTGTGGACTGAGGGCTATTATGTTGGAAAGGCCAAATGGAACCATTGGTGTTACCTCTACCAGGGAAATAGTGAACCAAAACCAATATCGGATCCCTGGAGGGATGGCAGAGATTAGTGCCACCATCAAAGATTTGAAAGATTTGAAAGATGCAGGGGGGGTGATTCCTACCACATCTCCATTAACTCTCCAATTTGGCCTGTTGCAAAAGACAGATGGATCATGGAGAATGACAGTTGACTATCGAAAACTCAACTAAGTAGTGATACCAATTGCAGCGGCTGTACCAAATGTGGTGTTCTTACTTGAGCCGATTAATATGTCCCTCCTGGTACAGGTAATGCAGCGATGGATCTGGCAATTGCTTTCTTCTCAATACTGGTTCATAAGGACACCAGAAGCAATTTGCCGGTCAGCGGGCAAGGCCAACAGTATACCTTTACTGGCTTACCTCAAGGGGTTAGGTGAACGCTCCAGCCTTGTGCCATAACTTGTTAGAAGGGATCTTGATCACCGGACTCTTCCACAAAATAGCACACTGGTCCACTATATTGAATGATGTGAGGCGGAGTGACCCATTGACAGGAGGGAGGCAGCCTAGTCGAGACCTTAGTTGGTAAGCAATGCGCATGAGAGGATGGGAAATAAAGCCAACGAAAATTCAAGGGCCATCTACCTCGGTGAAGTTCTAGGAGTTCAGTGGTGGGAGCAATGCAGAGACAATCCTTCTAAGGTAAAGAATAACTTGTATGCACCTGGCCCTCCCTCCACCAGAAAGAAGCACAATGTTTGGTGGGCGTTTTTGGATTCGCAAGGCAGCACATTCCGCATCTGGGTGTGTTACTACGACCATATATCAGGTGACTCGAAAGGCAGCAAACTTTAAGTGGGGCTTGGAACAGGAAAAGGCTCTTCAACAGTCCAGGCTGCAGTGCAGGCTGCTTTGCCCCTAGGGCCATATGATCCAGTGGCCCCAATGGTGCTTGAGGTATCAGTGCAGATAGAGATGCTGTCTGGATCTGTGGCAGGCTCCCATCGGGAAATCAAATCGTAGGGGGAGGGGGAGGGGGCCGGGGCCCCGCCGTGTAGGGCACCCGGGGCCCTTGGGATTTTGGAGCAGGCTCTACCTTCATCTGCAAACACTATTCTCCTTTTGAGAGACAGCTCTTAGCCTGCTATTGGGGCTTAGTGGAAACTGAACGTTTGACAATGGGCCACCAAGTCACCTTGTGACCTGAGCTGCCCATCGTGAGCTGGGTGTTAGCTGACCCACCAGAGCATAAAGTAGGATGTGCACAGCAACAAATTGTCAAATGAGGGCACCCTGAGGGCACAAGCAAGTGACAGGAAAAGTTGCCCAAATGCCTAGGGTTCCCACTCCTGTTACAGTGCCACCTGTGCTTAAGCATGCACCTATGGCTTCTTGGGGTTTGCCCTATGATCATTGACTGAGGAAGAGAAGACAAGGGCCTGTAGACTGATGGTTCTGCACGCTATGCAGCACCACCCAGAGGTGGACACTGCAGCATTACAGCCCCTATTTTTGAAACAACCCTAAAGGACACTGGTGAAGGGAAGTCTTCACAGTGGGCAGAACTTCAGGTAGTGCACATGGTTGTGCATTTTGCCTGGAAGGAGAAATTGCCAGAGGTTCGATGATATAGACTGATTCATGGGCTGTAGCCAATGGTTTTGGCTGGATGGTCAGGGACTTGGGAGGAGCATGACTGAGAAAATTGGTGAGAAAGACATTTGGGGAAGAAGTATATGGATAGAGCTCTCTGAATGGTCAAAGGATGTGAAGATACTTGTGTCCCATGTAAATGCTCATCAAAGGTGATCTCAGCAGAGGATGAGTTTAATATCAAGTAGATCGGATGACTCATCTGTGGATAGTCAGCCTCTTTCCCCAGCTATCCCTGTTGTTGGTCTCATGGGCCCATGACAAACTGGTCATGGTGGCAGAGATTGGAGGTTATGCATGGGCTCACAGCATGACTTCCACTCACAAAGGCTGATCTGGCTACAGCTTCTGCCTGAGTGCCAGATTTGCAACAGCAGAGACCAACATTGAGCCCCCCATATGGTGCTATTCCCGGGGTGACCAGCCAGCAACCTGGGGGCAGTTGACACATTGGACCACTTCCATCATGGAGGGGACAGCGTTTTGCCTTACAGATAGATACTATTCTGGTTATGGTTTTGCCTTTCCTGCATGTAATTCTTCTGCCAAAACTACCATCCAGGGACTACAGAATGCCTTATCCACCATCATGGTATTCCTCACAGCATTGCTTCTACCAAGGAACCACTTCACAGCCAAAAGAAGTCGACGTGGGCCCATGTCATGGTATCCACTGGTCTTACATTTTCCCCACCACCCAGAAGCAGCTGATTGAAGAATGATGGAATGGCCTTTTGAAGACACAGTTACAGTGCCAATTAGGTAGCAATACCCGGGAGGGCTGGGGCAAGGTTCCCAGCAAGCAGTCTATGCTTTGAATCAGCGCCCACTATATGGTACTGTTCTCCTATAGCCAGAATTCATGGGTCCAGGAACCAAGGGGTGGAAGTGGGATGATTCACTCACTATCACCCCTAGTGGCAGTAGGAAAATTTTTGCTTCCTGTACCCACGACCTTGCGTTCTGTTGGTCTAGAGGTTTGGCTCCAATGGGGGGAGTGCTTTGCCAGGAAATACAGCAAACGTTCCATTGAATGGAAGCTAAGACTTCCCCCTGGCCATTTGGGCTTCTACTGCCTTTTAAGCCAACCAGGCTAAGGAAGGAATACAGTAGTAGGTGGAGTGATTGATCCAGACATCAGGGGGAAATTGGACTTTTTCTCTACAATGGGGGCAAGGAGGATTATGTCGGGAAGGCAGGAGATGCTGTAGGGCGCCTTCTGGTGCTACCATGTCCTATGATAAGGTCAATGGAAACTCCAACAAACCCAAACCAGACGGACAATAAATGGCCCAACCTTCAGGGATGAAGGTATGGGTCACTCCTCAGGGAAAGAGCCAAGACCTGCAGAGGTGCTTGCTGATGGTGGAGGAAATACAGAATGGGTCGTAGAAAGAAGGTAGTCATAAATATCAGCTGAGGCCACGGGACCAGTTGCAAACGTGGATTATAATAGATAATAACTTTTGTCCTATTTGGTTAAGAATGTGCTTGTTTATATATATATATATATAATATATATATATAGATATATATATATGATGTATATCAAGTGGATACTTGTGTTGTTCCCTTTGAATGTGCAACTGAGATAGTGTTAAGTGTTGTCATATTTAGGTTATTAGATACTGAAGGACTAAGTTCTTCTCAAGGACATTACCACCTACTCTAAGATATAATGCTTTGCTATTGCACATGGATACTTATAACATGTTAGGTGGAATTAGGACCTGCCATGTTTGCAATTGACATTTAAGCATAACATAAGAGAGGCTATTTATTGGGTGTGTCAAGTTGACAAGGGGTGGACTTGTGTGGTTATCCTGGTTACGTTTGTCAACTTGGACTGGACTAAGGACAAATAAGAGAAAAAGGGTCTTCTGATTGGACCGCCTCAACCTGGATGGCCCACCCCAAATGTGGGTGTTACCTTCTGCCGGCAGGCATATTAAGGCCACAGCAGAAGGAGCTGGTCCCTTCTTTTCTCCTGCGGCTTGCCTCTCTCATCGGGTGAGTTTGTCTTGCTGCTGTGATCAACCTTTCGGATCAGCGTGTACTGAGACCGGCAGATCTCCTGGAATCCTTTGGGCCTTCAGCACTAGATTGGGACTACGAGACATCCAGCCTTGCGACAGACCAGTTCCCTGGATTCTCTCGGCTTTTCCAGTGTGGTGCAGCTACTGTTGGACTCCTTGAGCTCTGTCACGTGAGCAAATCAATAAATTGTATATAGCTGGGGCCGGAGAGATGGCCTAGCGGTTAAGAGCGCCGACCGTCTTACAGAGGACCTGGGTTCGATCTCCAGCACCACATGGGGGCTGAGAACCGTCTGAACTCCAGTTTCCAGAGAACTCCAGTTCCAGGGGAATCTGAGACCCTCTTCGGACCTCTGCGGCATTGCACGCCACGGGTCACAATTTTTGCATGCAGACAGTAATTCAAAAACACTACAGAAATAAATAAAAATTAATATAAAAATTAAAAAAATTGTATATAGCTATATATATTCGTCCTGTTATTTCTGTTTCTTTAGAGAACCCTGACTAATACAGGATCCAACTCCCTCTTCTGGCCTCCCCTGGTTCTTATACACACATAAATAGAAATTAATCTTTTACAACTTGGTCTCCCACCTCCAGGACTAAAAAGTGGAAACAGTCTAAATGTCCCCTCAACAGAGTGGATAATGAAAATATGGTACAATCACACAAGGAGTACTAAAAAAAAAAGTGAATCAGGAAATTTGCAGGTAATGGATAGAACTAGAAACTATGTGTCAAGTGAAGTTAGCACAGACTAAAAAAAATAAGTGACAACATGTTCTTTCTCATTTTGGTCTTAGCTCCAAATCCTTATGATAGTTATATCCTGATGTAACCACAGAAGCCAGGAAAATGGACAGGAACCATGGAGGTAAAGGAAGGAAAGAGCCCAAGACAGCAGGAGTGTAGAAACACATGTTACCAAGAAGAAATGGGGAAAATGGGTATTCAACTGGGAAGGGAGAAGGAAAGGATATATAAGGAACCATGGGGCACAGGAAAAGAAGGAGCTCAAGAGAAGGGAAAGTAACAGAAGACAGGTATTATCACAGGAGAATGGAGTATTTCAACTGTGGAGGGAGAAGGGAGTTTGGACAGGGAGAGAAGAGAGAGAAAGCTTAGGTGGTATGAAAAACCAGAAAAAAAAAAAAAAAGAAACCAGAAAAAATGTATTAGCTCAAAAACCTAATGAAAAATATAGTATCTGAAGATAAGTTCATATATACACCTGAAGGTTATATAAGAAGAAACACAGTACCAGACAGGACAGATCTCCTTTTGAGTTGGTGAGGGTAGTTCAAGAGACTCTGAAAATAACACAGGCTATTGGCACACCCCTTGATAACCTCCCAGAACTTGGAGGTAAAAGCCTATTGCTGCAGACAGGACGTACTTCAGACACAGGACTTGGAGCAATGGAGCTGGAACTGACCTGGAAGCCACCTCCCTGAAGACTAGCGCTCATAGCTCTAGAGAATACTATGCAAGCTGCTGAGGGAGAAAAAAATGAATGAATGGCCCAACCCAACTCTAAAGCCTGATAACCACAATAATAACTGACACAACAAACTACAGCAGTCCAGTGATGACACTTTTATCTTAGAGGTAATCGATAGTTATGTAATTGGACTTAAATCCCTCTCAATGGGAGGGAACTCATGGGTATTGCCGTAAATATAGCCAAGAATACATGGCTGGAGAGATCATAGGTCATAGAGAAAACCCTATCTCTGCCATATCCCTAGACAAATGTAATTTCTTACTAATTTCTTACTATGTGCTGAGTACAGATCCTTTTATTTACGGACAAGTACACCATTCACCAGTCATCAAAGATTTTTTTTTTGCAACAGATGGAGACTATTAGAGTTCCACAACTGATAACACTCAGAAAACAAGTGTCTGAGAGATGCTCAGCCCCAGGTGACACACTAAGGTGGAGCCTCTACACCTAAGGCTCATGGAATATAGTGGAACAGGGGTTAAAGAGAATACTAATGCAACTCAACCCACATCAGAAATGGTTTATTAAACCATACCCACCCATGGCTCAGAGACCAGTGCAGAAGAGGGGGCAGAAAGATGTCAAGAGCCAGGGACCTGAACTGGTGGTGCATGAAAATAAGGAAACAGTTTTCCAGGCCTCTGGGAACTTTCTCATATGAACCTACAGCAATAGTGTCAGCACATAGAAGACCCATGCAAACTCAAACAAAAATCCAGCTAGAACTGGGGAAAGGGGCAGCAGGTCCCAATCTTAGCCCAACCTTAGCTGAAGAACTACTGACAGCTGATCAGTGCTGGTAAGGGAGAATTGATCTTTTTTTAAGGGAGAAACTCTAGATAGGCTGACTAGACTGCAGTGGATGAACTCTAATAAGAGATATCTGGGTACACTAACTTGACTCCATAGGCCTTAAAATATATGAATGCAGGGCTGAAGAGATGACCTATCGGTTAAGAGTGCCGACTGCTCTTGCAGAGGATTCGGGTTCGATTCCCAGCACCCACATGGCAGCTGAGAACAACTGTCTTTAACTCCAGATCGAGGAGAATCTGACACCCCCTTCTGACCTCCACGGCATTGTACAACACAGGTGCACAGACCTGCATCCGGACAGTACATTCATACACATTAAAAAAAATTAAAAAATAATATGAATGGGTGAAATCTGGTGGGGTGCAGATGGGGGAGAGGGTATAAAGATAATTAAAATGTTCTGTATAAGGAGCATGAAAATTCAATTTAAAATATCTACACTAAAAAATATGGGGAGCCAGGCGTGGTGGCGCACGCCTTTAATCCTAGCACTTGGGAGGCAGAGGCAGGCGGATCTTTGTGAGTTCAAGGCCAGCCTGGTCTACAGTGAGAATTCCAGGACAGCTGGGGCTACAGGAAGACTCTGTCTCAAAAAAACAAAACAGCCG